>JARHVA010002628.1:0-132500 GCA_037957365.1 Torreya grandis
GGTTTGCCTTTGTTTATTTGGCCATCAAAAACTGACTCAACCCATTTTATTATTCCTAACTATCTTTATTTTTATTTGTCTTATGGATTCCACTGACTCTTTTAAATAATATCACTTCATTAATCTTTGTTGTATGAATGTACACGAGTCCTTGATTTGCCTGGCCCATTAACCTACTAGTCACCACTCATCATTATATCTTCTATAAAATTGAATTTAGATGATTAATTTAGCTCAAAACCATCTCTTTGTCAATGAAATCACACCATTATATCTTGACTTAATGAACCTACACTGTAGGATCTTGTCCAACTTTTAGCTCTTTGAGGGCTTTAACTTGGGGACCTTTTGACCTGTTTGATTCCAACACACATATGTGTCAGTATGAGGTCTCACATGAACCATTAGATCTCAGCCAAATTTAAACCTTTTAAGGACATTTTAAACCTAAATGGTTACTTATCATGGATTGAATTTGATAGCCACACAAACATCTTATTGACTTCTTAACTTCATGCATGCCATTAGATCTTATTTTGGATTGAACGTAGATCATTGATCTTGAACCCATTTGAATACAAATGGATATTTGTTACATCTTGAAATTTGACATCAATGCAAATGTATTTGACATCCACATGACTATCACTGCATATTTGAAAATCAAAAATCATCTTATGTGCTTGAATATGACATTTATGGGGCCATCCTAGACTTTTGAATTTAAATAGCTATTTCTTATAGCCTAAAATTAATGTTTTCACAATTGTCTGGATCAAAATGTTCTACGAGCTATTTCCTTCAGGCCTTTTTTTAGACATTTTGTTTGGGGCACCTTCCTTAAAAAGAGATCCATTAGAAACCTTTAATTGAACCATTTTCCTAAGAAATGACCCTTTAGTAAAATTGTATAGGGCACTTTATTGCAGAAAGATTATTTAGGACTTTTGAAAAATAGACCACTTTCTTGTAGAATGACCCTTCAAAATTTTTGTTTGGTTCACTTTCCCAAGAAAAAACCCTTTAGGAAAATGTTTTTGGGACACTTTGCTATAGAAATTACCCTTCAAAAAAGTGTTTGGGACACCTTGCTTGACAAAATACCCTTCAGGATTTCTATATCGGACCACTTTTCTATAGAATGAACCTTCAATAATTTTTTTGGATGATTTTCACAAAATAAATGACACTTAGCCTTTTTTTAATGCAGACAATTTTTCTAAAATAACTAGGTCTTCAAGGAAATTATTGTGGAACAATTTATCTAAAATAAATAGGTATTCATATTTTTCTTTAGACATTTTATTCAAAAGAATTTATGCCTTCAAAAACTTTGTCTTGGACAATTTGTTTGAAAGAATTCAACACTTAGTCAAAAAGGGTCCAAAAGAAATTAGCTTAGCAAAATAAAAGCCTAAAATATTTTCCCAAAAGAATGAACACTTAGTCAAATAAAAGGTCCAAAATAATTCCCAAGTAAAGACTTATCGCAAAAAGGTTTTGTACTTAGATTTTACATGAAATTATACTTGAAAGGTTGCTTGATCCTTGAAGGCCTGAAAGAACTATAAAAATATGAAGTTTGTGTAGACCTATTCCATGACCTTAAACTTCTTGGTTTCACTATGAAGCCTACTCATATTTAATATTTGGACCACTCTTAAATCAAGATATTTCTCCTTCCACTAAACACTTTAACTAGGCATATTTTTGGTATGTAAACCAAATTTGGTCAACATATATGATCTGTGTGAAGTGAGTATGACAAATTTCTTGATTTGTTTTCATATATTTTATTCTAATTGTTATATATATATATATATATATATATAAACTTTACATGTATTTCATATAATGAGATCAATTTAGTAAATAATGGCATCATTCATTCTATATTACCAATAATTATCTTATGTTTTCAATGAGTGTGCAAGTTATCCTTGTAATTAGTATGTCCTATATTTTTCTAAGAACTTATGATAACAATGGTGCAATGAGCATGAATTTTTTTGAAATATGTTGAGATGGTTACCAAGGTAGAGATATTTGGAAAGGTAGCTAGATGAGAGAATCCAAAAAAATGTAGAGGAAGAAGTGAGAAGAGCTTTCGTGACTATAAAGGAGATAACTCAAGAACATACACACAAAGAGATTTACAAAATATTCTAGTGTGAATTACCTAGATTGTTAACTATGTGGTTGTAAAGACTAGAGTATTACTATTTCCATCGAAGGAGGAGAGAGTGTAAAGTTTAAGCAAAATATAAATTGGATAGACTACAAAGTCTAGATACTAATTGGAATTGTGTTATGGACTACATTTGATGTCTATATCACAAAATTTGTTTTGAAAGGTTATTTAGCCTTTGTATCTATGTAAGACCTATTTTTCAAAGGAATTTATGGTAAGTTCTTTCAGTGAATACCTATGTTGATCCAAATGTTAGTTTTGTAAAAGTATATGGTGCCTAATCTTGCCAATATATAGTATTCACTTTGAGAAGCATGGATGTGTGTGTGGGATAAAGGTGAATGATGTGAATCTAGGTAGAGAAACTTGAACCTAACCCTAGAATATTGAAGATGAGAAGAGCTAGAGCAAGAATAAATTTTTGAGATTAGAAAGGGAATTGTGATAATAAAGAAGATGGAATAAAGTGAGTAATCTATAATTAATTGTGAATAAGTGTAGGGGTAGAGTAGAAGATACTGGAGATAAAAATATGAAGAGATAAGCTATGAAAGATGTTGAAAACAAATAAAGTATATAGTATGCAGAAGGTCCCAATGAAGAAGAAGGAAATATAAATAATGCAGATATGGACTTCATGGAGTAGGAAGAAGAGGGTTAGATAGTAGTAGGAGAACTCAAAGATAGAAATATATCACAATTAATGAAAGGGATTTTGTTTAGACCTGGGAAGGAATATTCCTAGGAATAAGTTAGGTTTGAGTGTAGAAAAATCACAGGTTCAAGTTCAAATTTAGAAGAAGATTAAATTAGAGATCATTCAATTTAAGAGTATGCATCCCCCCAACCGAATATATTATTTGGGATAAGTAGAAGTGAAGGATAAGATGTGGATACAAATTGGTTTGATTCCTTTATAGATATGTTTGGTAAGTTAAGTGTGAAGACAAAATAGACAATAGATAAGAAGATGACATAAGAGTTAGGATTCCATTTTAGGACACCTATAAAGAATAGTGCACATAAGTCCCTAATCATAGTCACTATTGCATAGACACATATAGTTGTAGTTTATAACATGCATACACATATAATCCTAATCACTAATGTGCATAAACTAGTGTTTACAACTTTAAGAGTGGAAATTATGTCACTCAATTAGACATATTTATTTATTTAATGAAATATGATGGATGTAAAAATTCTGAGAAATATTTGGTAACTTGTGATATGAAATGGAATGTTAAGGGGGTAACATCTGATGATGTTAAGAAGTGTGAACTCATAGGGGATTTTCGAGGGAGATCACTAGAATTCATTTGTTAAATAAATGTAAATATTTTTGATCTTTCATAAGTTAAAGATATATTGATAGTAAAATTTAAGATGAAAAAATGTACAAGCCATACTATTCAAGACCTAAAGTAGATTTAACAAAAGTTTGGAGAATTGGTTATAGACTATGATTGTATGTTTTATCATGTTATTATTATCAATTTCATCCAGGAAGATAAGGATAAGGAAACTTAGTTTGTGTAAGGGTTGAGACCAGGAATTAAATTTGATATTACATAGTCCTAGTTCTTAACTAAGCCTAATGTCTGATCTGCTACTACACAAATAGAGAAAATTGAGGATTATGGTGACCTTCTAGTAATAGGTTATAAAGTATAATAAAAACTATATGATTTTATGAAAAAGATAAAGATAGATGAGATTTATGATAATGATAAACCTAAATTAGGATTATGGTGTATATAATGTAGTTGAGAAGGTCACCACATGAATGACTGTCCAAAGCTTAAAATATTGTCTTTTGAAATTTATTGAGCAATTAAACATTCTAATTAAAAGTGCCATATTTTACAACAATATATTATAAAATCATAGAGCATGTACTAAAACATTTATAAATTGAAAAATCATGATAAGAGGAGCTGTAGAGCTTGTTAGCCAAAATTTGGCTACCAAGAATGAGGATCATTTGAAACTTTGATGTACTTGATCTTAACTTTGTTGATAGCCATTATAGAGGTCTTTTAATAATAATTAATAATCTAGGATGATAGATAGTGTGTCTTCATTATCAACTTATAAGGTCATTTAGGATGGTCTAGTTGGTAGCTGAGTGAAGTCACCTTGTATTATCATCAAATGATCATTCTTTATGGTTTTCATTATGTGTTTAACATTATTTAAGGTAAGTTTGATAAAGTTAAGGTTAAGTGTGAAATCAAGTCAAGGAATAATAATTCTCAAGGAGACAAGGTAGTGACCCTTTTAGGACAACCATGGTCTAAAATGAGTCAAATTGGTCAAAGAAGCAAAACCAATAAGTTGACCACATTGTGTTTTCATGTAATTTAGATAGATTAAGGTAGTTTTTGACAAGATTAATGTATTTAATTACTTTAGTCTCATCGTATACTTAAATATTGAGTTTACACTTATTAAGAAAAGCAAATATGAAGGTTTTTTCCTTGGATAGAGGTATATTTTAAGTCATCTAACACCTTGACAATGACATTATGTTGTATATGTCCATACACATCCTTCAAGTGTGTTAAATAACTATTTTTTAATGTTGAAGTCCTATTTGTAACTATCATTAATCATTTTATAATGTTAAAATAAAGATTTATTAAAAGAGATGCATGGGAAGAGAAGTGTGAAATGTTTTGGAACTTTATTTGACATATATATAAGTTAGGGGAATGTGAAGAGTCACTTGGTTCACCATCTCTAGCAGTTTTAAAAGGTAGAACCATAATAATCTTGGAAAAATCATGTTATTTGAGGTCTTAAATATAGGTTTTATGTTGGTGGGAAAGGTGAAAACTCTTACAGGGGTGCCCATGGCCTTCTTAGATCCAAATCCATACAAAAAGTGGAGATATAGAATCAAATAATTCAAAATCCCACTCCATTTGTTCATCGATCTTCTTGGAAGCTCAAGACACTCATACAATTTTCACTTGGTACTTTGAGGAGAGAGCAAATTGGAACCCAAGATATTGGAAATAGGAGAGGACCATAATACCCTTCCAAGTTGTGTCATTATTTATTTGGTTAGGCTCCTTAACTTTATGAACATTCATTAAGAAGTTAAGGTGCAAAAAAAGGACTCAAAACCCCATTAGGGTTAGTTTTATCCAAATTCAAAGTTATAAAGTTGAATTAATGCACGGAAATGTTTATGGAGGGTATATTAAACACTATTATACCCCTGAAACATCATATTATCTCAATTTTCCTCATGTTCATGACTGGTACAATGTGAAATGGTCTTGATTTGATAGTTTGAGCATGATAGTCTTGTTTGTAAAGAAGTTATGAGTTATATTGTTATGTGTAATGATTTAAATGAGGTTTTTACAATTATATTAAACTCTATAAATATTAATCAACCATATTCATACATATTTGAATCAAAATACTTTAAGGAGAATGGATAACTTTGCATGCACAAATTGAACTACTAGAACTTGTAGGCATGGTGGATAAACCTTATGAAATGTGAATACAAATTTCATTGTTAATGAAAATAAAGTAAATAAACACATTATAATTTCCTTTTAGTTTTTTTTAAATAAGTAAATTAAGGTGAAAATCCTCATAAGTCAAAAGTTTTGATGTTTTATTTAGGCCAAGACCAAGAGGGTTTTGTAGACCTACAAGTTTGTAGACTTGTGGGTTAATATTGGCACCAAATGATGCTCATGGGAGTGTAAATGGAATTTTGGAAACATAATTAAATTTAAAATTTCATTATTCAAATCTATAAATCACTTTATACCTGACTACTTATATCATTAACCCACTTTGCACTCAAGAGGACTATGTTGGCTAAGTAAGATTGTGTGAGTCCAAAAGAAGGACTATGAAGGTATTAAAGGAATTATATAGGTTATTTAAGACTATTATATTTAGATAAAAGGGTATTAAAACTTATTTTATATTACTCTAATATTTCATCATTAGTCAATTAGGCTAAAAAGGACAAAATAAAGGAAAATGAATGTTTTGGCTTAAAAGACTACCTACAGGTAGTAAGAGTGAAAACATGCTTATGATGAATATTTTAGGGTTTTATAAGATGATAATTGTAAAAATAATATGTTATTTTAATTTTAATTTATTCAAATCACTTCAATAATGCTATACCAACTCAAATAACTCAATTTATTGACCTATAGCTAAGACAGGCCTAAATGACCACCTACAACCTATTGAAGATAATTTAACCAAAATGGAATTTGTATAGTGTGAAAAAAGGGTGTAAAAGAATTTATATGGTAAAAATAATAATTATAAATCATATATTATCAATAAACACCACCAAATTTCCAATGATAAGGGAATATACCTTCAAATCTTCAGTCATGGTACCCATAAGCACCTACAAGCTTGTTTAGGAGAATTGGAGAGAAATGTGAGTGGTTGTTTGAAAAAATGAAGTTTATGAGAGTGAAAGATATATATAAAATTAATTTAAAAGTTATAAAAATTAATTCAAAAAATTTTCAATATGATTGAAGGCAATGAAGGGGTCAAGATGCCTAGTTAGGCCTAAATGGTCACACATAGGCCTGTATGCAAAAATGTGAAGAAGGTGTGTTCATTTTAGATTAATTTTAATTATTAATAATTAAATAAGGTGGGTAATACATTAATTAATTATAATAATAGGTTTTAACTCATTTTTTTGAATCATAAAAGGGCAATAGTGACTATTAGGGTCACTAACATAGGGTTGTTCTTAAACCCTAACCATGAGCCTATGAAGGTGGTAGTGGGTTTGAAGGATGAGATGGGGTAAATAACCATCTGAAAACATAATTTTAGGTTTAAAAAACCCAAAGGAGAGGTTTATATCCAAAAATAAACACTTTCATGCCTTATTATGCCAAATCACCCTCCTTGAACTATCAAATAGGCTGAAGTAGTCAGAAATGCTCATTTTATTCACATGAGAAGTACAACCAAAAATTGAATGGGAGACAATGGTGATATAATGTGTTTATTGACCATATTCCATCTCAATTTTTGGAATTATTTAGGATTTTAAGGAATTTTTTTTATGAACTATCCTTAAGAACCTAAACACCCCTAAAACCCTTCTAAAATTATGTAAGAGACCCAATGGAAAAGATTGGTCTTATAAATGCCTATAATGGATTGGTATAAACTAGAAACTCCTTGGATGGTCTCTACAAACCATTTTTAACTTTATGGAGTCACTATTTTGGCATGTGTGAGGTATTTTTGTATGAAATTAAGCCTAAAAATAACTATTATAGGCTTGAAAAGGTAGGTTTGGATGTTTTTTCATGTAATTTGACTGAGTGAATCATAATAAAATATCTTAAAACCATATGAATTTTATAAGGTAGGGTAATATGATTATAAATACTCATGAATAAGGTCTATAGAGATTGTCATCATTTAGAGGGTTCAAGACACCTAGTGTTGAACAAACATGCTATCAAAAGTTCTTATCAAACCTAATACACCTGTACCTCTATCTTGGAGATGTTTTTAAACTTAAAAAAGAGTGTAATGATCCTATATAGGGTGTATAATATATATTCAATCTATGATATTAGGATTCAAATAAGAACTAGGCCAAAATGGAAAGATGAACTTGTTATTATGATCTTCATTTAAATTAAGTAAATTTATCAATCAAATTTAGGTCTTTATTAGTTTTAAGAATCTTGAGTCTTGAACCTCAACCTCACCAAGTTGAGAGAGACACTAAATTATCCTAGGATGGCATTGGAGGACTCCAATAAACATGGTTAATAATGCTATGAAGAATCTATTGGTCATTTTTGGCCCACATATGAAGCTCTTGCATGGTTTGATGAAGTAGTGGATCAAAGGTTTGAAATAGGTCCAATAATTAAAATAGAGGTGTAGACATTGAAAATCAACACATGATGGTTATAAATGTCATAATTCACCTAGACCACCTCAAGACCCCCTTGGGCCCAACCTAGACCATTAAACCCCAAACCTACCTAACACTAGTTAGCTTGACCTACTGAATTAACCCATCTTTTAAACTAATTTTACTTTGATCCTTGATCAATAATGATCACCCTAACCATCGACAATCACCCTGACCACTGGCTGATGGTTAGGTTATACCATCTAAATCACCTCAACTGATCCTTCACTTTGACTTACTTTTCTATAATTAAAATGTCTAATTTGTGTGGAAGCCTATGCATGTCAAAGTTAAAATTAGATAGCAAGTTGGACCCCTTGTTAAAATCTTGTTACACCTCTCCTTCCTTGCCTATAAGAAGAGAGGACAAAGAAGTGAAAAAGGGATCCATCCACAACTATCAAGAGCTTTTACATCTAGATCTTCTTTTTCAAGTCACTTCTTCTAGTAATTTAATGATCCAACCATCATAATAGAGAGTCAACTTACTACCACCCATCGATAAATAGATAAGTACCATTACTATATCAAAATCATGCTAGACTCTACCAATGAGCCAAACACCTCAACCATTCACCAGATCAACCTTTTAAAGGCTAAATTATTCAATTAATTTATTTCCATTTCACAACCAACCTAGTACAAACCAATCTTCCATAATTGCCTTCTATGATCCCATTAATTTGACTTATATTAACCCAAACCCAACACATAGTAACCATCAATAGTCATCCTAACCATTGATGGTCTTTCCTAATATTGATGGTCACCTCGATGATTGATGGTCACCTCAACCACTGACAATCACCTTTATTGCTGATGGTCACTGTGATAGGAAATACCAACAAGATATTTTTTCCCACTTACTTTCAAACAAATCCAACTTTATTTTTATCAACATATTCATAGACCCCCAACCTATTTTCTAAAGCACACCTAACCTATTTAGCATTAGTATTGACCTATTTATTTCTATATTATTCATTTTTAATCTATTTCTTTAACAAGCATTTTTATATTCAATTTTAGTACTTTGATTATTTATGCAATCACTTTATCTTCTATTTTATAAACTTAATTGTTTAAAATGTGTGGATTGACAACCCCTGAGAAAGCTCTTACTTTCGATATCTAGCTAGTTCTATGCAATCCACTTAGATATCTATCTAACCAACCATTTTCTTTAGTGATGTCTTATTTGTAAGTCATCCTCCCAAGCTAAAGAGGATCTCTTCATAATCATCTAATTCAATGTGCACAAAATCATATAGGATATTCAACCATACCCATATCTAGTTTCTTCTTCTTCATTTTTTGAAATAGAAGATAAAATTCTCTAAAACATTTTGGCATGCCCAATGGGACCTTGAGTCTCTACTTAGGTTTCTTTTGTTTGCCTCTATATACTCTTCTCCCTATATTATACTCATAAATGAATTTGAAATTTCTTTTGTGCTTAAAATCAACTACATACATTTATTTCTTGTAAGTTTAGCTCATATAGTTTAAATTAAAGTAAATGTAATTTAATTGTATCATCAATTTTGTTTCACACATTAAACCAAACCACCTACATTAGTCAAACATCAAACAACTTGAGATATGGCCCGACTAAGATTTCATTACCTAGATATCACCTTATCCTTTCCCAACAATCCTACATGGAGGTCATTACCAATGGGAAAACCAACTCATCTCTTTAGTTGAGTACAAACTATGGAAATTAGTATGTATTGGCTAAGTACTTGACACCCTTATAACTATAGTATATGAAGTGATGGGGTATGCCCCAATACCAAGCCACATATATATTTCCAATACATATCTTTTTTGAGTTCCTAAACAATTGAAACCATTCATAGATTTATTTTCTAGTACCTTTTCTATCAAACCAATCACAATCACATAATTTCTTAAAAGTTTAAGGCATAAGCCAAAAGAGAGACTAAAAAAAACTTTAGGACTTAACATAATTTATAGTGTGTGATTACTTTCCTTGATAATTTCTTTTTTTCTCTCTATTTGAGTGGTGAGTTTGTTTGTGTATTCTCTTTCCCTTGTCTTATATAGTTCTAACTCACCAACAGTGAAGAAACCTATCAAAACAAAACCCATCACTGAGCTAGTCAACCTATTTTACCTCTTCATCTATATAGTACATTTCTAAAATAGAAAAACCTCCTCATCATTTTGGAAGTCCTTCCTTTCCTTAATAAGTTCCAAAAGGATATATAAACTCTACCACCTTCTTAGATAACAATCCTGTGGCCCTTCAACATTATCTTAACACCATTCCTCATCATACCCCTACTTTAGTTCCACATATTAACCCACCTTATGGCATGCCTTCCCACCTTATGGAAAATACTTCTATTGCCATAGTCACCACCCAACCATTAACTACCCAATATTCTTCATCTACTACCAATCCCTTTGATACTACTGTGGAGAACCAACCTGCCTAACCTACAAACACCCTTATAACTTCCACCCCATCAAAAATTCCTCTATCTTAAGAGTAACCAAACTAATAGCCACATATACTCCCATCACCATGGGAATACCTACCACTAACATTTACAACCTTATTTTAGCTACCCACAATCCATTAACCATAACCCCACTTCATAATCTTGTGTTGTCTATACCTTTTACCTTACCACCAATCAATACAAAGGTCACTACCCTTCCTTTTATTACTAACCCAAGCATATATTCTACCTAATAGGTTCCCATTGCACCAAACTTGGGTTACATCCCTAACCCAAAGGGCACACACCTTCACATAATACCCATCCACCCACATCCACTTACACTTACATAGCTTTTACCCAACCACCAGTGTCCACATACCAATATGTGACAACTTCTCAACCTCCTACCAATTATCTATATGTAACCTAAACACAAAAATAATATGCACCTTAAAACCTTCTAGGTGCACAACCCAAAGAAAATCTAATGAAAATTCTAATGGATAAAATGATCACTCTAGAGTCATCCATTTTTAGGGCTTATAACATTATATCAGATGACTAGATCTATAATGAACCTATCCACCAGTATGTCCCTATCATACTATATCCTCCTGACTAGGAACTTACCAAGTTTTCTAAGTTTTAAAGTAAGAAAGACTCCCAATAACACCTCAGGGCATTAATGCACTCATGATATTTGATTTCCTATGATGATGCTCTCTTTCTTTGTAATTTTCTTATGTCTATGTCAAGATTAGCATTAGATTGGTGTAGTGCCTTAACCAAACATTCCCTCTTCTCTTTCACCTCATTAGCTCAAATTTTCTTGAAAAACTTTTTAATAATCATATCCAATAAAGTTTCCATCACTAACCTCTACTCTATCTAGAAATTTGATGATGAATCTATTGCTAATTTTGTATCTCATTGGAGAATCTTAATCAATCAACATTCCTTCTCCTTACTCTAACCTGAACTAAAAAAACTTTTTGTTCAAGCAATTGCCAAGCACATCTCTTCTACATTACATGTATAGATATTTGAAACCTTTGACAAAGCCTTTACCATGGTGTATAAGTTATAAAAATAGAGCCATAGATTAAGGAAAGTTAAATTTAGAAAACAAGAGCTCTACCTATAAAACCAATGAAACCTCTTCCTCTAAACTAGGAAACCAAACCAACACCAATGCCAAGAATAAGGTAACTATGAATGTGTTTATCCTTAATACCACTCCTTCACCATTTCTCAAACAATCAAATTATTCTAACTCTTCAAATTAAAACATGAGGAACCAAAACCAAAACAATAAGAAGCAATTTACCCTACTTGGGGAATATTATGCTTCAGTCCTAGAGAAGTTATTGAAAACTAATATCATACAACTTCCTCCCATCAAGCCCCCTCAATAATTTGATTCTTCTCATCCTACACCTAGTTGGTACAATGAAAATGACCTATGTTCTTTCCATTGAGTATTTGGGCATGGCATTAATAGGAGTAATACCTTCAAAAAAGTTATCCAAACACTCATTAATAAGGGGGAACTCACATTGGACAACCCCAACACACCTTCAAACCAAGAAATTGATATTTTTAGATAACCTTTTCCCAATCATGCAATGACCAAGAATAAGAGAAATAAAGCTGAGTGCTCTCATGATGCCCATACCATCAATATGGTTCTTTACACACTTATTAATAAATAACCTATCACCCAATCTACCTATTCTTTGCCCTCTCCACTTATTGAGGTAGTGGACTTTCCTTCTCCTCTTTTGGATACCCAAACTAAGGAAGCAACCTTTTCCTCTCATCTACTTATTAAGGTAGTGGAGTTACCTTCTCCTCATTTGAAATCCCAACATGAGGAAGTAAACTTTCTCCTCCTCCACTTATTAAGGTACTAGAGTCATCAACCCCTCCTTCAACTGACATACTCAAGCAAGCAATCATAACCACTCTACCTTCTCCCTTAACAACTAAGAAATTTACTTCCCCCTTGGAGATCATTCCCAAGGAAAAACCACCACACTTTTACCTCTCATAGAAGATTCACCCATCCAAACCTTGCATTTGTAGATTGAGGAAAAGGACAAGATCACCATTCCCCTTTCTCAACCTATGAGATTATCTTTCAAGTCCACTACCCAAGGAACAAGACCAATCTACAAACCATTATCCAAATTAGTTTAGGGATTAGAATTTGTCTCCAAAATTGACATAAATTAAGCTACCATCTACTAGCAACTGGAGCTCCCTTACATCACCAAATAAGAACCTACAACCCTATCTTGTGATAGATCAACCCACCACTTCCACTATCTAAACCATTACCATATCAACCTAAAAAAATTAAAACCTTGACTAACCCATCCACCCCTCAACAATATAAAAAACCAAAACCCAAAAAACCAAATCATCCTCTCTAACCAAACAAACCAAAAACCTTAGCATCTTCTCTATGCTGAGCCTTAATCACCCATCTTTGAAATTGGAGCTCACATCACCAAACTCATCAACCAAACACAAAATCAAATCATCCAAGGAGGTAAAACCACTAAAAGGATAAAAGGCCAAACTTATACCTCCTTCAACCTTTCCCTCTATCTTGGGACCTCATCCCCCCACTTTGATTAGGAAGCCAACTATCTCAACCAAAACCCAACCCCACCCAACCCCCACTATTGGTTACACAAACACACTTTCTTTCTAACACACCCATCCTCATTGAGCCATAAATAATTGAACTAGCTACCATAACATCTTTTACCTCCAACTGATCAAATTTTACCTTACTAAAACAAAAACCATCACCTAAGAACACCGTACCCAAGATCTTTACCATCAAACCTATTCCTAAAAATACTTCTATCTCACCAACCAAAGCTAGAACCTATAAAACCTTACCACCTTTAGCTGAGTCTTACTCAAGTATTTTCCAAAGGTTATTTTAAGCTTTGCACTTGACCTTACCTCCTATTAGGCCATTTGACTCTCTAGGTCCAAAACCCATCTAGTATAATGACCACCAAGTATTCTCCTACCATAGGACACTGAGCATGACATAGAGAACTAAAAATCTCTCCAAATCATAATCCATTAGCTCTATGATGAGGATGATCTATTAATAGATGAAACTCCTATGAACCCACTACCAATTAAATAATCGATAGCCACTACCCATTACCTACCTACTTCCCCACTCTCACCTCAGAATGATTGGGAACTAAACTAATCCCCTACCCAACTCTTCCCTCTATCCATATAATCCATGTGTTCACACAATCACACACTTAGAAAAAAGATAAGGGTAAGGCCAAAGTATCCATCCCATGGACATACCCATCTTCCACCTCCCAACTAAGTAAAAATCAAGCACCTTGACCTTCAGCCAAAGATGAGGTATCTATCTTGGGTAACTCTAATTCTAACCCCTTTGAATCAATCAAAAGAGTGGTTCTTAAACAAATTGACTAAACCCTAAAAAATATGAGCCTATATGAATTGATTTATACCTCACCTCATCATCACCAAACAGTGATAGAGGCATTGTAATCAATATAGGTCCAACCTATAGACCCTCAACCTCTAGTGGCCTTTGTTGGTGCTCTCCAAATTTCTAACCTTGTCACCTTTAAGGATTCAAAGATTCATTCTATCAACCCTAATGACCTAAATCCCCCTCTTTTCATCATTTCCTACATCAACCAAACCCACATAAAATGGGTTATAATTGATGGGTGAGCTAGTATTAACATCATCTTTTCCCATGCCTATGATCAAATTAAACTACCAAATAATGTCAAGTCTAAAACCTTGACCATCCTCTGATCCTTCAATGACACCATGGCCACCACTTTGGGGACTATTATCCTTCATATCCATGTAGGACCTCACACACTCCATGAACACTTTTATGTAGTGGAAGGTTAATTCTAATATAATGTTTTACTGGGATGACCTTGTATTTACTCCATGGGTTGTGTTCCCTCTACCCTTCATCATTGCATCAAATTTGAGCACAAAGATTAGGTTATCAACATACAAGCTGACCCAAGTCCCTTCTCATCATTTAACATGACTTATCGACCCAAAGATGTCCTCTTACCTCCATTTAACACACCTTCATCAGCCAAAGACAAACCTTCAACCACAAAATTTGATGTCATATCTTGTTCTACCAATGAGGCATCTACTAGCTCATCTATCCCCTAATATCAAATCCCCATAATGCACCCCTTAGAACTAATATTTAAATGCCTTTTACTTGGGAAATATTACCTTTTAGCCCTTAATGCCATCCCTACTCCCTAAGAGTATGGGAAACTTAATAATCAACTTGAGTATGACCCCAATGTTAGAACCATTATTACCTTTGGACCTCCAAAATATCAAAGCCATTTAGTCTATGTGGGATTTGATAAATTCCTTGGTGATTTTGCCACCTCTATTTCACCTCAACCATTCACCACCAGCTTATCCTACCTAGATAAATTGAGTTTTTCTAAGACATACCTTCATAGGTGTACTTGGAAGGGCTTTGGTCTTTGGTGATATGAATAGAGGCCACATGAGCTGCTTCCCATTGAGACCCATAAATCCCATGAGAAACCTAGCCTAGGTTTCTCTCCACCAAACCAACACACCAACTAACCTCCACCACCAACATTGATGATGAAATTCCATCCTCACCAACTCCCTCATCATTAAAACAAGATGATTTTGACATCATCCCTCTTAATTTTTTTGATCAACATGATCAACCTTAGACCCTTGACCTATTAGAAGGATGGGGTAACCCTAACCATCCATATGACCCATCTTGAGATGATAGGAGATGACTCTCCTACCATTAACACTATTTAGTGCCATCATGATGATTCCATTCTCACCTATCTTGGTGCCCTATATTATTTCATCCACAAATCTCTTCTTCCTAAAAATATGACCATGTTGAATAAATACACCATGGATATCAACTTGGGTACTCAAAAAAACCCTCACATTATCAAAATTGGATAATCACTAAATTTTGAGGAACTTCAAGATTTCCCCTCTTTCCTCCAATACTGCAACATAGAATTTTCTTGGTCTTACATGACATGCTTGAAATTGACCCTACCATTACCACCCATAATATAGTCACACACCATGATGCCAAACCCATTAGGTAGAAACTTAGACAAATTTACCCTCACATAACTCTTCTCATCAAAGAAGAGCATCAATATTTCCTCTCTATTAATTTCATTCAACCCATTGACTACCCCTAATGGGTCTTAAATATCATGCCTATCACCAAATCCATAATTATAGTCATTAGATTCATCTCAATGAGATGATTGCAATGGTATATTCTATTGGTACACTTTTTTGTGTCAAATTTTTTTACTCTAGTGTCTAAAGATAGTCATTGGATTCATCTTGGTGAGATGATCATAATGGTACCATCCCTTGGTATACTTTATTTGAGGAAAAAACCCTCCTAGGGTTTGTATATGGCTGATCCTTCTACACGGGGATGAAAAAGGGGGAAAAAATCTCCTAAGACTCCTTTTGTCAGTGACATAGAATATGAAACTTTAGATCTATTGATTTCTCAACTTCAAGTTGACATAAAATGCTTGGTGCATCATGATGACTTTGGTTTTAGGGATGTATAGAGAGATTAATAGGGTTCACAATAAATTTAATCAGATCACTAATTTATTGTCTACTCTTTCATCTTAATTATAGTCAAACAACCCTCCACTTCATCATTCAAGTCTTCCTCCTCTCAACACTAACAAGTCTAATTTTGGTGTGAAACTGATGTTGGTCAAAGTGGACATGCATAAGTTTCATGGTAAGGATCCTCTCACTTGGATTACCCAGCTTGAGAATTTATTTTATCTACATCAAACTCCTAGTTCTCAGAAGGTGATAGTGGCATATCTATATTTAGAATATAAGTAGTTCATTTGGTATCACTAGTTATGTGCTCAAAAGAAAAATAATGGTGCTCTTGTTACATGGTCTATTTTCACTAATGAGTTATTAGGTTATTATTAAAATAATGTCTTTGAGAACTACTTTAAGTAGTTATCCAAAATATGGCAAAAGAGAACTATGAAATATTATATTCATTAATTTTAGAATCTATCCTTATGGGTGGAAGACATCACTGAGGAAAATTTGACTGATCTATTTCTGGGTGGTCTCAAATATAACTTCCAATTGGAGGTTTGAATGTTTAACCCAAAATCTATATCAGAAGCTATCCCATGAGCACACATAGAGGAAAAAGAGATGGTCAAATGAAAAACCTTCACTACTGGTCATGATCACACCTTTCTAGCACCATCATATCCTCAACCCATCAGACTGACACCTTGAAAAATTAAGGAGGAGTGAGCCAAAGGGTTGTGATAGAAAATGAAGAAAAGACCAACATTTTGCTAAAAAGAATCTATTTTACATCGAAGGTTCCAATGAGGATGATGATGATGATGATGATGATGATGATGAGGCACTTAACAAGGATGAAGAAGGTCCCAAGGAGGAATATGAAGACTCTCAGCCTACTCTTAAGATGCTAGGTTTCCTAAAGAAATAAAAGGACACTATTCTAATTGGTTAGGGGAACACACACAACTTCATCAATAATAAGCTGGCTACTCACTTGAACTATTTCATTTATCCCACTCTAGAATTTCATGATTGCAGATGGTGGTATTGTCAACTACTTAGGAAAATGACATAGTATTAAGCTAGCCATGGGAGACTACTTGTTAGATTCTCCTATGTTTGATATTCCCATGGTGGGAGCTGACATTATTTTAGGAGTATAATGGCTCACTAATTTAGGTAGTATTTAGATGAATTTCTAGGAATTATTCATGCATTTTCATTCTAAGGGAAGGACATTTGAGCTAAGGGGATTAAGGGCTAAATCCCCACAACTTGTTAGCTCCCATCAAATAACAAAGATTATTTGAAAGGGTACTAAAGGATTTATAGCTCACTTATTTTCCATGGAAGTTCATCCAACTCAACCATATACACCTCTTGATCTAAAATAAGTGATCAATGCCCATTTAGTTCTTTTTGGTGACATGTCAAAAGGACTTCCACCTAACCATATGCAAGATCATGATATCAAACTTATTCCTTATGCTACACCACCCAACATCAGGCCATATAGGTATCCATATTCTTATAAAAGTGAAATTGAGAATATGGTAAAAGAGATGTTGGATGTAGGAATCATTTGCCATAGCCAAAGTGAATATTCTTCATCAGTTGTCATGGTGCAAAAGAAAGATGACACTTGGAGGATGTGCCCTAACTATAAGGAAATAAACAAGTACACTATCAAAGATAAGTTTCCTATTTTTATCATTGATGATTTTATAGATGAATTAAATGGTGCTCTTTATTTTTCTAAGTTAGATCTGCATTCTGGGTATCATCAAAGCCATATCTATGATGAAGATATACCTAAAAATACTTTCAATACTTATGAGGGCCATTATGAGTTATTAAATATGCCTTTTGGGCTAACAAATTTACATCCACCTTTTAGATTTTGATGAATACTATTTTTAGGCCTTTTTTTAGGAAATTTGTTTTGGTATTTTTTGATGATATCCTCATTTACAGTAAAAATTGGGAAGACCATTTAAACCATGTAAAATATGTACTTTCAATTGCTGAACAACATCTGTTGTATTCCAAACCTTCCAAATGTACTTTTGGATCTTGTGAGGTTGAGTATTTGGTTTCACATACAAGAGTAAAAGTGGATCCCAATAAAATCCAAGCAATGCTATACTAGCCAATTTCTAAGACACTCAAGCTATTAAGGGGATTTATGGGGCTAACTAGTTACTATCATAGGTTTTTCAAAAATTATGGTAGCATTACAACCCCACTCACATATTTGTTGAAGAAAGACTCTTTTCAATAGACTGATATAGTTGATAGGGCATTTAAACAATTGAAATTGGCTATGTGCACCACTCCATTATTGGCTACTCTTGATTTTTCTAAGATTTTTTGGTTGACTATGATGCACTTGGGTATGGTATGGGTCTTGTACTCATGTAAGAAGGCAGACGACTTGCATTTGAAAGTCATCAAATGAAGGGTAAAAATCAGTACAAGCCCATTTATGAGAAGGAAATGATAAACATTTTGTATGTAGTCAAACAATAAATGCCTTATTTTATGGGTCATCACTTTTAGGTAAAGACTGATCATGACAACCTCAAATATTTTTTGGAGCAATAGTTATCATTTAAAGAACAAAAAAAATGGGTAGCTAAGATGTTAGGCTATCATTTTGAAATAGTTTATAATAAAGGCAAGGATAATGCAGTGAAAGTGAACTATCTAGTAAGGATGAATTAGTTGAGGCATTGCTATATTCTATGACCATTATGTAGGTAGATTAGCTAGAGGACACATGATCAAAATGGGACAAGGTTAATGCAATCCATGATTTGATTTAGAATCTTTAGCAAGTTTTGGGTGGATTTGAAAAATTCACATGGAAGGGTGATGATTTATGTTATAAATATAGATTATATCTATGCAAGAATTCTCTTCTTAAATAAGAAATCCTTCAGGAACTTCATGCAACTCCAATTGGGGGTCATTTAGGATTTTTGAAAACTTATCATAGAATCAAGCAAGAATTTTTTTGGGAAGGATTCAAGGGGGATGTCCAAAAATATGTGGTTTAATGTATGATCTATCAACAAAATAAAGGAAAAACCATCAAAACCCCAATTATTTTACAACCTTTATCCATCCCTAACCAATGTTAGTAAGAGGTGTTTATGGATTTCATTACAAGGTTACCAAGATCTGATGGTCAAAATGTTATCATAGTTGTGGTAGATCATCTTAGTAAGTATTCTCATTTCTATTATTTATCATAGCTATTTGTTTCTAGTATAGTAGCTTATGATCTTTTTAAATATATTTCAAAAATTGCATGGTACCCCTAAGATCATTGTCAGTGATAGAGATCCCATCTTCACTAGTAATTTTTGGAATAAGTTATTTGCACGTTTAGGCACCCAGTTGGCTCATAGTTCATCCTATCATCCTCAATAAGATGGATAAAATGAAGTAGTCAAAAAATATTTGTAAGGATATCTTCATTATTTTTTTACAATAAATAGAATAAATGGGTTCATTGGTTGCCACTTGCTAAATGATGGTATAATGTTTTTGTTCATATTTCTTCCAAAATGTTTCCTTTTCTGGCACTATATGATCACCACCCTCCATCCATAACTTCAAACTTGAAGGTCCATCTTAAGGTTTTTTTAGTTAAATAAAATATTCACCATGAATAGGAGGTCCTTGCCAAGCTGCATGAAAAATTAGCCATAGCTCAGAATCGCATGAAATAGTAGGCAAATCAACACAAGAGTGGGAGGAATTTTGGCATTGGTGATTGGGTTTTTGTTTAAGAACTTCTTCTTATATGGATATAAATGAACAAAAACCCAATCATTTATAGCTTTTTATACAAGTTAGAGTTTCCTTCCTCTGCTCATATACATCCAGTATTTCATATATCATGCCTAAATAAAGTCATTAGACATAAAGTTGTTACTCAAACTAAGTTACTAGAATTAGATGAGGAAGGAAGAGTTATTATTAATCTTGAGACAATCCTTCAAATGTGTACTAAGTAGCTATGGTCTAGAGTGATTAAGGAGTACTTGATCAAATAGAATAATCCACCCTATGAAGATGCCACTTGAGAGGATGAATCTTTTATACAACAACATCCAGAGTTGACTCAACATTGAGTACAACATTGTTTTAAAGGGGAGGGGCATGATATACCCTTAAACTTTGGCATGTATTTAGATATGTGTGGGCCTAATTATTGCTTACATACCTCTTTTATATTATTATTACATTTCTCTATGTTCTTAGTTAGGTCAGCCTATGAAATAACCATGGCTAAGTAGACTATATATAGGAGGTAGTGGTTAGTCTTTGATCATCATGTTAAGTATTCTTCTCTTATTACATTTTTGTGGAGGTTTCCCCTTCAAAGTAGATTTACTATATTATCTAGTATTCTACTTTGCTATCGATTATTATTGTGTGATCTCTCATATTTTCTTATTTTATGCAATATAAATTCATTCTATGTAAACATTTAAGTCATTTCAGTATAGACTACACATGTGTGTGGACTTTCATGACCTCAACCTTGCTTGTCCAAAAATTGACTTTCCTCTACCAAGCATTAACCAGTTAGTTGATCTTAAAACTGACCATGAGATGTTATATCTTATGGATAGGTTTTTAGACTATAATTAGATCCT
Organism: Torreya grandis; assembly: GCA_037957365.1. Classification (NCBI taxonomy): domain Eukaryota; kingdom Viridiplantae; phylum Streptophyta; class Pinopsida; order Cupressales; family Taxaceae; genus Torreya; species Torreya grandis. The sequence continues at coordinate 20,962 of JARHVA010002628.1, forward strand.
AATCACCCCTAAAGATTAGCACAAAACTACCTTTATCACCCCATGGGGGACCTTTTGATATAGAGTCATGCCTTTTGGATTGAAGAACACTAGTGCAACCTACCAATGTATGATGACCTACATCTTTCATGATCTTATCCATAAAATAATTAAATAGTATGTCAATAACCTTCTTAGGAAATCAAAATATCATAAGGATAATTTAGTCATTCTCAAGATTATCTTTGAGCACCTCATCTATTACCATGTCCATCTTAACCCTAAGAAGTGAATTTTTGGGTTCTTATTAGGAAAAATTCTTGGCTTTATCATTTCCCTTCGAGGAATTAAATTTGATCCAACTACAATCAAATCAATCCTCAACATGCCTCCTCCCACCCACCTTAAGTAACTCTGCAGTCTATAAGGGAAGCTCTAATCCAGTCATCACTTTATCTCCTATCTCTCAGACCGATGACAATGCTTTCACCACCTTTTGATGAAGGATATATCTTTTAAGTGGAGTGAAGACTATCAAAAGTCATTTCATTCACTCAAAGAGTAACTCTTATCTCCACCTATCCTCACCCCTCCTAAGGATTACCAACCTTTCTACGTTTATATCTCAACCATATACAACTCCCTAGAGGAAATGCTTGCTCATTAGGATGAACAACACAATGAGAAAGCCATCTACTACATTAGCCACATACTTTTAGAATACAAGACTCAATACACCCATATCAAGAAACATTGCTTAGCTTTGGTCTTTGTGGCCACAAAACTTCACCACTACCTTATTAACCACAAGAACTATGTTATAACCAATACTGACCCACTCAAGTATATGCACTCCAAGCCATACCAAAAATAATGTATGGAGAAGTAGCTCATGATTATAACTAAGTTTGACCTTGAGTTTCTTTAGAAAAAGTTAATTAAAGGCCAAGTCATTAATAACCAATTGGCCAAAACACTATTAGAAAATAATTAACCTCCTCTTCTTGAGTTCCCTGATGAGTTTATCACAACCCTCTCTCAGGTAAACTTCACCTATCAAGTGACCATGTTCTTTGATGGATCAAAGTGTAAATCTGGTAAGGGAGATGAAATAATCCTTATCCCCTTTCATGGTGAACCCTTTCCTTTATCCTTCAAGATAGATTTCAAATATACCAATAATATGGTTGTGTATGAATCCCTAGTCATAGGCCTTCAAACTATGTTAGCCTTGGAAGTAAAAATGATCAACATCTTTGGCAAATCTCAACTTTTGGTCAATTAAATCAATGGATCTTACTAGAGTAAAAATGATGTTTTGAAATAGTATAAATAACTAGTTGAAAAAATCTTAACATCATTTAAACATTACCATATCTAATCAACCTCATGATCTACCACCAACTTTACCAACACCATGGCTTCCCTCAGCTCTCAGATTACCTTGGCACCCTCTGACTCTAAGATATCTATTGTTATCCATAGACTTACCCATCCTTATTATGTCAAAATAGATTCTCCCACCATATTCAATGTAGAATAAACCCAACATGACCTTTGGTATCAGTGGACCTTTGACTATCTTAATTTTATCATGATTCCTTCTAATCTTTCTAGGAAAACTCAAAGAGTGTTTATACAGAGTACCTCATGTTATAAAATTATGGGGGGAATTATTTATAAATGAGAATTTGATGGTCTCCTCTTCCACTACTTAAGCAATCATGAAGCCTCTCATGCTATTAAATAAATACATGATGGGATCTATGAGGACACTTTAGTGGCCTCACTGTAACTAAACACATCCTTTGCCTTGGCTATTACTAGTCTACCCTTAACCAATACTATTGTGATTATGTGAAAAAGTGTGTTAAGTGTCAATAGCATGCCAAATGACATCATGCACCTAGCCATAGTCTTTGCATATCCACTATTTTTTGGTAAATCAACCCCCATTCTTCATAGAGACACCATTTTATCATCATCGTGACTGAGTATTTTACCAAATGGGTAGAGTCTATTATTTTAGTCTCAACCAAAGCAAAAAATATTATTGAATTTATCAACCATCACATCATCTACCATTTCGGTGTTCCTCACAAAATTATCACTGAAAATGGTAAATATTTTAAAAACAAATAAATTTAGGGTCTTTGTGATACATTTGAGATTAAGTTAAGTTTAACCTCAACCCATCACCCTTAAGTGAATGGATAGGTGGAAGCCTCTAACAAAAATCTTAATAACATTCTCACTAAAATGGTCAATGCATCTGGTTGAGGTTGGAATTTATACATCACTTTCACCTTATAGGCATATCATACTAGCAATCGAACCCCTACAAGTGCTACCCCATTCTCTCTTATGTTTGGAGTAGAGGTTGTCTTACCTCTTGAATTCCAAATTCCTTCTCTTCACATATCTATGTAAGATATCATTTTTGAGGATGATTATCATCAACACCATTTAGCCTAGCTTAAGCTACTTGATGAGTGTCATTTATCCGCCCTCACCCATATTCATGTCTATCAAGAGTTCATCAAAATTGTCTATAATAAACACCTTAGATTATGAGAATTTAAAATTAGAGACCTCATCCTAAAGGAAAACCAACATGTCACCAATATGGAGAAAAACAAGCATGGAAAGTTTGCTTTTAATTGGCTTGGACTTTATATCATAACCCATAAGTATGGATTAGGAACTTACTGGTTATCCTCTTTTGAAGGCAACATAGAACTTGAGCCCCTAAATGCTTCACATTTACATCCTTTCTTTTGTTAAGGAGGATCAAACTCACCTTTTATCTAACTTAATCTCATCCCTTGATTTCAAACCACATTCATCTCCCTATTTTTGAGGTAATTGATTAAAATTGAATCATGTGATTACCTATCACAAGCATAGCCTAACCTTGAATAATGGTTACCATGACTCTACCCATGGCATGATTCTCATGGTAATTTACACCCCTCTACACAAGGATGGATTCCCATGATTATTTTCACCTAAACTTCTTTACACCTAATCAACCTTCTTATGGTTTTAGTTTTGCCTTCATAAAGGTGAACCCTTAAGCCTATGTAAGCAAGTCTATGCCAAGCAAAATAAAACAAAACAAAAACAAAAATCCAAACTAATAGTAATCATGGGTTAATCTTATCATTAAAAAACTATGCACTTGAATGAAAGATGCCAAAAACATATCACAATTGCTACAAGCAAGGTGGAATGCTCCTTTTAAGGACAACTATCAAAAGGCATTAAGTAAAGCATACACAATTAGAACACTCCCTTAAAGGATGGCTAAGTAAGGCATTTATCAAAAGAATAGAAATTTATTGGAAGTTTCCTACATTTATTAGCTTCACTACCTCCCAAGTAATAACAAAATAAGAAAAAGACCTATTATTAAGAAAAAGAAAGAATTTTTTTTTTTTTTGAAAGCTACAATCAACTCTCATAAGCATAATAATTTTAGAATCTATAATCTAATATCATGAGTAGATTTCCCACATCAATTAGTTTGCACTTTTTATGACATAGAATAATTTGTACCGACTCTTTTGTAACCTTTAGAAAAGGCATGCTAGTCTCATGAGAAGGTTCCATTTTCATTCATCTCCCCTTTTTACACTATAAATAATGGATTTTGAGATTACTTAACATTATGTGATCAAGACACATATTAACCAACTAAATAATGCTAATTCAAATCATTCAAAAGGGTTATACTATTTAAGCCAATCTAAATTCAATTTCTATTAGTCCTTACCAAATAAGAAGCATCATGCCCTCTTCTTATCCTGTCATAACTAGTTGATATATTCACTATGACATTTGTCTCTTGATTATATCCTTTGTCTCACATCTAGTGTTGTTATTTAACTTACTTTATGTGTTTTACCATTAAGTAAAAATTACCATAAATATATCACATCATATCAACATATATCATAAAGCAAATTCATCATCATTAGCATATCCATCATCATGTCAAAATCAAGCATTCTTGAACAATAAAGAAAAAAACCATTTCTACCACATGTCTAAATATAAATGAGGAAGTATGTACTCATTCAATTTTAACATGAATATCATTATCACATCAATATCATATGAACATAAAATAGAATATCATCTCATCACATGCTTAGATAGGTGAGTCTACATCAGCATCCATAGCCATAGCACAACCATACTCAATATAACATTCATCAATTATCAATATGAACATCAAAACCATGAATAATGATCAATAAGTGAGGATCATATCTATAAATCATGAGTTAAATAGAATCATCATGTATACACCAATATACATCTCTCTCTCTCTCTCTCCTCTCTCTCTTAAAATGTACATCTCACTATATCAACTTGTAGGCTAGTATCAAAATGATATACAGTAGCATATAATATATCTAAAATATATCATGACTTTTCCCTTGAGGCACCACTATATCCTAGAGCACTACTACCTCTTGGTGCCTATCCTCCTGATGTACCTATTTGTCCACCTATGAAACTAGCTTTGTACTCACCCCATCAGGGCTCATCAAGATATTGCCTCAAGACTAAAGCCTCATAGTATTGTAACTCCTCCACTATGTCTAGGTATCATACCATAGGGATAGTGCTCGATGGCCCTATACGTGCTATTGTTCCTCCTCCATCCTGTCTCAAGGAGTCTCTCTCTTAGGTAACCAAGGCTAGTCAAGCTTTAGCCTAGTCCTTCTCACCTATAAGTGTAACTAGCTAACCCTATAAAGCTACCATTTGACCCTATAATGCTATAACATGTGCCTATGTAGTGGTTATCACTTCTCCTACCTATGGATCTAGGGTAACCCCCTGAACCTATGCCCATTGACCTCTACAAATTGGGTCTACATCCATAGGCTTCTTGCCACCATCATCCCCACCAATGTCTATTACCATGTAAAGAGCTTCATACCATGTAGAATAACCATCTACAAAACTTGAATTGCCTATCATTGATCATGATTGTAACTCCTCATGATCTGGTAAGGTCCATACTAGATGTGTCTTAGGTAGTAAAATATCTACATCCTCCCACCTATATCTAGGAAATGGGCTTGAGATACCCTATACCAAGTTGAACTATCTCCATACCCTGTCAAATGGGATGAGTTCTACCTCCCCATCCCTCCTACCAAAGATCCACTTGTAACTCTATAATGATAAAGTGTGTCTCCTATATTTATATTACTCTAGAAAGTTGACATAGGGCATCTAAATAACATCACTAATGACCAAGGTCTCTAGATCCTCTCTGAACCAATCTATGTCACACACCCCTCCTCTTTTACCTATGATGATGAAGTCAGCTCTCTACCTCATAAAATTGATCAAGAAATCTATCCAAACATACCTTACCCATGTTAAGCACATCAGCTCAACACTTGGATGTGCTCATAGGCCCATTAGTGTAGAATAAGCCCCATGTTTATGCCATACCTCTGATGAGCCCTGAATCCCCATAACTCCCTATATATCTAGAAAAGTAGCATAAGCACCCAACCAAATACTATGTAACCTAGTATCATCTCAACCAAGACCCCTAATATCATGTATAAGAACCTCTCACTGATTGAGTCAAGAATAATAAAACATGAGGCTACCATCATCATCATGGTCATTAGCCTCCTATCATCTCTCACCTTTTAGTATAATGTAGTGTAGCTAAATCCTTTGGCATGCCACCTCACTTGGTCATGGTCATCTCCATATAGTAACTCCAAGAGCTCATCTAACTCCTCCCATTGTATGTGATAAACCAAGTCACCCTATATGGGTAATTGAGTGATCCCATGAACATCCTCTAGTAATATCATCATCTCACTAGTGGGTAGTAAAAAGGTGTTCATGGTTAGATCCTATCTCTTGATGAGGGACATGATCATAATTACATTGTGTGGCATATGCCAATAATGCCTCATCACTCTGAGTTACACCTCTATGTGAGCCCAATATGCAATAGTTATACCATGGTGGATCTTTACAAAGATGCATGGCACATAATCATGCATCTAAATTTGTTCCCATGCATACACATGTCCAATAGTAAACAACTTAGTTGCCTATACTATTTTGACTCTAAAATTTGACTCTTAAATTATCTTATTTCCCTTAAGCCTAAACATTGACCTATTTCCATTTACCCTTATCATAAACTATTTTACTACCCCCTCCTACCTTTAACCTTGAGTATACACCCTCTTTTACCTCATCTATCAAACTTACCACTTGAAATACTACCTACCAAACCTTACATTTTACCTACAAAGCCAAAACCAAACAATTACCATCTACTATACTGTCAAATGTTCCAAAACATTTAAATAACCTTTCACCCCTATCAACCATCGATGGTCATGCATTATTGATGGTGATTGGGTAGCTAACTATTAATGGTCATTTACTATTAATGGTTGGTTATGACCACTGATGATCACTATGCATGATCATTGATGGATTACCCTAACCCTACCACCTGATTTACCCACCCAAAACCAACACCTATAACTCAATTCCTTAACTAGTACCTTCTACCCACCCTCAACCAAAACTACCCTCCCAAATTACAAATCCACACACAAATTTAGCCAACATCTAAACCAACCCTTCACCTAAGTCACCCACAAAAACCACCCACCAACATAATGATAACAATCCCAATTTCAAATTCAAATGTAATACAAATTACAAACTAATCTACCAAATTCAATGTAACCCCTACCTCATTCCTTGACTATCACTAAGGAGGAATCTTGGGACCTATTACTTATCCTCATTTGCATTTGTGCCCACCCTACATATTCACTAGTCCACTCAATTCGTATTTCTAACTCAAAAATCACCATCACCAAATTTTCCACACATGAAAAGTGGCTAGAGCTACAAAGTTTAACTATTCAAATGACTCCAAATGACTCACTTTTTGATTTTGAACACCAAAATTTTAGGGTTTTCCCCCTGACCATTGATGGTCAGGGTAACCACCAATAATTGACCCTTTGACCCTTAACCATCAATGGTAAGGGTCTTAGCACTTTACCTTTGCCTTTCCAAAACTTTTTAAAATGGGACCACATTAGGCACCCACCCATGGAGACTACCTTCTCCACCCACCTTAACAACCACCTCATCACCTCATTTTTGGTCTATTTCAGCCCAACTAGTGCACATTTTGTAAGAAATTTTGACCATAATTTTAATAATTTATATGTTGAAATAATTTTTAACTTTCACTACCTTAAACACACCTAACCAATTGGTGTCTTCTTAGGAGAGATTCCTACTTTGAATACCTACAAATTCACCTAACCTATTTAAGTTCTCCCTAGGAGCAATTCTTATGTAGGATACTGATGAAAACACATACCTTGCCTAGAAGACTTGTATTTATGAGTGAACCTAGTTGCCACACCTATATGTAGTTATGTGGTCCACCTATCACTTGTTCTTCTAACATTGACCTAAATTTTTACCAATTATGGCAACCTAGTCAACGCATGATCTTGGCTATCACATTTTTGTCACACTTTATGTGCATATTTGTGCTTCACTACCCAACCTATCACCCAACTTCATGATGTCCACCTTATTCATCACCCTCACCACTTATCAAACTCACATCTAATTCTATTTTACCTCATCAAATCCTAGTTTGAGAGGCAACACCCCCTCCCATGCTTAGGGTAATCAATCTTTCAACCATTAATCCATTCTTTCTTTACAAATTGTTGATACAAACCACATAACAGAAAGGGGAAGAATATAAACATTGAAAATCTATACATGATGGTTTCAAGTGTCACAATTCCCCTAGACCATCTTAGGACCCCCTTGGGCTTAACCTAGACTATTTGACCCCAAACCTACCTAATGCTAATCAACTTGACCTCCTAACTTAACCCATATTTAAATAAACTTTACCTTGACCCTTGATCATTGATGGTCACCCTAACCATTGATGATCACCCTAATTGTCGATGGTCAAGTTCCATCATCTAAATCACCTCAACTAATCCTTCACTCTAACTTACTTTTCTATAATTAGAATTTCTAATTCATGTGTGAGCTCATGCATGTAAAAATTAAAATTAGATAGAAATTTGGACCCCTTTTTAACATCTTATTGTACCTATCCTTCCTTGCCTATAAGAAGAGAAGAGTAGAAAGTGAAAAAGGGATCCATCCACAACTATCAAGAGCTTATTTTATAGGTTACTTCTTCCAAAAATATAATGATCTATCCATCATAATAGAGATATGATTTTCCACCACCCCTCAATTGATAACCAAGTACCATTACTCTACTAGAATCATACCAAATTCTACCAATGAACCAACCACCTCAACCGTTCACTAGATCAACATTCTGTAAGCTAAGTATTTATTTTCCATTATTTAATTATTTTGTTTCCATTTGAAAACTAGCCCAGTACAAACCAATCTCTTAGAATTACCTTATATGATCCCATCATTAACTTCTATCAACCTAGAACCAACATGTAGTAACTGTTGATGGTCATCCTAATCATCGATAATATGTCAACTATCAATAATCACCTCGATTATTGATAGTCACCTTAACCACTGATAGTCACTATGGTAGAAAATAACAACAAGATATTTTTAACCATTAACCCTTAATCAAATCCAACTTTATTTTGGTTATCCTATTCATAGACCCCTAACCTATTTTTTGAAGCACCCTTGACCTATATAGAAATAGTATTAACCTAATTATTACTATATTAGTCATTTTTAATCTATTTATTAAGAAAGAATTTCTTGTATTCAATTTCAATACCTTTTGATTATTGATTCAATCACTTTATCTTTTATTTTCTAAACTTAATTATTTAGAATGTGTGGATTGATAACCCCTGTGAAAGCTCTTGCTTCTGGGATCTAGCTAGCACTAGGAAATCTACCCAGCTATCTATCTAACCAACCATTTGATTTATTATTTTCTTATTTTTAGGTCATCCTCCTAATCTAAAGAGGAGCTCTTCAAGATCATCTAATTTAACATGTGCATAATCAAATAGGTTTTTCAACCATACCCATATATAGTTTCTTCTTATTCCTTTTTATAAATATAAGCTAAAATTATCTAAAACATGAAGAATTCAAGTAGGTTTTCATATGTTCAGAGCATTTAGAAGCATGGAATAGTTTTCACATTCCTTAATTATCCATAATAACCTTGAAGGATTGATCAAAGAATGACTTATTCAAGTTTAAGGACCAGACCATCACCAAGACATCTTCTAGACATGAATGGACCAATATACTTGCACATTTTATAATAATGCTCAAAAAGCTTCACACAATAGTAGATCAGGTGCAATTGTAGTTATACATTTTAGGATCATCTTATGAAATTTTCATGCCTATGTGAGACTTTTAGCTCAGGTTATAAGCTTCTAAATTTGGACCTTTAACATAAGACATTCATGCTAATGACAAGTTTGAGCTTGAGAAAAATAAATCCTTTTGAGCTTAAATTTGATGGTCATGCAAACATCAATGATGGTCATGTGAATTTAATTTGATGGGAGTGAGGAATTTAATTTATAAGCTTATGAAGTAGCCATTGGATTTCAAATAGTGGGTCTTAGTTGATCTAATAGTTTGTGTTGTATCATATATCTTAATTTGATGGTGTGAGTAAAGTTTAAAAGGTTAGAGAGCTCAAGAGATTGATATGTGGTGTAAATGTGTGAGGCTATATATTGACAACAAATCTTGAGGATTAATGTAGGACTACCAAGTGACACTAGCTCAGATAAAGTTGATAAGTCAAGGGCAAGATCGATGGCTCTCACTCAATCATACAGATCAAAATCAATGAAATAAGATGATTCAATAAGTTAATAAGCTGAGTCCAAGACTTTCAATGGAAGTTGATAATCCAATAATTTTGATATAAGTCAAGAATACATTTTTGATGGAAGTAAAGAGGTCTTATAGGATCATCCTATCACCATTAAATCTTGATCCAACACTAGTTAAAGGGACACACTGATATATTTGAGGTAATAAATAATATAAAGGACCATCACTAAGGCTAAACACATACATCTAGTTCATAAATTTTTATCGAGTAAGGTTATTTTGTAATTGTGTTTGCCATCAAGGAGGACCTATGTATATAATGAGCTCTTAGTTCTTGCAAAGATAGAATGGGTTTAGTTGGACCTATTATAATATATAAAAGTGATATATAGTCTATAGGTTTGAATTAATATGGGAAACTATAGGAAAAATAATAATCTTATACTAGTTTTTCATCTATAGATAAACCTATGATCTAGATTTGAAAATGGAGTAGATATGTGTTCAATGTAAAGGGTCTCATCTATCGACATGGATCCATCCTCAAAAAATTAGGTACTAAGTGCCATTCATGGCATGACACTACCAATTTCAAGATTTGAGGATTTTATCCTTAAGAACATGTCAAGTGGAATTAGCATCTCAAAATGGTGAATTGGTAGTTAGAGAAGCAGTTATGAGCATTGATTTTTCTCAAATAAACTTTGTCATCATATTAAATAAGACCTTATCTTCTAGTGAGATATCTCAACCAATGATAGGAGCTTGAGGACTATTAGGACAAAGGGAGGTCTATTTGCTGATCAAGGCATGTATGCAAAGATCAATTAAGGAATTTCCACCTCACTTCTTGATCTTGATGACTTTTCTCCACTCTCCAATGTATTGCTACCTATTCTCTCTTATCCCCTTCTCCTATATTATCCCATTCTCTTCTCCTTTGAAAAGGTTCTCATATTTTAGATTTTTTACATATTTTTGAGAGATAGGGAACTCTTTGAGATATTTTAAATTATCCTTAGCTTGATTAGGCTTGACCATATTAAACATTTGTAAGAACTACCTCTTGATGTAATATAAGAATTTCTTTGCCTATCTCTTGCCTTATATTTGGTTTAGTGAGTTGTGCATGATCGCATTATGTGAAGGAGAGTCTTCCTAACCTATTATCCTCATTTTGACCTTGTTTAGGAAGTTTTCAATGATGCTTGTAGGTCTAGATTAGTGTTATACTTAAAACCTCTCTTATGAAATACTTATACAATTATATTGATCTTGAGGTTGTGTAAGCTAGTATTATCTTCTATAGATCTAGTGTGGGTTCAAGCTTATGGGAGTTTCCTTTTTAAATTTGGGGCATCACCTTGTTAACTTTATTAGGATCCCTTATCCCCTTTCTAACCATTTTCCCTATGAAGCATTAGTTTAATATTAGTTTAGGTGAGCATCAATGAGGAATCCAACCTTTTCTAGAGGTTCAACCTCACTATAAGATACCCACAACATGAGGTTGTTCATATTGTATAGCTTAGTTGGAAAGAGCCTAAAGAACCCTCTCCAAGGGTGCAAACTAAGCTATAATAAATTTTGAAATGCTTGATGGGACCAAGGTCTAAAGAAGTGGAAGGATTTTTGGTGTTGTTCCTCAACATATCAGCCTTGAGAGGCATTATACAAACATCATTGGAAACTTCAAGAATCTATCAGTTGGTTTGAGTAGTCCACGTACCTAATAATCATTATCTAGTGTGTAAAATCAATCATATTTTGATCAAAATATTTTTTTCCCTCAACATCCTTCATATCCAGTTAGCAATGTTTATGGCTTCATCCTAAGTGGTTCTCAAAGTGTCCCTAGTTTTTCCCCAAACTAATCTATTTCAAGTTAGATTCAAATGCTCTCAGGCTATCAAAAGTACATGATAATCCTTAATACATAGAGGGGAGATGGTCAAGACATCCTTGATCACATCATTCATGACATAAGAGGTGCATTACAACTAATGAAAGAGAAATGGCTGTCTTTTGAGAGATCAAACTAGAAAAAATTCTTAAGTGAGATGTTGGATGTAAGTGGTTACATTCAAAGCATTGAGGATAAGCTAAGAAACATTGAATAACAATAGGTCCCATTCCATCAACTTATGTAGCTTCCTATAAACCACCTCAACCTTCATATAGTCCACCCATCCTTCCCTAAAGAACTACTCTAAGTGCCCCCTCTTATGATCTAATTTATTTATATATTCTCATATTTTTTCTTCTTGGAATTCAATCCAAGCAAGCCTTCAAAGAAACAAGGAGACTGTTGTGGAACAACCTATTGTTGATATCCAAGATCCCATTTAATCTTCCTCAAGACTCCTATTATACCTCATACCATCCTTCTTGTGTTTCTTATCTTCATGAGGCCATTGGATACCTTAAAGAGAGGCTTGTCAACGAGAATATAGATATACAAATCAAAGAATTAGACAAAAAAAGGAGAAAAGAAAAAGAGAATCAAAATCAAGAAAAGGTATTTCTTTCCCACACATTCTCCTCATGGAAATTAGTTAAAGTAGGCATGAAAAAAAAGGAGGCATTAGTTATGAAGGTCCAAGAACTAGTTCAAGAAAAAGAGGCTACTCCCTATACTTTTCCCTCATGTAAGTCAATTCAGAAAGGATTTTAGAAAGATCAGGTGCTAGTTGAGGTGCAATAGGCAATTTTCGAAGGGGAATAGGTTATACCAAAATTAAATCAAGAAAACATACCTTAGCTCAATGATCTTGGTATACAAGAGTTCTAAGACTCTCTCTCCTCAGTTTAAGAGCCACCTAAAAAATCATATAAATTACCTAGATGGAAGGATACCCTCCTAAGCTGTAAGCAAGGTGAACTTCTTCACCCTCCTACCATATCCCTTATAAAGGAGAAGCCTATTTTACAAAGGATAGAAGAGGAGCTTGTAGTCATAAATGAGCTTAAAGAGGATAACATAAGTGTCTATGATGAAGAGATCATGATAGGTAGTCTAATTCATCCAAAAAACGAAAATTCAAGTTTGGACCAACCTTCTTAGCATGACTTTGACACTAATAAGATGGATCCTAATGAAGACAATCCTCAAGTTGAAAAGGTAGTAGACCTTGAAAGAAATATTAAAAGTCCATTATACATAGATCATGAAGAGGATTAGAACTAAGAAATAGAGGGTGGTTTACTTTAGGGTGAGTTATCAAATAAAGGTAGTTGTGATGGATTGGAGCTGATGGAAGGGAAATCAAACCTTGAGCAAGACAATGTCATATTTTTGGAAATTAGATGTTTAAATCAACCTTCATTTAGAGTTGAGAAACAAGATGAAATATTGAGTGAGGTTGATAAAGAAGACATCTTGAGTTCTAAGGAAGTACAACTTAATGAACCACCACTTTATGTGATGGAGGAGAACCTTGAGGGTGAATAGAGCTTATCATATGAACATGTGATTCAGGGAGAAAATCCTAACAAACTCAAAATCATATTGAATACACCAGTAAGAGATAAGGAGTTGGAGGAATTTTTTCTAATCTTGGGATCAGGCTATGTGCCTTTTTAGGGAAACTATAATCTGATGGTGCCTGAGGAACATAATGATGGAGAAAAAAAGTACAAGAATGAGGTAAAATCTAATTGCTCAATGTTTGCATTGATAATAGGATATCCTATAAAATATCTAACTCAATTTAAATATGATAAGGAGGAGCCATCACATGTTATGCTTAATCTAAATAATAAATTTGAGCATCAAGAAGAGCAAGATCAGTTTTCCTATTCACTCCAAGATGCTTATTTTTCCAATCAATCAGATTGGGTAGGTAAGTTTATTTTTGTTCTTTCGCTTGGAGAGGTGTTTTGTCAATATGTTCATTATCCACTCCTTTTACATGTTTGGTTGATTTACCTTAAGCTTATAAATTATATTATATTAGTGGGACCTATTTTATACAACTAGTCAATGGTTTTGTATAGGTTCCATTTTGACTAGTTAGTTTAAGGTAGGTAATTGTATGCTTTCCTCTAAGTGACTTATGCACATTTCCTTTATGTTCTATTGTTTCCTTTTCCAAAGTGCCTTGGGCACTTTATTGTTATTTTTTATTTGTCCTTGTTTCTTCAAGAGAGGTTTCAAAGGGGCAACCTTATATAATCTTCATGATCAACTTAGTTTCAGAGAGGAGACTCCATGCCCAATAGATTGGACTAGGAAAACTAGTTTGGGTTCTCTTGCATAGAAAGACATGCAACCCTTGTGAGTCACCAAAGATGTTGGACATTTTTGGCCCACATATGAATCTCTTTCATGGTTTGATGAAGTAATGGATCAAAGGTTTGAAATAGGTCCAATAATGTAAATAGATGAATCTAAGTAGGTTCTCATATGTTTTGAGCATTCGAAGCATGGACCAAGTTGCACAAACCTTAAGAATCCATCACAACATTGAAGGATTTATCAACGAATGAATTATGTAAGTTTAAGGACCATACCATCACCAAGACATCTTTCAAACATGAATGGACTAACGTACTTGCACATTTTATAAATATGCTCAAAATTCCTTGCATGACCAAAAAATCATGCAAAATTGTAGTTATACATACTAGGATCATCCTCTAAAATTTTCATGCCCACGTGAGCTTTCTAGCTCAAGTTATAAGCTTCTAAAGTTAGAACTAAAACATAAGACATTCGCAATAACATCAAGTTTAAGCTTGACAAAAATAAATCCATATGAGCTTAAATTTAATGGTCACATGAATGTTAATGATGGTCACATGAATGTCATTTGATGAAAGTGAGGATGCCAATTTTTAAGCTCATAAATAAGCCATTGGATTTTAAATAATAGGTTGTAGTTGATCTAATGGTCCACATTACATCATAAATCTTGTTCTAATAGTTTGAGCAAAGGTCAAAGAGATTAAGATATTAACACATGGCATAAGTGCATGAGGCTTCATACTTATAGTGAATCCTGAGGATCAACATGAGATTGCTAAGTGGTACCAACTCAAACAAAGTTGATAAATCAAGGGTAGAATCAATGACTCTCACTCAATCATATATATTGAAATAAATGGAGTGAGATGAGTCAATGAGTCAATAAACTAAGTTGATTTATCAATAACTAATTAAAATGAAGATGAGTCTAGGACTTTTGATAGAAGTTGAGAAGACATTTTTGATGGAAGCAAATAGGTCTTGCAAGATCATCCTATCACCAATGAAGCTTGATATAACACTAGTTAAAGGGACACACTAATGTATCTAAGGTGATAAATAATATAAGGTACCTCCATTAAGGCCAAATATGAACCTTTGGTTCATAAAATTATATCAGACAGGGTTATTTCTACAACTATGTTTGCCATCGAGGACATGTGTATATAATGAACTCTTGGTTCTTGTAGAGATAGAATGGGTCTATTTGGACCTATTATAATATAAAAAAGTGATATATAGTATATAAGTCTACATTAATATGGATAATTATAGGAAAACCAATAATCTTAGATCAGTTTTCCATTTATAAATGAACCTATGATCCAGTTATGAAAATGGAGTAAATATGTGTTCAATGTAAAGGATCTCATCTATCAACGTGGATCCATACTTGAAAAAGTAGGTAATAACTACCATTAATGGCATGGAATTATCATTTTTAAGATTTGAAGATTTGATCTTCATTAACACTTCAAGTGGACTTAGCATCTCAAAGTGGTGAACTGGTAGTTAGAGAAGTAGTTAAGAGCATTGATTATGCTTAAACACACTTTTTCATCATATTGAACAAGCCCTTATATTATAATGGTATTTCCCAACCAATGAGAGGGGATTGAGGACTATTAGAATAAAGGGAGGTCCATTTTTTGATGAAGGCATGCATGCAATTAAAAATTAAGGAACTGCCACCTCACTTCTTGATCTTAATGATTTTTTCCACTCTTCAATGCATTTCTCCCTCTTCTTTATTTTTCCCTTCTCCTATATTATACCATTCTTTTCTCCTTTGAAAAGGTTCTCATATTTTAGATTTTTTTCATCTTTCTAGGAGATAGGGAACTCTTTGAGATATTTTAAACTATCCTCAACTTGATTAGGCTCGACCCTGTCTAACATTTGTAAGAACTACTTCTTGATGCAATATAAAACTTTCTTTGCCTATCTCTTCTCTTGGATTTGGTTTGATAAGTTGTTCATGATGGAATTATGTGCCAGATAGTCTTCCTCATCCATTATCCTCCTTTATGACCTTGTTTATGGAGATTTAAATGCTTCTTGCAAGTCTATATTAGTGTTCTACTATGAACCTCTCTTATGAAATACGTATTCAATTAGCTTGATCTTGAGGTTGTGTAAGCTAGTACTACCTTCTATAGATCTAATGTGAGTTTAAGATTATGGGAGTTTCCTTTTTAAATTTAGTGCATTTTCAGGTTAAATTACTTAGGATCCCTTATCCCCTTTCTAACCCTTTTCCATATGAAGAATTGGTTTCAAATTAATTTATGTGATCATCAAAGAGGAAGCCAACCTTTTTTATAGGTTCAACCTCACTATAGGATACTCACACCCTGAGGTTGTTCCCATTGTGTAGCTTAGTTGGAGAGATCATAAAGAACCCTCTCTAAGGGTGAAAATTAATCCTATAATAGAACTTGATGCATAGATTTATGAACTATATAAAATAATGGAATAATATAAATAACTTTAAAAATTAACTCAAAATAATTCAAATATGTTATATTGATCTGTAGACATTAAAAATATGCACATGATGGTTCTAAATGTCATAATTACCTTG
This sequence comes from Torreya grandis, assembly GCA_037957365.1. Classification (NCBI taxonomy): domain Eukaryota; kingdom Viridiplantae; phylum Streptophyta; class Pinopsida; order Cupressales; family Taxaceae; genus Torreya; species Torreya grandis. Next base: position 37,641 of record JARHVA010002628.1, read on the forward strand.
GACCACCTTAGGAGCCCCTTGGGTCCAACCTTGAACTCTCAACCACAAACCAAACTTAACCCACATGATGCTAGTTAGATTTACCTACTGACTAAACCCACCTCTTTAACTCAACTTGACCATGACCCTTGATCATCAATGATCACCCTGACCACCATTGGTCAGGTTTCACTATTTGGACTACATAATTTTCACATCACTTTGACTTGATTTTATATAAATAAATTGCCTAATTCATGTGTGAGACAATGAATGCATGATTTATATTTAGACAACAAGTTGAACCTCTTATTTATGTTTTATTGTACCTTTCCTTCTTTCCTACAACAAGAGAGGGGTAGGAGGTGAAAAAGGAACTAGAATCAATCAATAATCTTGTAACTATCATGAGATTTTATATCTAGAGTTTATTTTGTAAGTGTTATTATAGTTATTAACCATCATGATAGAGAGATGGAGCACTACCATCCATTAGCCAATATCTAAGTACCGTTACTCTACCAAAGTTACTTTGAGCTCTACCACCTCAACCATTCATCCAATCAACCATCAATAAGCTAAGTATATGTTTTTAATTATCTATTCACTTTATTTGTACTTTTAAATCAACCTATCCCAAGCTAATTTCTCAAAATACCATTCTAAAACCCTATCCAAATAAACTTTTATTACCCATACCCAACCCATAGTAACCATTGATGGTCACTCCAAACATCGATGGTTTATCCAAATTGTCGATAGTTACCTCAACAACCAATGATTACCTCAACCAGAGATGGTCATAGATCCCCAACCTATTTTATTAACCACACCAAACCTATTTAGCATTAGTATTAACCCATTTATTGATATAATTAATCATTTTTTCTTACTCTTTTATCAAGCATTTATTGTATTACATTTTAGTACCTTTTGATTATTGATACAAGCACTTTATCTTCTATTTTCTAAACTTGATTTTTTAAAATGTGTGGATTGATAGTCCTCAAGGAAGCTCTTGCTTTTGGGATCTAACTAGCGCTAGGCAATCCACCCAATTATCTATCTAACCAACCATTTGCTTTAGTGATGTCTTATTTGTAGGTCATTCCTCACAAGACAATGAGGAACTCTCTATAATCATCTGATTAAATGCATGTATAACCAAATAGGTTTTTCAACCATACCCATATCTAGTTTCTTTCTTCTTCCTCTCTTGGAATATAAGCTAAAATTATCTAAAACATTCTAGCATGCCCGGTGGGACCCTTTGAGTCTTTTCTTGAGTTCATAATTAAATTTAGGTTTTTTCTTTCTTCTTATGTCTTTTCTCATATAAAAAAATCAAAATTTCATTTTGGGCTTAAAATTAATTTCACACATTGGTTGTTTGTAAGTTTAGCTCACATAGTTAAATTAAAGTAAAGTAATTCGATCGTAACATCACTTGTATCACACACACAAACCAAACCACCTATATCAATCAAACATCAAAACAAATTGACATAAGGCCTAACTAGGATTTCATCACCTAATGGTCACCTTACCCTTTTTGAATGATCTTACTTGGAGTTCATTACCAAGGGTAGAACCAACTCAGCTCTGTGGTTGAGTATAAACTCTAGAAATTAGTATATACTAGTTAAGCACTCAACACCCTTATTATTGTGGTGTGTGAAGTGAGGTGGTAGGCCCCAATAACAAGACATGTATTTAATTATAAAATAGATCCTTTTGAGATCCTAAACAACCTAAAACCATCCATAGATTTATTTTCTAGTACCTATTCTATCAATCCAAGTGGAGTCCACAATTTCTTAGAAATCTTAAAGCATAAGTGAAAAGAAAGACTAAAAAGAACTTTAGGACTTAACATACTTTTTAGTATGTGTTTGATATCCTTGCTCATTTCTTGTCTTCTCCCTATTTGAGTGGTGAGATTTTATTATCATTCTTTCTCCCTTGTTTTTTATGGTTCTAACTCACGAGTAGTGAAAGAATTTGATAAGATAGAACCCATCCCTAAGGTAATCAACCTATTCTACCTCCTCATCCATGGAGTATGTCTCTAAACTAGAAGACCCTCCTCATCTTTTGGGAATTACTTCTTTCCCTTGAGTATTTCCCAAGGAGATACTAGCTTTTACACCTTCTTAGATAATAATCTTATGGCCCTTCAGCATTATCTCAACACCATGCCTCACCATACCTCTGCTTCAGTTCCATTGGTGGACCCACCTTATGGAATGCCTTCCCACCTTATGGGGTAAAATTTTATTTCCATAGTCACCACCCAACCATTGACTACCCAAGAATTTTCATCTACTGATAATCCCTTTGATACTACTATGGAAAACTAACCTACCCAACCTACCAACACGCTTACACCTTCCACCCCCACCAACAAGTCCTCTACCTTAAGAGCAACCCAAATATTAACTAGCTATACTCCCCTCACCATGTAGGTACCTATTGATATAATTTCATACCTTCCTTTAGCTACCCCTAATCCATTATTAACTACTATACTTCAAAATATTATGGTGTCTATACCTTCCATCTTACCATTGATCAATATAAAGGTCACCGCCTTTCTTTTAATTACAAACCCAATCACAACTCTTACCCAAATCACCTTATCCTCTTAATAGGTTCCCATTGTACCCAACTTGGGTTACACCCCTAACCCATAAGGGCATGCATCTCTACCCACTACCTAACCACCTACATCAACGTACCCCAACATGGCACCCACCCAACCACCTATGCCCACATATTAATATATGGTAGCTTCTTAACCTCTTACTAATTATCAATATGTTACCCAATCACCACAAAAATATGCACCTTACAACCTTTTAGGTGTACAACCCCAAATATATCTAATGAAAGTGCTCATGCATAAAATGACTACTCTAGAGTCATCCATTTTTGGGGTTCATAATAGTTTATCATATGACCAAATCTACAACAAGCCCATTTACCCATCTATCCTTATCAGACCATATCCTCCTTAGTGGGAACTTCCCAAGTTTTACAAATGCCAAAGTAAGGAGGAACCCTAATAACACCTCAGGTTATTTAGGCATTCTTGTTATTTGATTGAATATGATGATGCTCTCCTTTTCCACACCTTCCCTACATTTTTATTAGGGTTGATAATGGATTGGTACAGTACCATAACCAAACACTCTCTCTTCTCCTTCACCCAGCTAGCCTACAATTTCTTGGACCACTTTTCAATAAACATTTCCAAGAAGGTTTCCATCACTGACATTTACTCTATCCAATAATTTGATGATGAATCTATTGATGATTTTTTAGCTCGTTAGAGGAGCCTAATCAATCAAATTTATTTCTCTTTACCCCAACCTAAACCAATAATTTTTTTGCTTAGGCATGTACCAAGCACATCTCCTCTAATTTTTGTGTTTAGAGCTTCAAAACCTTTGATGAAGCTTTTATCATGGCACATAAACTAGAAAATAGAGTCATCAATGAAGGAAAGTTAAAGTTGAAAAAAAAAACTCTACCTTCATATCCAATGAGGCCTCTTACTCTAAACTAAGAAACCAAACCAAAACTAATGCCAAAATCAAGGGGACTATGAATTTGATTATCCTTAAGACCACTCCTCCACCATCTATCAATCAACTAAAATCTTTTAACTCCTCAAATCAAAGCATAATGAAAAAAAATAAAACAACCAAAAGAAATTTACTCTATTTAGGGAGTTTTACACTTCAGTCTTGGAGAAGTTACTAAAAGCTAATATCATATAGATTCCTCCCATAAAACCCCCTCAATAATTTGAATCTTCTCATCTTGCACCTAGCTAGTATAATGAGAATGACCTATGGGCGTTCCATCAAGTAGTTGGGCATGATGTTAGTAGGTGTAATACCTTCAAAATGTTTTTCAAACCCTCATTGAGAAAGGGGAAATTGTGTTGGATAACCCAAATGCACCTCCAAACCAAGCCCTTGACATATTAATACAACCTTTTCCCAATCATGCACCACCTAAAAATGAGATCAATAAAGCTGACTCTTCTCATGATGCCCATACCATCAATATGGTTCTTGACATGCTCATTACTGAAGAACCTACTACCCAATCTACCTATTCTTTTCCCTCTCCACTTATTGAGGTAGTGGAGTCACATTTTCCTCCTTTGGAGACCCAAACCAAGGAAATACCATCTTCTCATCCTACACTTAATGAGGTATTGGAGTCATCAATCCCTCCTTCAAATGACATACTAGAGCAAGCAACCATCACCACTTTACCTTCTCCATCAACTACTGAACAATTCACCTCTCTTTTGGAGATTATTCCCAAGGAAGAAACCACCATATATACACCTCCCATATAGGAACCACCCATCTAAACCTTGCATCTTTTGATTTAGGAAAATGATGAGGTCACATTCCCCTTTTTTAACCTATGGGTTTATATTTCAATCCCACTATTCAGGGAACAAGACTGATCTATGAACCATTCTCTAGACTAGTTCAAAGATTAGAATTTGTCTCTAAACCTGACATGGATCAAGCCACCTTTTGATATAAATTAAGGCTCCCTTACATCACTAAAAAGGAACCTCTAACCCCATATTTGATAGATGAACCCATCACTTCCACTATCCAACCCACTATCAAACCAATCAAAACCTCTACCAACCCAACCATCCCTCAACTATCCAAAATAACCAAACCCCAAATAACTAAATCACCTTCTATCACTTCAGCCAAACCAACTAAGAACCTTTACATCCTCCATATGGAGAGCCTTAATCACCCATATTTGAAATTAGAGCTAACCTCACCAAACCCATTAACGAAACATGAAATCAAATTAATTAAAGAGGTAAAGCCACCAAAAGACCAAAAGGCCAAACTTATACCTCCCTCAACCTTCTCAACCTTTCCCTCTATCTTGGGGCCTCATCCCTCTACTTTTATTATGAATCCAATTATCTCAACAAAAACCCCAAAATTGCCTTTGATTATGTCATCACTCTTGCTTTCTGATATGCCCATCTTCACCAAGCCATCCATAACCAACCTAACTACCTTGACATCTCCTACCTCCAAATTATCAACTCCCTTATCTAAACCAGAATCATCAATTAAGAACACCACCTTACCCAAGACATCTACCACCAAGCCTATTTTAGAAAATAATTCCATCTCACCAACCAAGGCTAAAACCTCTAAACCCTCTCCACCTTTAGCTGTGTATTACTCAGCTATTTTCCAAAGGTTACCACAAGCCTCTTTTTTGACATTACCTCTTATCAAACCATTTGACCCTCTAGGTCCAAAACCTATCTGTTATAATGATCACCAAATATGCTCCTATAATAGGACACCCGAGCATGACATGAAGAACTAAAAATCTCTCCAAACCATAATCCATTATCTCTATGATGAGGATGATCTATTAATAGATAAAAATCCCATGAGATCACTACCAATCCAATAAAAAACAACCACTACCCAATGCCTACCTCCTCCCACACCCTCACCTTGTAGTGATGGGGAACCAAACCAGTCTCCTACCCCAACTCTTCCCTCTATCCATAATATCCATGTGGTCACATGGTCACACACTTATCAAAAGGATAAGGGGAAGGTGAAAGTGTACATCCCATGGACATACCCTTCTTCCACCTCCCAACCAAGTCAAATTCAAGCATTTTCACCTTCATCTAAACCTAAGGTATCCATCTTGGGTAACTCTCAATCCAACCCATTTATATCAATCAGAAGAGTGGTTCTCAAATAACTTCACCATGTCTTGATAAATATGAGTCTATACAAATTAATTGCTACTTTGCCTCATCATCACCAAGTAATAATAGAGGCATTAAAATAAATGGATGTCTAACCTAAAGACCCTCAACCTCTAGTAGCCTTTATTGGTGCTCTCTAGATTTCTAACCTTGCCACCTTCAAGGAATTGGAAATACCTTCTATTCATCTTGATGACATAGATCCCCCTCTTTTCATCACTGCCTACATCAACCAAACCCACATCAAATAGGTTATGATTGATGGAGGATCTAGTATTAACATCATCTCCTCCCATGCCTTTGATCAACTTAAACTACCAAACAATGTCATGTCTAAAACCTTAGCCATCCTTCAATCCTTTAATGACACTATGGCCACTACTTTGGGAACTATTATCCTTCATATACATTTAGGACCTCACACACTTCTAGATCTCTTCTATGTAGTGGAAGGCAAATTCCAATATAATGTTTTTCTAAGATGACCTTGGATCCGCTCCATGGGTTATGTATCCTCTATCCTTCATTATTATATCAAATTTGAGCATGAAGGTTAGGTTATCACTATACAAGCTGACCCAAGTCCTTTTTCATCATGCAACATGAATTATCAACCCAATGACATCCTCCTACCTCCATCTAGCATACCCTCATTAGACAAAGAGAAACCCTCAACCACAAATGATGAAGTCATATCTTATTCTACCAATGAGGTGTTTACTAGCTCATCAATCTCTTTGGATCAAATCCCCACCATAGACCACTTGGAATCACCATTACAACATCTTTCACTTGGGCAATATCATGTCTTGACCCTTGATGCCTTCCCTACTCCCCATAAGTATGGGAAAATTAATAACTAACCTAATTATGACCCAAATATCAAAACCATTGTCCCTTTCAAACCTTCAAACTATCAAATCCATTTCATCTAAAGAGGACCTGACAAACCCCTTAGCAATTCCATCACCTCTTTTCTACCTTGACCATTCACCTCTAGCTTCTCCTATCTAGATAAACCAATTTTCACCAAGACATATCTCCATCAGTGTGCTTGGAAGGGATTTAGTCTTAGACAATATGAACATGAGCCACATGAGTTGATTTCAAATGAGACTAGAAAGCCTCATGAGAAACATGTCCTTAAATTAATTTCTCCCACAAAGAAAACCATACCACATACTATCACCATTATTGAGGAAGACATCAATTCTTCACCAAATTTGCCTCCAACTAAGTGTGAGGATGATGGCAACAGCCCACCTAACTTTGTTTTTCATAAACATGATCAACTTATGACCCATCCTATGATGATAAGAGAGGACTCTCCTATCATTAATATCATTTAGTGTCAGGATGATGATTCCATTCTCACCTATCTTGGTACACTAGATTATTCCATCCATAAATCCCTTCCTCTTAAGACTTTGACCATGTTGAATAAGTCCACCATGGATATCAATTTGGGCACTATGGAGAACCCCTACATTATCAAAGTTAGCCAATTACTAGATTGTGAAGATATTCAAGACTTCCCTTCCTTCCTACAAGACTGAAACATAGCATTTTATTGGTATTATAGTGACATGCCATGAATTGACCCCTCCATAACTACCCATAACATAGTCACTAACCATGATGACAAACCCATTAAATATAAACTTTAATAAATGTACCCTCATATATCCCTTCTCATCAAAGAAGAGCTTCAACATCTCTTATCTATCAATTTCATTCAACCCATTGACTATCCCCAATAGGTCTCAAATTTCATGTATGTCACTAAAGCCATAGGGGGACTATGCATTTGTTTGGAATCTAGTGACCTCAACCTTGCTTGCCCAAAAGATGACTTTCCTCTACCAAGCATTAACCAACTAGTTGATCTAACAGTCATCCACAAGATGTTATCTCTCATATATGGATTTTTGGGTTATAATCATATCATAATTTCCCTAGAAGATCAACATAAAATTGCCTTTATCACCCCATAGACGACCTTATGCTATATGGTCATGCCTTTTGGACTAAAAAATGTTGGTGTAACCTATCAGTGTGCTATGACTTACATTTTCCATAACCTTATCCATAAAATCATTATGAACTATGTGGATGACCTTCTTGGGAAATCTAAATGCTGCAAAGATAATTTGGATGTTCTCAAAACTATCTTTGAGTGACTCATCCATTACTATATCTACCTTAACCCCAATAAGTACATTTTTGGGGTCTTTTTAGGAAAAATCCTTAACTTTATTGTCTCCCTTTAGGGAATTGAAGTCGATCCTACCAATATCAAATCCATCCTTGACATGTTTCCTCCAATCAACCTCAAAAAATGTTATAGTTTGTAGGGAAGCTCCAATCTATTCATTGATTTATCTCTTAGCTCTCAGACTAATGCCAACCCTTCCATCACCTCCAAAATAAGGATGTCTCTTTTAAGTGGAATTATGACTATTAAAAGGCCTTTGATTCACTCAAAGAGTACAATTTATCTCCACCTATCCTCACCCCTCCCAAGGATGACCAACCTTTCTACCATTATATCTCTACCACTGACCACTCCATAGGGGCAATGCTTTCTCATTGGAATGAACAACACAAAGAGCAAGTCATATAATACATAAGCCACACACTGGTAGAGTATGAGACTTAGTACACCCATATCAAAAACCTTTCCCTAGCCCTAGTCTTCGTGGCCACCAAACTTTGCCATTACCTTCTTAACCACAAAACCTATGTCATAACCAATACAAACCCACTCAAGTATATACACTCTAATCCATACCAAAACCAATGTATGGCAAAGTGGTTCATGATTTTATATGAGTTTAACCTTTATTTTCTTTAGCAAAAGTCAATTAAAGGCCATGTCTTTGCTAACCAATTAGATGAAGCACCTTTTGCAGACAACCAAACTCCTCTTAAATTTCTAGATGAGCCCATCATAAACCTCTCTTAGGTAGACTTCACATATCACGTGACCATGTTTTTTGACAAATCAAAGTGTTAGCATGGTGGGGAAGTTGGTATCATCTTTATTCCCCTCCATGATGAACCTCTTCCTTTATCCTTCAAGATAGATTTTGAATATACCAATAATATGGATGAATATGAAGCCCTAGTCATAGGCCTTCAAAATACATTAGCCTTGGGAGTCAAAATGATCAACATCTTTGGTGAGTCTCAATTGGTATCCAATTAAATCAATGGATCTTACCAGTGTAAGAATGATGTTTTGTAATAGTAAAAACAACTAGTTAACAAACTCTTAACATCATTTAAACACTACCATATTCAATCCACCTCATGATTTACTAATAAGTTTTCCGATAACATGGCTTCCATCACTTCTCATATCTTATATTCACCCTTTGAATCTAATTTATATGTCATTATCCATAGACTTACCTAGTATTCTTATGTAAAACTATATTCTCCTACCATGTTTAAAATGGAGAAGACCCAACTTGATCTTTGGTATTAATAGACCTTCAATTATCTTAACCTTGTCATCATTCCTTTTAGTCTTTCAAGGAATGTTTAAAGAGAGTTTATCAAAACTACCTCATGTTATACCATGCTAGGGTAATTATTTATAAGCATAGATTAGATGGTCTCCTCTTTTGCTACATACACAGTCATGATGCCTCTCATGCTATCAAGGAAACACATGATGGGATAAGTGGGGGATACTTTAATGGCCTCACCATGGCTAAATTCATAATTTACCTTGGATATTACTTGCCTACCCTTAACCAAGAATACTAAAATTATTTGAAAAAGTGTGTTAAGTGTCAACAACACACCAATTTGCATCATGCACCTAGCCATGGTCTTTGTATATCCATGTATTTTTGGTCCTTTTCAAAATGGAGTTTGGACCTCATTCGTGAAATTAACCCCCATTCTTCATAATGACATCATTCTATCATTACTATGACTAATTACTTTACCAAATGGGTAGAGTTTATTCCTCTTATCTTAACCAAAGACGAAAAGATTGTCAACTTTTTCAACCATCACATTATTTACCATTTCAGTGTTCCTCACAAAATATCACTGATAATGGTAAATATTTTAAAAGTTAGTAAGTCTAAGGTCTTTGTGATGCATTCAGTATCAATTTAAGTTTCTCATCTCCCTATTTCCATCATGAAAATAGATAGGTAGAATCATCTAACAAAAATCTCAACAACATGCTAGTTAAAATGGTTAATGCATTAGGTTAGGATTAGCATCTACACATCCCTTTTGCCTTATGGCCATATCATACTAACGTTTGAATACCTATGGGTGCTACCCCATTCTTTTTTGTGTTTGGAGTGGAGGCTATCTTACCTCTCAAAGTCTGAAGTACTTCACTTCACATATCCCTACAAGATATTATTTTTAAAGATGATTATAATCAGAACCATTTAGCCTAGCTTGAGCTACTTGATGAGCATCATTTAGCTTCCCTTATCCATCTTTATGTCTATCAAGAGAGAATCAAATGAGATTATAGAAAACACCTTAAAGTGTGAGAATTTAATGTTATAGACCTCATCTTAAAGGAAAACTAACATGTCACCAATATGGGGAAAATCAAGTGTGGTAAGCTTTATTTCAATTGGCTTGGACCTTATATCATAACCCATAAATATGGATCAGGAGCTTACTAGTTATCTTCTATTGAAGGCAACCTAGAACCTAAGCCCCTTAATACTTCACATGTATGTCATTTCTTTTGTTAAAGAAGATCAAAATCACCTTTTTATCTAACTTAAGCTCATCATAATCTATCAACTGATTAAAACTAAATCATTTGATTATCTGTCATAATCATAGCCTAATCTTAAACAATGGGTATCATGGCTCTACCCATGGCATGATTCTTATAGTAATTTCCACCCCTTTTATAAGATGGATTCCCATGATCTTTGTCACCTAAACCTCTTTACACCTAATCAACCATCTTGTGATTTTAGTTTTACCATCATAAAGGTAAACCTTTAAGCCTATATAAACAAGTATATGTCAAGAAAAATCAAATGAGAAAAGGTAATGTCAGAACTAAGAATAATCATGGGTAATTCTTAGAACTATTAGACTACTCCTTTTAAGGATAGCTTTTAGAAACATATAAAAATTTCTCAAATTGAGGTAGACTTCTCCCTTGAAGGACAACTATCAAAAGAATTAAACAAAACACACATACTCAGACCACTCCCTTGAAGGATGGCTGGGTAAAGCATTTGTCAAGGCATAGAAATTTAGTGGAAGCTTCCCACATCGATCAACTTCCCCAACCCTCCCATTCAAGAATAAAATAATCAAAAGACCCATTATCAAGCATAAAAAAAATCAAATGAATTTGGAAAGCCCTAATTATCTCTCATAATCAAAATAACTTTAAAAGTCATAGTCAACTCTCATGAGTAGACTTCCTGCATCGATCAGTATAAACTTTATATGACATAGACTTATTTATACTAATTCTTTGGTAACCTCTAGGGGAGGCATGCTAGTATTGAATGAAGGTCCCATTTTAATCCATCCTTAATTTTGCATTATAAGTAAGGGATTTTGAGCTCACTTAACATCATGTGAATAAGATACCTTTCTAACCAATTAATGAATGTTAATATAAAGCATTTGAATGGATTATCTTCCTTAAGCCAATCCAAATTTAGGTTGCTTCTATCCTTGCCAAAGAATAAGCATTGTGCCCTTTTCTTATCCTCTCATAATTGGTTGATATATTCACTTAGACATTTATTTCTTGATTATCTACTCCTCACATCTAGTATTATTACTCAACATCCTTTATGTGTTTTACCTTAAGCACAATGAGCATAATCATACCCATATCACATCATATATCATGAATAAAAAAAGACATCATTAGCATAAACCATGTCCATAAGCATAATCATAACCATCAACATCATATTAACATTATAATATCCATGAACAATAAAGTAATAAACCATTTTCACCAAGTCTAAATCTAAATAAGGAAGCATATACTCATCATCATTATAATCGTAAATATCATAAGCATAATCATGAACATAAAAAAATATATCTCATCACATAACTAGATAAGATGAATCCATATCAATGTCATCATGAGCCTACCAATATCCACATCATAACCATAATCAATATAAAATCATCAATGATCAATATGAACATCACATCATCAACATCAAAGTAAACCATGAACCATGAGCAATAAACAATGAACATATCTATAAATCATGAGTATGTAATCATAAATAACCATGTAGCCATCATGTATACAATAAATATACATATCTCTCTCTCAAAATTTACATCTCACCACATTGGCTCACATGCTAATATCAAAATGATATAAAAAAATGTAATATATCATAACTATATCATAATTATGCCCCTAGGGCATCATTGCCTCCTAGTGCTTATCTTCTCAAGGTACCTACTTGTCCCCCTATAAAAGCAAGCCACTGACCTAGTGTCTCTATGCTTGCACAACCTACCAAAATAGATCTATACTCAACCTATCAGGGCTTATCAGGACAAAGTCTCAAGACTATGGCCTCATAGTAGTATAGATCCTTCACTATGGCTAGATACCATGCCATGGGGATAGTGCTTGGTGGTCCTACAGATAATGTAACTCCTCCTTCAACCTATCTCAAAGAGTCTCTCTTGGGTAACCAAGGCTAGTGTAACTCTAGCCTATTCCCTCTTACCTATAACCATGGCTACCTAACCCTATGCCACTACCAACTAACCTTGTAAAGCTACCACCTAAGCTTGTGTTATATCTAATGTCACTCATGCTTGATCTCTCTATGTAGTGACTGACTATACATCTAGGTCAACCTCCTATACCTATGCCTGCTAACATTTACCAACTAGTTCAACATATATTGGCTACCTACCACCATTATTGCCACCAAAATCTACTACCACATATAGTGCATGGTACTGCATAGGGTACTCATATGTAAATTCTACATCATCTATCTCAGCCCTAATGATAACTCCTCATGATCAAGCAAAATTTGAATAAGATATGGATTTAAGATTAGAATCTTTGTATCCTCCCACATATACCTTAATAATGGAGCTCAAATCCCCTATACCAAGTCAAACTAACTCTAAACCCTATCAAAAGGAATGAGCTCTATCTCACCCTCTTTCTTACCAAAGATCTACCTATAAATTTTTAGGGATAGTGTGTCTCTTGTATCCAACCCACTCTAGAAACTTGATGTATGGCATCCAAATAACATCACCAATGACCAAGGCATCTAGTGCACCTCTAAACCAGTTTATATCACACACCCCTCCTCTTCTCCTGAGAGGGAAAAATTAGTTCTCCATCACATGAACCTGACTCTGAAGTCCATTTGGGTATACCCCTCCCATGATAACCCCATCGACCTCAACATTTGGATGTGCTCATAGGCCCAGTAGTGTATAATAAATCTGATGTTGATACCATATCTCCTATGATATTTGAAACCCTATAGTTCTATGCATATATAAACTAGTAGCACAAGTACCCAACTAAACACTGTGTGACCTAATAACATCTCAACCAACACACCTATTGATAGATAAGAAAACCTCTCATTGTTCAAATTAGGTATAGAAAAGTATGATACCATCATCATCATCATCATCATGTGTTGGAAATATTATCATTGATGTTAAAGGTCTAATATTGGTGATAAAGGCCCCATTGCATTTAATGATGTTTTTAATATTCATATCTTGGCTAATGTATGTTAATATTTATTTAATATTAATGAATATATTTTTGGTTGCATATAAGTCAAAAGAGGTCCCATGGAGAAGTCAAAGAGGAATGGGATAAATTTTATCATGAAGAGTCATATTGAGGAATTCCAAGAGTCACCATATGAAGACAAAAGAGGGTATGGCACATTTTTCCTTGAAGGGACACTTTGAGGAATACTAAAAGTCACCAAGATAAATACAAAAGAGGAAAAGACACATTTGCTTATGAAAGGTCACCATATGACTTTTCAAATGCAAAGATATGAAGGGTCATGCAAGTTTGGTGCCATTTTCCATGAGGATTGAAGGGTCACAAAGGGTGAATGCCAAAGGTCATTTGAAAAGTTATAAATAAAGGCTTGAGAAGCCATTTGTAATATGCAAGAGAGTCTATGGTTTATATTTGTTTTCAAAGAGAGAAAAGAAGGAGATATTGTAGAGTTATATCATTTGTTGATTAAGCAACATTGAGAGATAGTTGTGTTTTATATAAGAGGGGTTGATGTTCTTATGGGTTGGTGATCACAAATATTTGCAAGGGGTTGGTGCTCCTATGAGTTGGTTCTCATAAATAGTTTCTATGTTGGTGCTTGGCAAAAGGGGTTGGTGCTCTTGCAATTTGGTGCTTGAAAACTTTATAATTTGAGTTGGTGCTCATTCATATACTTGAGATTATTCTTCATAGTTTTTCCCACTTTGGATTTCCATGTAAAAATCTTCTCTCTCTCTCTCTCTCTCTTATGTGGTGCATATTAATATTTTAGGTTTATTGCATATCTAGAATGTGTGATTAAGTGATTAAAGAAAAGAAATTAGATTAAGTAAATTATATATAATATACTGATTCACCCCCTCCCTCTCAGTATATATCACGCTTAATAATTGGTATCAGAATAGGTTCCTTTGGAAAATGTTTTACAGCTTGAAGGTAGATCAAGCATGATGGTTGGATTACATAAAGGTTTTTATACAAATAAGGCACCTTTTTTTTATGAAACAAATTATTATTTTTAGTGCATAAAGATGACTTATTTGATGTCCCTTGGATTTGACATTTGGTAAGCAGTGGTGGAGGAATATGAAGAGCCACAGACACTTGTAACTACTCTAGTGGAAAAGAAGGCAAGCAAAAATAATGCTAAAGATTTAAATGCTATTTTGTGTGGTTTATGTGAATCAAAATTTGTTAAAGTTATGCAATGTAAATATACTCATGAAACTTGGGCAAAACTTAAGAATATTTACAAAATTGATGGAAAGGTTAAACAAGCTAAGCTTTAGACTTTTAGAAGATGGTTTGAGAGTTTAAAGATAGAAGAGGAAGAAAATATAACAAGTTATCTTTTGCAGGTTGATCAAATAGTTAATCAAAGTCAAGGTCTTGGAGAAAAGTTAGAAGAATCAATTATAGTACAATTTTTTTTGAGATCTCTACCATTGAGATATGATGCAAATTTTTTGACAATTGAAGAGATGAAAAATTTAGCCAAGATAAATATGGATGAGCTACATGGTATTTTTATGGCATATGAGATGTAGATCAAACAAGAGAAACCCTCAAAGAGAGAATCTACTTTCAAGAAATCAAAGAAAGAGAAGGCTAAGATTCAAGAATCAAGTGATAGTTCTAGTGATGATGAAGATGACAATGAAGCTATATTCATTTGCAAGCCGAAAAAGGGCATAGGTAAATATCAAGAAAAATTACCTTTTAAATGTTTTAATTATGGAAAGATTGGACATTTTGTAGCTAAGTGCTGAGATAAGGGTAATGGTGACAATGAAGAAGGAAAGTCTACATACAAGAAAAATTTCAAAAGAAAATTCAAGAAAAAGATGTTGTATTCTAAAGATACTAGCTCAGTTGAAGATAGTAGAGTCAGTTATTTAGAAGAAGAGATTCTATTCATAGCCATACATGAAGATGCCTCTGCAAGCAAAAGTATAAATGATCAAGAAGAATAACAAGATGAAGCTGAAGTGAATCTGGAAGGATAAATTGTTTGTGCCTTAGAAGAGTTAAAAGTTCTTGAGAAGAAGAATCAAAGATTAAAGCTCTAGATCGAGAAAAATAAAAAGAAGTCAGAAGAAAAAATTCAATATCTATAAGCACATTTTGAAGAAGCCAAAAAAAATGAAAATAAGAAAATATAATGTCAAAAAAGGACTAACAATTTTAGAAATAAGGAGAAGGAAAATCATGCAGCGTCAAGCAAAAGCCACAACTATTTTGTTCCTCTATTAAGATTTAATGAAGAAGACATAATATGTTACAAGTGAAAAAACTCTGGATACATATCTTGGTACTATATAAGCATGTTCGAGTCAGTCAAGAAATACCATATTTTCAAGGCTCCATTCATCAAGAATAAAGTTTAGATAGGCTCATAGTAGAAGAAACAACCTAAAAAAACTATGTTGGTAAAGATAGCTTTGCATGTAAGAAATGAAGAAAAGCCATGGTTCATTGATAGTGGATGTTTAAGGCACATGATAGGATATGAGATCAAGTTCATAACCTTGAAGAAGATTAATGGTGGCACAGTGAAATTTAGAGATAATACTACCACTAGAATTGCCAAAAAAAGTACACTAAGTTTGATAATGGTAGAACTAAAACTGAAAATGTTTTGTATGTAGAAGGTATTAAGCATAATATTTTGAGTGTAAGTCAAATGTGTGATCAAGGACACCCACTAAATTTTTATGCAAAAGGTTATGAAATTAGGAGAAAAGATTAAGATGTGTTAGTTGTAGATGCTCATAGAATAGGCAATAATTTGTATATTTTATCAAAAATCAAAGGTCAAAGATGTTTGAGTCAGATTGAAGAAAGTTGGCTATGGAACAGGAGAATGGGACACATAAATTTTGACAATATTGTCAACATTAGCAAGAAGTAAGTAGTTAGAAATATTTCAAAGATTACAAATCCATTTGACATGCTTTGTGAACCTTGTTAGTATGGGAAGTAGGCCAGAAAGTAGTTCAAATAAAAGAGTACTCAACCACTCAGATGTTAGAGCTTATTCATAATGATTTATGTGGACCTATGAGAACTCAAAGTACTCAAGGTGAGAAATATTTTATGTCGATTATTGATGATTTTTCACGTATGACTTGGGTAATGCTTTTAAAGAAAAAATTAGAAGCTTTTAGACATTTCAAAGAATTCAAAGCATTAGTTGAGAATGAAACAAATTTGAAGATTAAGTGCGTAAGATTAGATCGAGGAGGAAAATTCATGTTAGATCATTTTATTGAGTTTTGTGAAGACCATGGAATAAAAAGACATTATTCAATAGCCAAAACTCCATATAAAAATGGAGTAGTTAAATGAAGAAACATAATAGTTTAGGAGATGGCAAGGACAATGCTAAATGAATCTAAGATACTAGATAAATATTGGAGAGAGGTAGTTGTTACAATAGTGCATATTCAGAATAAAGCATTATTGAAAGTCAATAGTGACAAGACTCCTTATGAGATATAGAAAGATAAACCAACAATAATTGATTATTTTAGAGTTTTTGGCAACAGATGCTTCATAAAGAAAACCAACAAAAAAATGGGTAAGTTTTAATCTAGAGTAGATGAAGGTATATTTCTTAGTTATTCTTGCAAAAGTAAAGTTCATAAATATTATAACAAAAGAACCAAGAAAATAGTTGAAAGTACATGTGTTAGGATAAAATAAGGAGCACAAAGAATCAATGATCCAATAGACATTCTTAAAATAATTGAAGAGGAAGATTTTGAAGAACCAAATGAAGATGAGAAGCAGGAGAAAAAGGAAACCAAAACCCTATCCAAATATGTTTAGAGAAATCATAATGAAAGTGACATCATTGGGGACATAAATGAAGGAATTTGCACTAGAAGAATGATGGTAAGTGAATCTGAGCAAGTTAATTTTTCTTTGTTATCCAAAATTTAGCCTAGAACCTTTTTAGAAGCTAAACATGATAAGCATTAGGTTAAGGAAATGGATGAAGAAGTAAATTAGATAGAAAATAATGACACTTTGGAATTAGTGCTTAGACCAAAATATCATAATGTGATAGGAATAAAATGGGGTTATAGAAATAAGTTAAATGGAAATAGAGAAATGACCAGGAATAAAGCAAGATTAGTATGTAAAGGATATGCTCAAATTGAGGGAATAGATTTTGAATTTTTTTTTTTACCAGTAGCAAGGCTAGAGGCTATTATAATGTTTCTTGCATATACAGTGTTTAAAAATTTCAAAGTGTTTCATATGGATGTCAAATTTATGTTCCTAAACATGAAGCTAAAAGAAGAGGTCTACATAAAATAGCTTGAGGGATTTATTCTCTCAAATATTAGTAGCCATATATACAGATTGAAGAAAGTACTTTATAGATTGAAACAAGCTCCCAGAGCTTGGTATGTAAGACTTGATAAGTACCTGTAGGATTAAGGTTTCAACAGAGGATTTGTTGAAAGTAATCTCTATATCAAAATAGAAGGTGAGAATTAATTAATTATTATGCTATATGTTGATGACATAACTTTTGGAGGAAACATTGAAAAGATGATAAAAGAATTTTTTGATAATATGCAAAAATAATTTGAGATGTCTATGCCTAGAGAATTGTCATTTTTTTTAGGATTGCAAATATTTTAGTCAGATAAAGGAATTTTCATATGTCAAAGGAAATATGCCAAGGAAATGTTGAAGAAATTTAGTTTTGAGGATTGTGCACTAGTTGTCACACTAATGTGTAAAAGAAATAAGACGAGAAAGGATGAAAATTCACCAATTGCAAATTAGTATTTATATAGATCTATTATTGATAGCAAGACATCATGCATGTAGTAGGTATGGTTTCAAGATATCAGTCAACTCCAAAAGATAGTCATGTTTAGTTGGTGAAGATAATCTTTAGATATATCAAGGGGAGATTGGATTATGGATTGTGGTATCCCATAACAAAGATTTCATTTTGGTTACTTATATAGATTCTGATTGGGCAGGTTATTTGGATGATAAAAAGAGTACAAGTGGAGGATATTTTTTCTTTGGTGATAGCTTAATATCATGGCTAAATAAAAATTAAAATTTAATATCACTTTCTATAGTTGAAGTAGAATATATTGTAGTGGTATTGTGTTGTACTCAAGTGCTTTGGATGAAGCAAACTTTGGAAGATATCAAGGTAAAATATGATGAATCTATTTCTATTTTTGTGACAACACAAGTGCTATTAATATTTCAAATAATCTAGTGATGCATTCAATAATGAAACATATTCCCATCATATATCACTTTTTGAGAGAGCAGGTTGCAGATCAACATGTTAAAATGGAATATATCAGTACTACATAGTCGATTGTAGATATTTTCACAAAGGCAGTACCAAAAGACACATTTGAGTATCTGTGAGAGAAGTTGAGAGTAATTTATTTTAATTCTTTCCATTAAGGATCAAAATAAATTGAGGGGGAGCTAAGTGTTATCTCTAGGTAGGCTCTTTGCCATTGATGTCAAAGGGGGAGAAGAAAAAAAATAGATACAAGTATAGGTATATAAGTACAAATAGGTACCGGGAATAGGTACAGGTTGCTATAGTAAGGAGGAGTTACTTTATGTTTTTAAGATGGTAGTATGTGCAAGTTGACATGTGCAGTATAGGTTTCAATATGTGGTATTTTTATTTTAAGGTTGCCATCAATGACAAAGGGGAGAGTTTTGGAAATATTATCATTGATGTCAAAGGTCTAGTATTGGTGATAAAGGCCCCATTGCATTTAATGATGTTTTTAATATTCATATCTTGGCTAATGTATGCTAATATTTATTTAATATTAACGAATATTTTTTTGGTTGCATATAAGTCAAAAGAGGGCCCATGGAGAAGTCAAAGAGTCATACGGTAAAGACAAAAGAGGAATGGGATGCATTTTATCATGAAGAGTCATATTGAGGAATTCCAAGAGTCACCATATGAAGACAAAAGAGGGTATGAAACATTTTTCCATGAAGGGACACTTTGAGGAATACTAAAAGTCACCAAGATAAAGACAAAAGAGTAAATGACACATTTGCTTATGAAGGGTCACCATATGACTTTTCAAATGCAAAGATATGAAGGGTCATGATAGTTTGGCACCATTTTTCATGGGGATTGAAGGGTCACAAAGGGTAAATGCCAAAGGTCATTTAGAAAGCTATAAATAAAGTCTTGAGAAGCCATTCATAATATGAAAGAGAGTGCATGGTTTTTATTTGTTTTTGAAGAGAGAAAAGAAGGATATATTGTAGATTTCTATCATTTGTTGAGTAAGTAACATTGAGATATAGTTGTGTTTTATACAAGAGGGGTTGGTGCTCACAAATCTTTACAAGGGGTTGGTACTCTTGTTAGTTGGTGCTCACAAATAATTTCTGTGTTGGTGCTTGGAAAAAGGGGTTCGCACTCCTACAAGTTGGTGCTTGTGAAATTTGTAATTTGAGTTGGTGCTCATTTATATACTTGAGATTATTATTTTTGGTTTTTACCGCTTTGGGTTTCCACGTAAAAATTTGGTCTCTCTCTCTCTCTTGTGTGGTGCATATTATTGTTTTAGTTTTATTGCATATCTTGAATGTGTGATTAAGTGATTAAAGAAAAGAAATCATATTAAGTAAAAGATATATAATACACTAATTCACACCCCATATTAGTATATTTTGTGCTTAACATCATGGTCATTAGCCTCCTATCATCTCTAGCCATATGATAAAGTAGAGTGTAACTAAAACCTTCAGTGTGCCACCTCACTTGATCATGATCATCTCTATACAATAGGTCTAAGAACTCATCTCAATCCTCTTTTTCAATATGGTAAATTGGCTCACCATGAATGGGTAGTTATGTAACCCTATACACATCCTCAATTAAGATCATCATCTCACCTATCAGTAGTAGGAAGGTGTTCATGGTAGGATCTCATATCTTGATGAGCACCATAAACATCACCACATCCTATGTCATATGCTGGTAATTCATCATGGCACCAAGGCCCACCTCCTCCATGTGAGCCCATTTAACAACAATCATACCTTGATGAACCTCTAAAAAAATTCAAGGGACTTAATCCTACATATGGATTTGCTCCCATGCCTATAATGTTCAATAGAAAACACACTTAGTTCTTTATACTATTTTTGCCTATAAACTTTGCCTATCACACCTACCTCACTCTCTATTCAAATCATAAGCATTTAAATTATCTTATCTAGAACCTAAAAAATTACCTATTTTATGTGTAATAAACCCTAGTGGGAATCTCAACAACTACCTATCACCCTATGGCATTTACCTATTTCTTATGCTTTCTTACCTTAACCTTACCTATTCACAACATTTACCTTCACCTTGAACTTCTAACATTAACCTTAACCTAGATTTTCAAAGATCACCTAAAAAACTCTAATCCTTAAAACCCTTTTTTTCAAAGAACAAAACAAAGGCTACTTGACTACCAATGGTTATGGTGATGATCGATGGTCAGTAGTCCATTTTGCTGATGATCATCAACCATCGATGGTGAGTATGACCACTAATCATCACTATGCATGACTATAGATACAATTTTCCAAAACCCCACCTACCCAAAAACCCACCCAAAACATCATTCTAACCTAAATAATACTTACCTTGTACTTATTCATCCCTCCCTCAACCTACCCTACCCTTCAAATTTCACCTTTACCCACAAATTTAACCAAAACTAAGTAAAACCCTAATACCTAGGTTAAACCCAAACCCACCCAACAAACCAATAACAAATCAATCAAATTCAATTATAAATGCAAAATCAAGCTACTCTACCAATTAAAAACAACTCCTACCTCATTCCTTGACTATCATAAAGGTGAGATCCTAGGACCCACTACTTGACCATGTCCTCACCCATCTTGCATATTAGATAGGTCAATCTCCAATGTTCCAGTCCACTTGATCAATCTAGCTCAACAATCAACCTCACCAATTATCACACATCAACAACCTCTCATAAAATTATATTCTCTCACTATTAAAATGTCACTTTGCATAATGAATTAAAATGACAAACAATCATATTTTTGAGCTCTATCCTTTTAGGGTTTACACCCTAACTATTGATGCTTAACCTTAGGACCCTTAATCATTGACAATAAACATTTTTAGGTTTTTCCCACCAACCCAACAACTTTTTTAAATTTTTTTTGGAACATAACCAACATCACATTACCACGTTATAAACCACCTCATCACCTCATCATTGGCCATTTTAGCATAAACTAACACATGGTTTGTGATGAACCTTACCTTGGTGATTTTGATTGTAATGAAAATAATTACCATGTTGAACATTTTTGAACTTGTTCTACCTTATGTATACCTAACCAATTTGTGTCTTCTTAGGAGTACTTCCTAACTTGGATACCCATGACTATACCAAACCAATTTGTGTTTTTTCCAAGAGAACTTCCTACCTCAAATACCCATAAAAATAGAGACCTTGCCTAGGATACTTGTCTTTATGAGTGTTACCAATGCTAAGCCTAAATGTGGTTAAAAGGTCTACTTATCACTTGTTATTCTAGAATCAACACTTATTTTTACCAACTATGGAAACCTAGTCAATACATGATCTTGGCTATTACCCTTTTGTTGCACTTTATGTGCATTTTTATACTTCAGTTCCCAAACTTTCACCCACCTTCATGACATCCACCTTCATCATCACCTTCACCACTCATCAAACCTATACCAAATTCTATTTTACCTCATCACTTCCTAATTTGAGGGAGAACACCTCCTCCAATATTAAAGGTAATCAAACCTTTGACCCAAAATCCATTTTTTTATAGCTTATTGATATAAATTGCATAATAAAAAGGGAAAAAGGTAGACACTAAAAATCTATACATGATGGTTCTAAATATTACAATTCCCTTGGACCACCTTGGGACCCCTTTGGGCCCAACCTTGACCTCTTAACTACAAACCAAAATTAACCCACCTAACTCTAGTCAGATTGACCTACTAACTAAACCCACCTCTTTAACTCAACTTAAACTTGAACCTCACCATCGATGGTCACCTTGACCATCGATGATCACCTTGACCATTGATGATTAGGTTCCATCATCTAAACCACTTAAATTTTACATCACTTTAACTAGATTATCTATTTCATGTGAAGCTAATGCATGCATGATTTATATTTAGATATCAAGTTAAAAATCTTATTTATGTATTGTTTCACCTCTCTTTCCTTCCTATAAAAAGAGGGGTAGGAGGTGAAAAATTATCTATAATCAATAAATCATCCCATAATTATCAATATATTTTGCATCTAGAGTTTATTTTGTAGGTATTCTTCTAGCGATCCAACCTCTAGAAGGATAGAGAGTTGAAGTGCTACCATCCATTGGCCAACACCTTTACTCTACCAAAATTATTTCAAGCTCCACTACCTTAACCATTCATCCAATCAGCCACTGACAAACTAAGTATCTATTTTTAATTATTTAATCACTTTGTTTGTACTTTGTAATCAACCTAGCCCAAGCTAATTTCTTAGGATCTAATTCTGTAACCCCATCTAAATAGAATTTTATTACCCAGACACAACCCATAGTAATCATTGATGGTCACTCTAACCATCAATAATTTATCCCAGCTGTTGATGGTTACCTCAACCATTGATGATTACCTCAACCACCACCAATCACTTCAACCATTGATGGTCATTGTGGCATAAAATGACAAGTTATTTTCATCCACTTACCCTCAACCAAATCTAACTTTATTTGTCTCTGCCTGTTCATAGATTCCCAACCTATTTTTTGAACCACACTTGACCTGTTTAGCATTAGTATTGACCCATTTATTACTATAATTAGTCATTTAACCTATTCTTTTATTAAGCATTTCTTGTATTACATTTCAATACCTTTTAATTATTGATTCAGTTACTTTATCTTCTTTTTTATAAACTTAATTATTTAAAATGTGTAGATTGATATCCCCTGAGGAAGCTCTTTTTGCTGGGATCTAGCTATCACTAGGTAATTCACCTAAATATCTATCTAACCAACCATTTTATTTAGTGATATCTTATTTGTAGGTAATTCCTCCCAAGGAAAATAGGAGCTCTCTATAATCATCCAATTCAATGCATGCACAACCAAATAAGTTTTTCAACCATACCTGTATCTAGTTTCTTTCTTCTTCTTCTCTTAGAATATAAGATAAAATTATCTAAAACATGATCACATGCCACTTCAATAATGAAATCTCCTTCGAGTAATCTCAATAAAATAATATTCATCAATGCCTTCATTGGGCCTCAATACTTTCTTAAATACTAATTCTATTCGATCAACTAATACTTCTTATGCATGTGGGATATTTCAATTGTGTTAATTAGTTAAATACTAATTATATTATATCAACTAATCATTCCCATGCATGTGGGATATTAAACCATACTAAAGGGATGACTTACAAAGCATATGCATCCATAACAACTAATACATTAATAATGCAAAGAGAAGGGTAGGACATAGGTTTCTAACATCACTTACCCCTTAGAAAAATATTTGTTATCAAAGCTTCAAATGTGGGAATCATTGTTGAGTTTGGAATAATGGCCCCCATATGGCATCTTCAGGTTTTATGTCATGCTACTAGATTAAGACTTCCTTGATAGATCATGAGTGAATTTGGTGGGTACACCTATCTAATATAGCTTCCAGTTTAAGAAGGATGGAGCCTTCATTATCAAGTTTAGGTAAAATTGTCTACACTCTAATGGTAGGTCTAATAACTTTATTCGAATAGGAGACATGAAAGGTTGGGTGAATTTGAGAAGAAGGTGGAAGCTCCAACTTATAAGCAATAGACCCAATCTATTAGAGAACCTTATATGACCCATAAAACTTTGGGGAAAGCTTATGACACCCTTTTAGTTTTATAGATGATTGCTTGCACAACTATATATGAATAAAAACCATATCACTAGGTTTAAAGGTGTTCTTAGAGTAGTGTTGATCTTCCTGATACTTCAATTAGTTCTATGTTAGATGGAGATTATCTTGTAAGATGTTGAAAATCTAATCTCAATGGTGAAGAATATCATTAACTTCCTGAATTAGGGAACTACCAAGTGTATATGGGAGTAGTATTAGGGGTGCTTGACCATAAATTAATTCATATAGAGTCATTTTAATAACAATGTGGTATGATGTATTGTTCTACCATTCTATAAGGAGGACCTGCTTTACCCATTGGTGATAATATTATGATTTAAAGTAATGAAGGAATGTTTCCAATGATTTATTAATGATTTTTGTTTGTCCATCGATTTAGGGATGATACCTAAAGTTGGGAGAAGAAAATTGGATAAGATAGCTATGTGGGATATTCCTTTGGATATTCATGTGTTGTATATATAATTATCAACTTGTGTATTTATCCTATCTGATTGACTTATGAAAGGATAGAAAATGAGCATTCCCCTCATTTTGGCACCAATGTATGACAAATAATATGAATAGTTAGGAACTGGAATGACTATAAATATGTATGCTTGTATGAAAAAGATTGATGACCCTTTAACTGAGATCAATATATGCTATCTAGTTCATGGTTACCTATTGATTTTATTATATTGTACATAACATTTAGAATACTTTTGAGATAGATTAAACTTTAGCATTAAACATGGTTTTATTATGTTTATCCTTGTTTTGTATTATCATGTTTAATGCTAAGGTTTAATCTATCTCAAAAGTAGTCTAAATGTTATGTACCTCTAAATAACTCTTTGTTTAATTTGGTTCCTTGTGAGCACACATAATTTATCTCTATTATACTTGTATTACCTAGTAATTCACTACTCTGTGAAAACTACAAAAACTTAGTTATTCTAATCCTTAGCATGTTCTATTGAAATAAGAACCTCTGATAAAAATGGTGTAGTGAGTGTAGACTTGATCCTTCTGGGGAGAACTATGCTAATATGGTTACTAGGATAATGAGATATTGAAATCTGGTTAGACCAAAAAATATGGCACTTATAGAAGAAGAATGCAAAAGGATGAGCCTCATTATGAGTGAAATCATTTAGGAATATATATACGCTAAAATATATGAGATTTTTTAATGAGAGCTACCTAAATTGCTATCTAATTAGTTGAAAAGAATTGAGTACTAATGCTTCCATCCCAGAGTGAGAGAAACCCTTATTTAGATTGAAGAAAAGATAGACCAATTAGTGAAATTAGAAACTACTTGGACAAGAGTGATAGATGGGTTAAAACTACTATAGATGGATACACTACTGAGTTCACAATACAAATCTATATATCATTTAAGGCTACATAGGACCACTTTTTCCAAATAATTATAGGGAAATTTTTATGGTGATTACCTCTTCTATTGAAAATGTTGGTGATGGAAAAGGCCATAGTGCCTATCCCTACTAGTATGGAGTAGTCACTTCACGTATATGGGGATGTGTGTGCATGATGGTGACTAATGGATAAATGAGTGACTCAAGCTTGAGACTAAATCCATAATGGATATATGAGGGGAAAAAAATTAGAAGAAAAATCTAGATTCAGAAAGAGAATTGCAATAATAGAGTAGATGCAATAAATAGATGGATACCTAAGTAACTACAAATAAAAGTAAGAATAGTAGTAGAGTAGATGATGAATCAGTGCATAAAAGATATGATTAGGATGATGAGTAAAGGTCAAAGAAAGATAATGATTATGGATGCCAATAAAAAGAGTAAGAATATGAATAATGAGTAGAAGAAGAGACTGTAAAGAAGATAAGAATAGTTTAAGAGTATAACAAATGAAAGATAGAAGTAGTTCACAACTATAGAAAAGGGTACTAATAAAAGAGGCATAATTAAAAAAATAAATATAACTTGGTCATAGGTAAATTATAGGCTCAAGCATATTAGAGAAATAAGTCATTGGAAAGGATTATTCACTAAAAGTGTACGTATCCTTACAACCCAATCTTATATATCCTAGTAGAAGTTTGTAGCCAGCTGAGTAAGGAAAGAAGAGTTGGAAAAAATCATTTTTAGAGAATGTGAACCATTAGGGAATAGACATCCAAAAAAATTCAATAAGGCTTTAAAGTATATAAGAATAAGTGAAGTTGAACAATAACAGTAAGGAAGTGCAATCAAGCAGAGTGCACATGAACATTTATTTAGTGTATAGAGAGTATGTAGGCAAGAACATCTAGGCCATAGTTACCTCAATTAATAGATACATATAAGAATTCATCTATACTAGCCACTATGTTGAACTAGTCAAGAGGATTCTTAAATCTAACCATTTATGATGGTTCTATGAACCTTGAACAATGCCTATTAACTTGCAAAATGAAGTGGCAAGTTAAGGGCCTCACTGATGAGAACTTATAAAAATATGAATTAGTAGGGGCTTTGGATGGGAGAGCACTAAAATTCATAGACAAAATAGATCTCCAAAATTCAAGTCTAAAATATGTCTGAGACTAGCTAATTATAGAATTTAAGATTAAGAAATGCACTAGCTAGATAGTACAAGACTTGAAGGAGATCAGGCAGAAGTCTGGAGAGTCAGTCTATAACTATGATTGTAGATTTTTAGATGTAATAAACAAATTAGAGTTCAATTTAACATATAAAGATAAAGCATCATGCTTTTTGAAGGATTACGAGGTAGGATTTGATTTGCCATTGTGCAAACTCAATATGAGACAAAAGTAGATGCCATAGCTAGTGTAATGAATGTTGAACAAATTGAAGACAATGGTGAAACTCCTATAGCTAATTCCAAATTTGAAAATACATTACAAGCTTTCATGAAAATTATGGATCAATATCACAAAATAGAAAATCCTAAATTGAACCTATGGTGCATAGAGTGCAGAAAAGAAGGATACCAATGGAATGATTTCCCTAAAATAAAGATGGATTTTTTTAAACTTTACCAAGAAGTAGGGCATGCCATGACACAATGAAATCTAATACAACAATATATCAAAATGCCTCAAAATGTATACTATAACTTTTGTAAATCAATTACCCATGATGAGAAGAATTGTAGAGCTCTAGAGGAATTTAAAAAAGGAATCTCTAAAAATGTGTTTGCTATCATAGTGTATCAAATTTCCTTAGCAAAGCAAATAATTCTAGCCCTGGAGATTGATAATAATTGTGTGAACCAAATGAATCCACAATTAATTTTGAGTTCACCACAATACTAGCCTCATGATCTGGCTAGATGGAATCCTTATTTTCCAAGTTGGAAAACACCATCCCCTCAATATCAATATCCCACATCTTGGAATTTACCCATAATGAAATCACAATGCTCAAATTGGAATCTTCTAGTTGTGAAACATCGTTTAATATATGAGATAATAATTAGTAGTATCAGTAGTGGAATTTTCAACAACTATAAGGAGGATAATAAGGAGGATATAAATATAATAGGGGAGGATGCCATGGTAGATATAGAGAAGGATACCAAGGTGGCTGAGGAAACAACTATTAGCATCCTTCTCTATAATTCTACCTATGTGGAGACTATAATCATGTTTAAATAAACTACTCAATGAATATGTAGAGATAATTATATTGTGTATACTATAGAGTCTCTGATCAACATGATATATAAGATTGTCCTATTTTAGAAAAGTAGAGGAAGGAAAAAGCTATCCAAAATGTAAACATGGTAAGTGTAAAACCTAAAGAAAATGTCTTTATAAACAATGTGACATGGAAACAACATGTAGAAAAAGGACTCCTTCCACTTGAGATGCCTCAATATTAGGGTATTAAAAAGGTTAGGTAAGGCAAATACCTAGATCTAACCATATAAAAGAGTCTTATGAATGAAATTTCATAGTTGTTAAAAAAATTCAACAACAAGAAACTACTAGTGGTGATGTTGTAGCCATTGATGAACAAATGTATGATCAAATTATACACATCATATGACAAGATGGAGTTGTCACTACACTAATAGATTTATTAAAACTCCTAAGTACTCTATGAAATGAAGACATATTGCATAACATTATGAAACTATTACATAATATTTTGGAATGTGCATAGTGTGGCTAATAAAAGATAGAAAAATTGGTCTGGTATGTCAAGACAAAGAAACCATGGGATGTGGATGCATAGATTGATATTGAAGTTGTAGGATAAAAAATCCAAAATGTTGTCTTTGATTTTGGTAGCATATTAAATATGATTCCCAAATCCACATGGGAAGATATTGGACAACTAGCCCTAAGTAATAGCCTAGTAACTCTAATCTTGGCTAACTATGGGAAAATTGAGCCTATTGGCCAATTAGAGGATATTGAAATAAAAGTTATAGATTTATCTCTACAAGGAGACTTGAGTTCATAGACCTGAACATTATGATAATGCACTATCCTTCCCTGATAGGAAAGAAATGGGCATATGATGGTCAGATGACTATCAATATAGTACTAAACCAACTTGAGGCAAATCAAGGAGATAGGGTTATGGTCATTCCCCTCAATAAAGCACAAAAATTATATATAATTATTATTGAACTAGAATCTTCACATGTTCTGTAAGAAACCAGATAGATGATGGTCAATATAGAGAAGAATCCTAATTCTATGCATGTAATGCAATGTAACTTCATATACCAATAATCTAATCCTCAAGTGCAATCGATGCTTACCCAATAATTAAACATAATAGAACAATGAAGACTAGAAAAATAAGTTATATAAACAATTTTAAATTAGTTCATCAGTGAATACTGTGCCTCCATGTTTTTAAAATCACCCACTCACTTAGAAGTTGATTACATAGAACCAACAAGGGAAGGCATAGTGCCCTGGGAAGTAGCTTTTTCAATCAGTGGTGATTTAGATATGCATCTCCTTAACTAGGCCTATGATGACCATGAACTTAGGCCCATAAGTATGGTATTTTTACACAAACATCAACTACCTATATATTATGTAATGAAGGACATCAATAATTTTATTCTATGACTATAAGTCCATATTTTAACTATCAATCAATGGGTTAGCACACTAAAATATGCTTTGAAGAGAGTTACTATAACTTGGTAGGAAAATCATTAGGATAATCATCTAGAGTGGGATGATGCCTATGAACTCATGATTATTATATTTTAGCTCCCATAATTCATCTGCACTAAATGGCCATTTTTTCAAGAAGGAGAATGCCCTAAAATTCATGTACATAAATGTGTTGAAGTTTGAAATGTAAAACATGTGACACCTAAGTATTCAGATCATATTTTTCACTAAAGACTTACTCCACTACTAATAGCATGGTACATACACCATTAGTGTAGGAGATAAACCAAACATTGGGCACATGTGTAGAGTGACTTCATACAAACTTTTGTTTTTGAAGATGAAAATATATTAGTCCATAACATACTTTAGAAACTCAAGTAATTTCTATGCCATGGGTGTGTGGAAGACATGAACACCATAACATAATCAACTACATAGAAAAATGTAGCTTCTAATCTTAATTATGCACTCCAAAGGTATAAATCTATTAGGACTAAAGAATAAGCCTTGATGTAGTCTTGTCATTGAATTTAGGATGAGGCAAATGATGATGGAGACTTTGATTCTCATGCAGATTTAGATTTGAATGATTTATTTAGACCTGAGTAGCCTATAAAACCACTTAAGGACAATAACATAGTGCTAACTAAATAAGATAAGCTATGTAGCATCCATATCCTAGAGAAAGAAGGGAAAATAAAGATCCAAGAATCAGTAGATGATGAAAAACACAACATATATCAATAGCCTCTCAGGAAAAACATCGCTAATATTGGAACATAGGAGGTTCCAAAATTGGCAAGTAAAGGTGACCATTGGATAGAGATTGAGATTTCAAAATCCCTACAACTTTTGAGGGAATACTAATATGTATTCCCCACTAAGTTTTTAGAGGTATAAGGAATTGACCCATCTCTTGGTGAGATGCACATTAAATTAAAAGAGATGTACATATAATTAAGAATTGATCATACAAACTCAACCCTTATATGAAACTAAAAGTAAAAGTAGAAATGGATAGGATACAGGATGTAGATATAATTTATCTAGTAGAAAAAATTGACTGGGTAAGCCCAATGGTAGTACAAGCCAAGAAAATAGGAAAAATCTAGGTATGTGGAGACTACCACATTATTAAATATGCATGCATAGATGATCCATTACTTATACCATTTATAGATGAAATATTGGAGTCTATTATAGGCCATGAAGTATATTCCTTTAAAAATGGGTTCAGTGGATACCATTAGATTTTGATCATAGAAGAGGATAGATCTAAAATGAATTTTACAATAGAGTGGGGTTATTTTGCATACAAATTATGTCATTTGGGATAAAGAATGTACCTATGGTATTTTTGCATGTAGTAGTAACAACATTTAAAGATTTCATCCATGATTTCTTAAAAGTTTATTTATATGATTGGGTAGTCTTCTCCCTATTTAAAGAGCATTTATCCAAGTTAAATTTGAAGTTAGAATAATATCAAGCTTTATGCATCATTTTACATTTAAAAAAATGTCTATTCTTTACATATTTTGGTGTTTTAATTAGACATGTTGTTTGCACTAATGGCATTTTGGTGGATCAGGGTAAAATTATAGTAATCCTAAGTATGCCACCCTTTGTTAGTTTCACTAAAGTACATTCCTTTCTCAGATATATAAGATACTACCAAAAATTTATCAAAGGTTATGCAATAATATCATCTCCATTGGAAAATTTACTACACAAGAATGCTAAGCTTATATGGACATCTGAATGCCGAGTAGATTTCATTGAGCTTAAATAGAGACTGGTCACTATGCCTATACTAATTTAACTAGATTGGACTAAGTTATTTCATGTACATGTAGATGCTTTAAGCATCATAGTTGGTGTAGTAATTACATAACCTAGAGATGGTACACTTGACCATCCCATTTAGTTTTCTAGCCAAAAATTATACAACCAAGAAATGAGAAGTGTTGGCCATTATGTTCACACTAAAAAAATTCTAGCACTATCTTTTGGAGACACTATTTAAACTTTTCATAGACCATCAATATCTATGCTATGTGGTCAATAAACTAATGATAAGAGGATGAATATATCATTGGCTGATGTTGGTTCAAGAATTTCAATTCCGATTAGCTGTAAAACTAGGTAGAGAAAATATGGGGCTTGACCACCTCAATTAAATTCTAAATAGTAAAGATCTAAAATAACTATAAAAAGACTCACTTGATGTGTACCTCTTCTATGTCACTACAATTCTTAAATAATTTGAGGCTATTTCTAACTTATTTGAGAAAGGAATCTTCCCTATACACTTTCAAGAATGGCACAAAAAGTAGTTTGTGACCAGAGCACTATCATACACTATCATTAAAGAATTTCTATATCACTTGGGGAAGTATGAAATCTTATGCAGAGTTATCCTCAAACATGAACACCCTCAACTCTTAGAGGAAGATCATCAAGGATTCATAGGAGGAAATTTTCCAAGAGAGGCTACAACAATAAATATTCTATAGAGTAGACTATGGTAGCTAAATTTGTCTTAAAATTCACATAGAGTTACACAACATTGAAATGTCTACCAATGTATGGGAAAACCCCTCCAAAAAGATAAGATGCCATTAAAATCCCTCTTAGTAGAGAAATCATTTGAATAATGGGGTATTGACTTTGTAGGACAAATCAACCCTCCAAGCAAGTGAAACAAGGCCAAGTATATTATTACTATGATCAATTATTTCACTAAGTGGGTTGAATCTATTACCACACCTAGCTATAGTGTAAAGGATTTAGTAAAGTTTTTGTATGAAAAAATAATTATAAAGTTTAGATGTCTGATCAAACTAGCAAGTGATAGAGGAATACACTTACTCAATAATACTATCAAATATTTGATGGAAGAGTTCATGATAATGCATCATAAAATCATTGCTTATCATCCATAGGGGAATGGCTAGGCTAAAGCTTCAAATAAAGTACTAGGGAAAATGCTCACAAAAATATGTGATGTTAAGCAAGATGATTATGAAGATCACATTTTTACATTTTTATGGGCATATCACACAAATTATAAAAGGGCTATAGGATTTACACCATTTTAGTTGGTGTATGGTCTGGAAGTAGTCATGTTAACGGAGTATTTAGTACCCATCTTGTGCATCGCTATGGTTATGCACCTAGGAGAACAAGAATATCTTAACAATTGAATCTTAGACTTGAATAAAATAGATGAGTTCAAAAGAAGATAAGCATGGACACAAGAAATACATAAATAAAGTCAAAAAGCATGGCATAATCAGAATTTGCATCACAAGGAATTCCACAAGGAGAAGCCATTTTTGTTATATGATATCCAGTTTAGAACATTCCCAAGAAAATTACAAATAAGATGGAAAGGACCTTTCATTATTCATGATTTTACATAGTAAGGAATGGTAGTTTTAAGATATTTATAGGGAACCGTATTTATAGGGTAAGTAAATGGCCATAGGCTTAAACCCTAATGCTAATAGCTATTGATCTCATTCCACAAACTGAGTGGGTGACGAATAACACCATGTAGATTAGGATTTCCCCTATTTTGTTAAGTTTTCTATGTGTTTATTTTTTGTTTGTTTGTATATGATCTTAGTTAATGAAATTTATGAAGAACATAAACCAAACATTACATGTACTAGGAGTGCATAGGAAAAGCCATGTGTATAGTTAGAGAAGTCAATGAGGAGTGATTAAAAAATATTAAGTCTAAGAAAGAAGATAGAATGTCACACCAGCAAGATATCCTATAGATAATGGTCATCCACTAGAAATAAGTATAAAAGCCAAAGGTTGATAGATGAAATCTTTCACAAATCAGTGGCTAGTCAACATTAGTAGCTTATACCCCTCATACAAACACCTATGGGCATAATGGCATAACTCCACACATGAACCAATGGCTAACTACTTTAATATCCAAATTGAAAATTTATCTACCACATACACCATTGCATTCAAGATGAGTGGAAAACCAGGTATGGCCTCGACATGGAAGCTAAAAGGCATAAAATCTATAAATTCTAAGTTTCAAACTCCATAGTCACATTTTATACCTAGCATATTTTTGAGAGATGCAACTATCAAGAGATGAACCAATTATATTTCCCAAAGCATTCAAAAGTAATTGAAAATCTTCTCACACCACCATGGATATTATGCCATTGATTTTACCTATCTCAAAAGCACAAAAGGAAGCCATGGGCATTGATATAGATGTTGAGTGCTTTCTCCAAATTCTAACCTTTGGCAACATGGGTGAAATTGTTCAAGTATTTCTTGAATGTTATAATGAGGGATTGATATAATTGGGGAAAAATGAGATGATTGTCATCAACACACAAGCCATCGCCCAAGATCTTAGCATGCCTACATGTAGAGATTCCTTGTTGGCCAACACCTCCTATTTTTCCAAAATTCCACATCTATTATATGTGATAAAACTAAGGGATCATCATCGATGAGATACTAGATAAACTTATGCACATTTTGGTCTAATGCATCACCTAATGTTTTTGGAAAACAACTAAATATTCCAAATAGATACCTAAGGAAGTTATGGATATTGTGCATAGGATGATTCATCGAGGCAAGCAATTCAACTAGCTTGAGTATTTTATAAAAGATTTTATCAAAAACATTGAAAAGTGATATAGTATTCTAAAGTATACCTCCTAATATAAATTTCTCATCCTCCTCCTTTGATTCACATAGTGGAAGCCACCTAAGGGTGAAGTGCATCTAGATACAGATTACTAGCCAGTGTCGTAATTCTATAACCTCATATGGACATTAGAATAGGGAGACCTTATACATGAGGGGAAGTTAAAACATCATGGGAGGAATGTTTAGATCTCATTAGAACACACCCTCAAGTCCCACTAGATGTTCTCTAGTATCTCAAATATTATGCTAATGTGATGCTGCTACTGAAGGGAGTTTTCATCATTATCTATAAGCTACCATGCTCACCCTTAAAAACACTCCCATTTTAAATCACAATGAAGATGTCATAAGTTAAGGTGGTTAGATAAAAATATCATGCCATAAGGTGATCAAATCCACTACAATCCATACCACTATGCATAGAAATTCATGTGATGTAAACTTTAGAACCAACATCTAGTTCACAACAATAGATAAGTATAAAGTAAACCCTCATATGGTGTCACCTCCTCAAAAGCACATAATATGCAATACATCATGGAAATATGATCCAAAGGTTCCATAAACTATTAGGTCCTATGATCTCATGGAGATGGTAACTGATACATAAGAGGTCTAACAATTCATGTTGGCAAACATGGCTAGGGACTATTATGACAAGGAAGAAGAAAAGGAGTTATTATTCTATAAAGTAGTGCTCATGGTAAAAATTTGGAAGCAAGTACCACCAAACTTATGGGTGGAACTTCTAGCTTACCCACCATCCATATTTATGGATACATGTAAAGAAGAGGAGGAACAACTTTGACATAGAATGAACTTCATGTAGACCCAATCTAACCCTACACATGCATTGTGTTGGTTGAATATTTTTTTGATCAGCATATTGATAAACAAAAAGGGTCTAATCAGCCAAAGTAGGAAGATTAGTCATCCAAATGTGTAGGTTTACCACATCAGAAGGGGATTGATCTCTCCTCTCATCAAGGGGAGGTTCCCTATATATATAATAATAATACTCAAGGGTAGGACAAACCATCCATCTCTCTTTCTTCACAGATGATGTGTGTGGATCAAAGGAGAAACTCAAGGAAAATGATAGAAATCACTCCTCTTCTTTCAAAAGTATTATTCAACAAGCCACAAGAATACTCTAGGTAGTAACAACAAAATATAACAAAGGATGTAATAATCAGCAAATTGAGATGCAGCGCAAAGTCTACACCTGAATTTCTCAAGAGTAAGATATGAAGAAAAATGAGGGCACAAAGTCACCCCAAGGTCCTTTACACAAAAATGAAAAGAAAACACACTAAAGGCAATTATGGGGGCACAAAGTCTCTCCACAGTTGATTCTTCAAGACACCTTCTTGACTGCTATCACTAATTCTACTTGTTGAATTAAAGGAATAAAAGATACATTACGAAAAAGACATAAGAACAGTTTCCTCAACAACAAAGATATTACAACACAAAGTCTGAAAAACCACTTGTTTTCTTATTCCAATAACAAAATATGATAAAGAAATTGAGCTCAAAGTCTCAAAAGTGTCTTTTAATTTAGGCAGAGTTTTGTTCTGATTGTCAAAAAAAGATCCATTTACAATAGAAGAGAGTCCCTTAAATAACCTCTTCAAGAAGGACTCAGGAACAGTAACACATCATGTTGCATTGGAATCTGTTAAGAAGATAGGCTCGAACTTAGGGGCATTTACCCATTTGATTTTATCAATCTAGAGAAACAAGTCACACTATTGAAAGTTTGCAACTTTCAATGTCCATTTGGTGATCTGATCCTAACTTCATCATTCCTCCTTTTTTGGTGAATTGAATCAGGTCCTAGATTCAATTTGATATTCTATTCCTTCCTCACTTTTTGCTAGTCTTGGCCTTAAAGTATGTGAATGCATTTGGGTCTGTAATTCAAAGGATCAATGACTATTTTATGAGCTTTAAAATTGATGTTTGCATGCTCATCACTATGTTTTTAATGGCTAGTTCATTATGTTGAATTTGATGTCTTCGGGCACGTCACCCCTTGGCCCTTCTTCGGCTTTCTTGTTTGGCACTTTTTTAGAAAGAAACTACCCTTTTAGACCTTAAGAAATGATCTTTGAATGGCCTTCAAGCTTCTTATTTTACATCTTCCCAAAGGGAAGGTGACCCTTCAGTTGTGGGGAAGTTTCCTTCTATTCGGCAGCTGGGAGTCCCCTGCAAGGGAACCTACCCTTCAGGGTCCTTCGATGGCCTTTTGTGGGTTTCATGTGGGCATCTTCCCTGGACAAATTCCCACAGATAAAAAGTCCACAGAAATTTCTCGTGAACAAACAGTCCATGAAAAATGTTCCTATCACTTTCGCCTTAGTTATTTCTTTAGGATTTATACCCATAGCTTCTTCTTGAATTCTTTTAGACTTTTTTTTCAAAGGAATTCCTTTAAACAAAAGTTTGAAAGAATTATGACTGTCTGCCTTAAACAAAATTTTTGAAGGAATTTACCTTTGTGGCCTTCTTCAAAAATGACCCTTATAAAGGGTGTTTTTGTTGACCAAGTGCCCTCCGCAAGGGCACTTGTCCTTCAGGAGGCTCTTTGAACTTTTGCATTTGAACCACTCCTTTGAACCAAGGTGATGAACCAACTATAGAACTATTTGATTTAACCACTTGGTTAAACCAAACATTGAACCACTTGGTTGAACCAAAATGGTTCAAGCCAATGAACCCTTTGATTGAACTAAGTCTTTGAACCAAGTAAATGAAGCAAAGCCTTGAACCAAGTTGATGAACTAGCTGTTGAACCACTTCATTGAACCAATCGGTTGAACCAAGATTTAAACCAAAATGGTTCAAGCCGATGGTTCAATTGAATGAAACAAGCCTTTGAACCATTTGTTTGAGCCAGTTGTTGAACCGAGTTTTGGTTCAACGGTTCAAATAAAGCCTTGAACTGATTGATGAACTATTTGATTGAACCAAAGGATGAACCAAAACATTAAAACAAAGCAGATGAATTGATTGAACCAAAAGCATTGAACCGATTGAACTTTGAATTTGTTAAAGTGATTAAACCTTTAAATCATTGAAATTTTGAACCAAAGTGGTTCAACAATTCAACGGTTCAATGGTTCAAGCCTCTTTTTCTTGAATGCTTGCTAATAGACATTTTTGATTAAACCAAGGCACTAAACCAATCTTAAAAATGACCAAGTGTTAGAAATAGATTCTTTTGATTGAACCTACCTACATAAGCCTTTGAACCTATAGAAATGAACTTGTTTGCAAAGTTTGTAGAAATCAAGTCTATGAAATCAACCTATAAAGCCCATTGAACTTGGCCTATAGAGTCTATAGATTTTCTCTTCTTACTGAGTCTATAAATTCAAGCCTATAGAGTCCATAGATTTAAGCCTGTAGAGTCTATAGATTTAAGCTTGCATAGTCCATAGATTTTTGAGAAGCTTGAAAAATGAGGAATTTGAATGCCTAAGACAAATTTTGAAAAGGGAAGAGACAATTTTGGTTAGTAGGACCAAAATAGTTCAAATGTTGTCCCAAAAATGAGTGATATTTTTGGGGGACAACGGCTAGCTCCAGTTGGGGAAATTTTGTCAGTTGCAAAAATAATTGAAAGGAGTAGAATCTAGAATCTCCAGTGTCTTCATGTGTACCATTGGGTTATGGATTCATGCTACCTAGAAATGAAAGGCTTCAAAAATGGAAAAAAACAAAACAAAACAGAAATAAAAATTGTACAAATATACATACATACATATATATATATATATATATATATATATATATATATATATATATATATATATATATATATATATATATATAGATGTAATGATCTGATACTTCAAGACTTGAAGTATTTTAGATGCTACTTCTTGGGAGATAGTGAAAATAGTGCTCTATTCTAATAAACCAGCAATAAGACATTTTGCCCCTAGAAATGGTGATGGGCGAATGGAGCTCTCCACCAAGAAACTAACTTTTTGTGTCTTCCTCTTGGCCTTTTCTTCTTCTTATTCCATGGTAGGACGTGGTCTTCAAACTGAAAACCATAACTCCTTGTTCTCCTTGCGAAGGGTTCCTTTGCCTGATTTTGATTTGCAACAGCATGGTCCATTACCATAATTGATTGTTATTCTGGTTTAGTCCAACATATGATTGGATTGTCCACATCAAACTCCTGACAAACTATCAACTTAACATTTCCTTTAATGTGAAGGAGTTTGATTTCTTCATCTTGAACACTCTTCAATCTGAGCAACATAGATTCACATCCAGCTGTGTTGTTGGTGTTGTTGTCTTGAAAATTACATGAAGGAAGAATATCTCCTTGAGGAGATATCAACATAGTCCCAACTTCATCATTGGTGGAAGAATTAATGTCATCATTAGAAGCTGATCTCCTATTAGATTTCTCTTTGTTAGAGATGGAAGATCCTTCCTTACTTGTACTATGTCCTACCAATTCTCATGAAGTATTTTTTGGATCAATTCTTGGATTGTTAGCTACATGACTTTAATATATAGAAACATGAACATCCTCTATGGTAAAGAAATAATTACCCCTACCTAAAGACTCAAATAGAATTTTTGCTACAGGGGCTGATGTTTGGGTGACCACGTATTTTGCCTCTTTTTCAGGGAGCAATCTCTTAATTACACC
Organism: Torreya grandis; assembly: GCA_037957365.1. Classification (NCBI taxonomy): domain Eukaryota; kingdom Viridiplantae; phylum Streptophyta; class Pinopsida; order Cupressales; family Taxaceae; genus Torreya; species Torreya grandis. The sequence goes on from JARHVA010002628.1 coordinate 76,690, forward strand.
TTGGGCAGGGATCCTTGCTTCAGATAGGTCCATGCTCAGTTCTCCTCCCATGTCCTTATAGAAATTTTGTCTAAGAAAAATTCCATAGGATGCTGGGATGTCAACCACCAAGACAATAAACTTGATTCTCTTGTCTGGAAAGGCTACCAATGCAAACTGGGCATCTTTAATTTGCCCCAACAATGGTACTTGTTCTCCATCGAGAAACATCTCCCAAAGGTTTTGGTCAATGTGAGACCCAGAGAATCAACTACTTTAGTATGCATGACATTATTAGATGCCCCAAAATCAATGATGTAATTATTGAGCTGATAACCATTTATTAACAGGGAAACATAGAAAGGTTCTATTTTCCCAGGGGTAGCTGGAGGAGTAATAACAAGATTATTCAGAATGGGCATGTTCTTTAGAGAATCAAGAATTATATTTTTAACTTTTTGCTCAGTAGGGATGGTTTGGTTCTTGATACATTGGACCAACTTATCCAATTGATCAGGATTGGACTACAAGTATTCAAATTCAGACATTTGTATTTTGGTCTTTTTGACATGATCAATTATGTTAAATGGCTGAATTGGACTAGGAACAGAGGAAAGCATTTCAACCTTTTGGGTTTTAGGAGGGATGGGAGAAGGACTAGTTTGTAAAATGGGAGTAGAAGGTGAAGGTGAAATTGATGTACTTACATTTTGAGTGATCACTGGATCCTTTGACTGAAAAGGAAGAGGGGTTCCACGCTTATAAATCATAACTGCTGGTTAAGGTTGCTCCTTTATCTTCTCTTTATCAGCTTGCTAGACTGATTGGTTCTTGGATCTGGTAAAAACTACATATGATCCATCAATAGCTTCTCCTTTACTTTTGGGTTCATCTTGGTAGTTCAGGAAACCAATGTGGGAGTTGCCAGCTGATTCTTCTTGATCATCTTTAAGGAGATCAGTGTCATTTTCTTGATTCAATTTAGGCTGAAAAGAGAACTTTGATTCTACTTCAAGATATCCCATTATTGAATTGGTTAGAAGAGCTTTCAGGGCAAGTTTCCCTTGTGGGGGAGGAAGGCGATTCTATTGCCCTTGATTCCTGGCAGCATTGCCCTGATATGACTGATATGGGAATGTCGTATATAAAGAAGTAGGAGACATTCCTTGAGCCATTTTCTTTTTGAGAGCAAGTAACTCATTTGCCAATTTCTGCACCATTAGATCTATGGTGCATGTAGATGCATATTCAGAAGATAATGAAGCTCTATGTCTATTTAGATCTCTTCTTATCTTCCCTACTAAGATGAGATCATCCTCTACCTTAGTGGCCAAAAGTTGAGCTATAACAAGATCTATTTGACTAGCACATCTCAAGAGAAAACTTACTTCAGGTAGCTGAGAATTAATGAAAAAGCATTTGAGATTCTCAGTTGTAGGTCAAGCAATTATAGGGATTCTATTTCTCAGTTTGTCAAATTTGGCTATGAAGTCTCTCATAGGCTCATGAGGCTCTTTCTTCATCTGTGTAAGCTGAGCTAGAAGTGTATGTGCATCTTCTACAAGTTTGAATCTAGCTTCAAACTTAGCTTTGAGAGTATTCCAATCAGTCACTAACCAAGCCTGTAGATGATAAAACCAATTTACAACAACATCTTGTAGTGTCTCCATAAAAAGCTTGACTACTACATTTTTAAATTCTACTCTGATTACTCCACAAGCTATGCTGAAGGCTGCAATGTGTTCATTAGGATGAACTTTCCCATCACCATAGAATTTGGGAAATTTTTCCTTGAACTACATGGAAGCTCATGTAGAGGTGGATTAAGATTGAGAGGACCAAAAGCATTACCCTAGGGGCCTTGAACTGCCATTGTAGGATTATTAAGAAGAGGGATAACAAATCTCAGAGGGGTAATTATTGGCAAAGCTTTATCAATAGTAGAAGTAGATACTTCGTCTAGCAATGGAGATCTGACTTTAGTAGGAGGAAAACTCTTGGTTTGTTGGAGACGAGATGGTGAACGAAAAAGATCAAAATCACTTTGCTATACCAACTCGAATATAGGGTCAACTATACCTTTAGCCCTTTGGCTTCGTGTATACCTTGAATATGCCAGATTGTGAAAACAAAAAATGGAAAAGAATTGACCTTGCTTTAGTTAAAGCTTAAGGCTTTAAATTGTGCATTCTTTCCCAGATAGTGTGGGGGTGAATGGATAGATTGTAAATGGATAATGGATTTTATATCCCCAGTAGAGTCACCAAAAATTGTTATGGAATATTTTGTCGATCAGCATACTAATAAACAAAATAGGTCTGATCAGCCAAAGTAGGAAGATTAGTCATCCAAATGTGTAGGTTTACCACATCAGAAGGGGACTAATCTCTCCTCTCATCAAGGGGAGGTTCCCTATAGATAGGCTATATATATATATATAAACAAAAAATAATACTCAAGGGTAGGACAAACCATCCATCTCTCTTTCTTCACAGATGATGTGTGCGGATCAAAGGAGAAACTCAAGGAAAATGATAGAAAGCACTCCTCTTCTTCAAAAGTACTATTTAGCAAGCCACAAGAATACTCCAGGTAGTAATAATAAAATGTAACAAAGGATGTAATAACCAATAAATCGAGATGTAACACAAAGTCTACGCTTGAATTGCTCAAGAGTAAGATACGAAGGACAATGAGGGCACAAAGTCGCCCCATGGTCCTTTACACAAAAATGAAAGGAAAACACACTAAAGGCAATTATGAGGGCACAAAGTCTCTCCATAGTTGACTCTTCAAGACACCTTCTTGACTGCTATCACTAATTTTGCTTGTTGAATTAAAGGAATAGAAGATATATTAAGGAAAAAGACACAAGAATAGTTTCCTCAACAACAAAGATATTATAACACAAAGTCTAAAAAACCACTTGCTTTCTTATTCCAATAACAAAATATGATAAACAAACTGAGCTCAAAGTCTCAAAAGTGTCTTTCAATTTGGGCAGAGTTTCATTTTGAATGTCAAAAAAAGATCCATTTACAATAGAAGAGAGTCCCTTATATAGCCTCTTCAAGAAGGACTCGAGAATAGTAACACACCATGTTGCATTAAAATCTATTAAGAAGATAGGCTAGAACTTAGGGGCATTTACCCATTTGATTTTATCAATGCAAAGAAACAAGTCACGCTATTGAAAGTTTGCAACTTTCAATGTCCACCTAGCGATCTGATCGTACCTTCATCATTCCTCCTTTTTTGGTTAATTCAATCAGATCTTGGATTCAATTTGCTGCTCTATTCCTTCCTTGCTTTCTAATAGTCTTAGCCTTGCAGTCTATGAATGCATTCAGGTCTATAGATTCAAAGGATCAATGACTATTTTATGAGCTTTAAAATTGACGTTTGCGTACCCGTCACTATGTTTTCAATGGCTAGTTTGTTATGTTGAATTTGACGTCTTTAGGTGCATCACCCCTTGGCCCTTCTTTAGCTTTCTTTTTTGGCACTTTTTTGGAAAGAAACTGCCCTTTTAGGCCTTAAGAAATGATCTTTGATTGGCCTTTATGCTTCTTGTTTTACATCTTCTTGAAGGGAAGGTGACCCTTCAGCTGTGGGGAAGTGTCTTTCTATTCGGTAGTTGGGAGTCCCTCATAAGGGCACATTCCCTTCGGGGTCCTTCAAAAACCTTTAACACGTTTCCTATGGGCATCTTTCCCAGACAAATTCCCATGGACAAAAAGTCCACAAAAATTTCTTGCAGATAAAAAGTCTGCAGAAAATGTTCCTATCACTTTCACCTTGGTTATTTCTTTGAGCTTTCTACCCGTAGATTCTTCTTTAATTCTTTAGACTTTTTATCTAAAGGAATTCCTTCAAACAAAAGTCTGAAAGAATTATGACTGTCTACCTTAAATAAAATTTCTAAAGGAATTTACCTTTGCGGCCTTCTTCGAAAATGACTCTTCCAAAGGGTGTTTTTGTTGACCAAGTGCCCTCCATAAGGGCACTTGTCCTTCAGGAGGCTCTTTGAAATTTTGCATTTGAACCACTCCTTTGAACCAAGGTGATGAACCAACTATTGAACTGTTTGATTTAACCACTTGGTTGAACCAAACGTTGAACCATTTGATTGAACCAAAATGGTTCAAGCTGATGGTTCAAGTTGATGGTTCAATTGAATGAACCAAGGCTTTGAACCATTTATTTGAACCAACTGTTGAACCAAGTTTTGGTTCAATGGTTCAAACAAATCCTTGAAATGATTGATGAACCATTTGATTGAACCAAAGGATGAACCAAAATGTTGAAATAAAGCAGACGAACCAATTAAATTGAAAGCATTGAACCAATTAAACCTTGAACTCGTCGAATCAATTGAACCTTGAACTCATTGAACCTTTAAACCAAAGTGGTTCAATAGTTCAACAGTTTAGTGGTTTAAGCCTTTTTTACTTGAATGCTTGCTGATAGACATTTTTGATTGAACCAAGGCACTGAACCAATCCTAAAAATGACCAAGTGTTAGAAATTGATTCTTTTGGTTGAACCCACCTGCAGAAGCCTTTGAACTTGTATAAATGAACCTATCTATAGAGTTCATAGAAATCAAGTCCATATAAATCAACTTATAAATCCCATTGAACTTGTCATGTAGAGTACGCAGATTTTCTCTTCTTGCTGAGTCTGTAGATTCAAGCCTGCAGAGTCCTTAGGTTTAAGCCTGCAGAGTCCGTAGATTTAAGCTTGTAGAGTCCATAGATTTTTGAGAAGCTTGAAAAATGAGGAATTTGAATTCCCAAGACAAATTTTGAAAAGGGAAGAGACAATTTTGGTTTGTAGGACTTAAAATAGTTCAAATGTTGTCCCAAAAATGAGTGATATTTTTGGGGGACAACACACTGAATGTCATTTTTTTACCCCTACCAAAAATCCCACTAGAATTGATTATGTGAAATATTAGAACATAATAGGAGATGAGTGTTTCTTATACTTTAGAGGAATTCACATTTGGCCAATCCACTACTAAATAAGAAACATAACCTACTACATAGATTTCTACACCACAACCATGGCGTAGATTGGTTACTATAAGAAGAAGGAAGTAATCAGTACCTAACTCAAAGGTTCACCTTAAAGACTCCCCACCATCACTATAGGTATAAAAGGTTGAATAAAGTGAAACATAATAGATTATTAGTATAAGAATAATAGGCTACAAGAGAAGAAGTGGCCCGTGCATCTGAACATAGGTGCATAAAGGAAGAGAGTAAGAGAAAGAAAGAAGAAGAGAAGCACTAGTTGGTAACACATCAAGTCGAATAAATAGAGACCTAAAAAAAATCCAAGGATGCAAAGGTAGATATACAAAAGTCATAAGAGATGGCCAAGCAATAGCCACCACATAACAATAAGCTCAAGAGAAGGAAAAATAAGAAGAGGAAAAATGGCAATAAGATTCAACAAGTCAAGTGTAGTAATAAGCAAAAGAAGATATCAAAAATAAGGAAGAACATGATGAAGTCCTATGGAAACAAAAATCATAGGCACAAGCACAAGCTTAGGCATAGGCCCATGCTGTGCAAGAGCAAGAATATAGGAACAAAGAAGAAGAGGAATAAAGGAAGAAGGAAAAATAAACAAATAAGTAAAAGGAAGAAGAATATGAGAGGAAGAAGAAATAGAAAGAGGAGTTGAAGATAAAAAAAGGAAAGAAGATGAAGAAAATATCAAGAAAGAGGAAGGGAACAAGAAAAGAGAAGATGAAGAAAAGAAGAAAAAGCAAGAAGAGGAGGAGAAAAAGGAGGAAAAAGAGCACTAGAATAAATAGGAGGAAGAGGTGAAATAGAAGAAGGTTTAAGATGATACATAATAAGCTAAGATGGAAGTAGAGGACACAATGTAATAGTAAGTACCAATCATGACATAGGCACAAACTTAGTTGCCATAACTTTCACTAGAAGGTGTCTAGCTCTGGGGTGTCCCAACAATCACTACTCAGTGTACCACCTTTTCCCTTATACTAGATACCATGCCATCATAGGATCCTATAGTGATGATGAACACTTTGGCCTCTCTTCTGATTAGGTAGGAGACATCTTTAGATGTCTCTCATTTTCCATTGAAGAAAAAATTAGAGGGAGCCACAACATTACAAGAATCCATTGTGCAGAAGGCAACCTTATTGGAAAAAAAGTGGGATCAAGCAAAGGTTGAGAACATTGAACTAAGGGCATAGATACATGAAGCAAAAAATTTAATTGACTATGATTATATAGCTTTATCCTCCCAAGTGGTTGTCAAAAAAGTCATGTTAGATCACAACAGGCTAATGGCCTTTATAATGTATCTTTATAATGATTTATATGTGACATAACAATTGCCTGCACTTGGTAGCCTAGGTTATAGTGTGAAAAATGATACCACAACATTGATTACTCTACTAGAGGAGTACCAAGGTATGCTAGACATCACAACCCTATACAAACACCAAATCACACATTGTCTTTTATATTGGAAGCAATAGTTTGATAATTCCCTATCCAACTCTAGTGTAGACTTAAACGTAGCCACCATAACCCACATAACCATACATACCTCAATTGCATTGATTTATGAAAATGAAATTACTCTCTAAAAACCATTCAATACTTTAAGATAATATGCATGATCAAATTCTAAGCTGGCAACATGACCTGTGATGTAGTGGATTTATAGGGGAACAGGTAGAGAGACATGCAAAAAAGCTAAAATAGTTGAGTACAGAGATCGAAGTGAAGGTCACTCAAATAAAGGCTAACCTAAATGTTGTATAAAATGAGGACTTGAAGGAACTCATTGGGAATTATACACCAATGCACATCTTGTGATTCACATGGTCTAGGAAGTCATTCTAGATCGGATGCATTCAATATTGTCTTGGCTCCATTCTATAGTGAGGTGACTCTAATGCTCAATATTCCTATATACATGACATCCTTATAAATCCAATGAGAAATGACACAACACTTGGATACTAAAGCAATGGTCAAAGATTATGATCTCTAGCCTTCTTCTTTAGATACACTTCCACCTACCAGTTGAGTATTGTGCACTGCACAAGTTTTTGAAAGAAAATTTTGTACAATTATGAATAGTTTTTATATTGGGGATGATTAGTGAGACAAGAAAGACCAAGATGGATACAAACCCATAGAGTGTAGGCACCTATTTACACTAACATATTGAAAAATTTAAAAGGTGGTAGGTTGGTACAATGCTTAGTTGAAAACCTGAAAGGGTGGCTAAGTAGTGTGCAAGAGGTGAAAACCAGAAATGACACCTTGAGCGATTACTATGACTCTTGATAGTCTACCCAAATTTTCAAGATTCTACCCTTAGCATAAAAATAAATGAACCTATGATGTTGTCTTAGGACAAGACAACAATTTAAGTTTAGGAATGTGTTAGGAGAATAAAACTGAATAAGAAAGATGTGCATGATATTCATTTGGATAATCATGCGTTGTATATATAATTGTTAGCTTGTGTATTTTGTCATATCCTCTTAGCTTGTGAAAGGATAGAAAATAAACATTCCCCTCATTTTGGCACTAATGTATGAAAAATAATATGAATAGTCAAGATATGGAATGATTATAAATATGTATGCTTGTATGAAGAAGATTGATGACCCTTTTATTAAGATCAATATATGTTATTTGGTTCATTGTTACCTACCAAATTTCTTGTGTTTATCTTTATTTTGTATTATCATGTTTACTACTAAGGTTTAATCTATCTCAAAAGTAGTATTAATGTTATGTACCTCTAAAATAACTCTTTGGTTAATTTGGCTCCTTGTGAGCCCACATCATTTATCTTTGTTGTGCTTCTATTAACTATTAATTCACTCCTCTTCCCCACACAAACTATAAAAACTTAGTTATCCTTGTCCTTATCATAACCTCTTCTAACACTCATCTTTATTTGTGTACCTATACAATGGAATAACTCTTTCTAAAAATGGCTAGTGAAAGTTACATCATGATTAGAGATAATTGAAAAAGGGATGCCACGAAAATGAAAAATATGATGTAAGAAAACTTGTGCAACCATGGAGGCTATATAAGGGTGGATGATGTCACAAAAATGACTATATTTGAAGAGGTGGTAAACCATGACTAGGATCACTATTTTACCACCAAATTTAGGGAACTCTTCAATGAAATCCATAGAAATATAAGTCCAGATCTTATTAGGGATAGTCAAAGGTTAAACCAAACTAAGAATAATTATGGTTTCACCTTTATTGCATTGGAAGGTATCAAATTTAACCACCATCTAATTAATTTACCAATTCATCCCCTTCCATAATTTTTTTTGATGTGCTCGCTCATAAATTTTTAGAAATCCTAAGTGCCCTACTGATGGATAAGCATGGATTTTATAGAAAACATCTTGATGAAGGTTTGTTATATTGGGAGGCACCAAATGACCCTTGTAACATAGAGAATCACCATCCCATGAATAACATGGTATTGTAGAGGGGTTACTAGTCAATTATTGAATGAGTTTGTGTAAAGAAAGATCACGTGTATACCCTTGGTGTATATATTTTAACCAATTTGGAATGGGCATGGAGATGGTAGAAAGGGAAGTCTAGTCCTTGAACATGTAGGAAAGATCATCTACCACTACTAATGACACATTTATATTGTGTTTAGGATGAGACCTATTATTCTAAGAAGTAATTCAAACTTTGGTGATTAGTTTTAATGCAAAAATGATTCCAAAGTAAGTATGGCTGCCATTTTTGTATTGAATGTATAATGGCCATCATTTATTTTTAATATGTAGAGAAAGCCCAATTTTGTCTAGAAAGGGATTTTCTAGTGAAGTTAATGGGATGACCTTATTGGAGAAGAATAGAATTGAGTCCATTTACACATACATCACTTTTGATGGTGAAAGTTTTAGTGAATTTTGGCATGGCCAAAACTAGTGTGTTACACATAGCTTGTTCGAGTACCACAAATTCCTAGTTAGTTGTGGCATCCCATGTGAATGCGTCCTTATTTAATAAGGAAGTCAAATGAGCCATTATCTTTCCATAATCCTTGATGAACTTATGGTAGTATATTTTAAGGCTTAGGAATAAATGAAGGATCTTGAGGGTCATTGGTCAAGGTTAATGTTGCATGCCACTAATTTTATCTAGGTCCATGTGGACCCCATCAGTTGAAATAATGTGCCTAATATATTCAAATTATTCTTGACTGAAGGAACACTTGGACTACTGGCCATATAATTTATTATTTGATAGAAGTTGTAATGCCTTATCAATATATTGAAGGTGTTCATCCCATGTGTGGCTGTAGATCAAAATATCATCAAATAAAACCAAAATAAATTGATGGAGGAAAGGCTGAAATATTTTAGTCATTAGGGCCTAAAATGTTGAAGGGGAATTTGTAAGTCCAAATGGCATGGCCAAGAATTCATAATGATCCTCATGAGTGTAGAAAGTTGTATTTGGAATTTCATCAACATGCACATAGATTTAATGATAGCTAGAATGAATATCCAATTTGGAGAAATTTTTTACCCCATGGAGCTCATGAAGAAGCTCATCAATGACAAGAATTAGAAACTTGTCTTTGATAGTGAGGTGGTTAAGGGCATGGAAGTAATGCAAAGGTACCATGACTCATATTTTTTGTGGATAAGAAGTACTAGGGAGGAGTATAGGATGGTACTAGGGTGAAAAACTCTGAACATGAGGAGTTCCCATACTAGTTATTTAATATTAATTTTTAGGGATAACAATATGCTGAGATGTTAGGTGGGATACTTACTAAAAGGAGTGATATGTGATGATATTCAAGATGTGAAGGGGGAAAACCCATTAGTTATAGAAATATGGTTTCATGATTATCAAGGATGGATTATAAATTAGTAGGGTAGTTAGTAAAAGCAAGGAATTGGAGTTGGATGGATTACAACTAGGCAATGAAACCATGTGAGCCTTTATTCATAAGCTTTTCCATGCAATGGGAAATGATGATGTTAGTGGATCTAGGAAATAACCCTCTTAAGGTGTGCTTTTAGCCTCTATTGGTGAATTTCATCCAAATCTTAGAGAATTCCATATAATAGGTCCCAATGTGTGGAGCCACTGTGTCCCTAGGACCACATCACATCCCTCCTAAGGGTATGGGAAACATATTTGAGTGAAGAGTGTAATCACCTAATCTGCACATTTTGACACTTCCCTTTATAGAGCAATGTTTTTCCATTAGAAATCATGACTTCAAATCTAGAACAAGGATGTATAAATCAATCTACATGCTTAACAATGTGGGGATCAATGAAATTATGTGTATTTCTAGAGTTAATGAATATTATGAGAGGAATATTTTTTAATAAACCCTTAAACTTCATGTTTTGATGGGTGGTCACACCTATGAGTGCATGGAGAGATATCTTAGGTTGGGTTTCCTAATCCATGGACTCATTGGAGGGGTTTTGTTTTGATTGAGCATCCATGAATTCTTGGATATTGGGTTTATTGTCTTGGTCTAGTAGTGATTCCAAATATATCAAGTAAAGATTTTATGTGATGCACTAGTGACCCTTAACCCATTTGTCATCATAATTATAACATAATCCTTTCTCCTTATGATCCATCATCTTTGACTCAATAAGGTGTTTGATCGGTGTGGTTGTGGTTGGCCACTGGTTTGTTGTGTTCTTTATGGATGGAAAAGTGGGAAGTTGATGATGTGATAAAAGTTTATCTTCTACTAACTTAGCTAGACCCGAGGTGGCCATCAATTTAGTTAGATGAAATTTTTTCACCTTTGAACATATTGGCTCTTTAAGGTCACTAATATAACAATGCTTGAAGAAGTCATCTAATAACCCTTCAGTGTGATTAGACATGTTCTCAAATTAAATTTGATAATAAAAAAGGTGCTTGTTTGGTGAGATATCCTATAAAGTCCTTAAATGTTGAAATACCAAATGTGTGCCTAGAAGTAATGATGCAAAGGGTTTCTAATCGGGTTCATCATTTAAATTGATATACCAATAGTACCTTTGAAGTGCTTCTTGTTCCAAGTGAAAGGAAACAATTAGAGATTTGTTGATAGAATAAGTATTGTGAGGGTTAAAGAATTTTTATACTTAATATATCCATCTAGTAGGCTATATACCATTAAACCATGAGAAGTCCAAATTAGGCCCACATGATGTGTCAGGGGAAGAGGAACTATTCTCTAAATAAGACTCCTTCTGTAACTTGTTGATGAGAAGGTTAATCTATTGATTCAGTCCCTACATCTTGTCAGTTAATTTAATGACCTAGGCTTTCAATGTGGAAAGTTCTCCCTCCATAAAATTTATGCCTATACGTGTGACTACTATAACTAATGATTTTTTAACAAGGGATAGCAAAATAAGTTTTAAGACATAGTCAATAAAGCACTTTTTAAAATGGGACTAAAGTGGAAGGTGTAAAGGTACTATTATAGACTTAATTTGTACCCTTGGAGAGAGTTATTTAGGCTCTCTCCAACTAATCTATAATATTAGGACAACCCCAAGCTATGGGTAACTTATGTTGGGATTGAATCTATGAAGTAGGCCAACTTATTATTTGATGCTCACCTAAACTAATACTAAGATAATGCTTCATAGGGAAAAGGATAAGAAAGAGAATAAGGGATCCTAAGAAAGTTAACTAGGTGATGCACCAAATTTGAAGGGGAAAATCCCATAATCTTGAACCCACAATATATATGCTAAAGACAATACTAGATCACATAACCTTAAGATCAAGATAATTTTCATAAGTATTTCATAGAAGAGGTTTAGAGTAGAACACTAATTTAGACCTACAAAAAACATTGAAAACTCAGTAAATAAGGTCAAAAATGATGACAATGTATGAGAAAGATTCTCCTTCACATAATGCCATCATGCACAACTCACCAAACTAGATCTAAGGTAGGAGATAGGTAAAGAATGTCTCATATTACATAAAGAGGTAGTTCTTAAAAATGCTTGACATGGTCAAGCCTAATTAAGCTAGGCATACTTTGTAGTATCTCAAACAATATGCCTATCTCCAAGAAAGATATTTTTTAAAAAATCTGAGAACCTTTTCAAAGGAGAAGAAAATGGTTCAAGAATAATTAATGAGCTACCAACTTCAAGGGATGCTCCATCATCTTTTGGTCCAATTTAAACATGATCCATCATGAAAAAGATAATCATATCTTTATATTTTTTCTTCAAGCCATCCTCTACTTGACTACTTATGTATAAGGACAAAATATTCATATCTATGAACCTGATTAAGCTTTGGTTATGTCTACTTTAGGTAGTTATCTATTGGGAGTATGGTTCAGGATGCTCTTTCATTGATTACTCATAACTTTTCCTTACTTTGAGAACTAGACTTGGGTATACAATAGAGTAAAACTAATCTAATATTATTGGTTTTCCTATATTCAATATAGGTATTATATTCTACTCTATGCCTAGTCTAAAATAGACACCAACTTGCTAACATTTGATCTATGTTAGTCTAAAACACCTAATCTATCTATATAGGGCCTTGAAGGTAATGATTGGTCCTTTGTTTATGCATTCTCATCCAAATTGGATCATATTTGAGCTCAGTTTCATGTATTTCTACTAGCTTAGGTCAAAGAATTAGCATGTTGACCTTTGATGGAAGATCCCTAGGCTTGCCTTTAATTTAATTTATTGTTATAAATTGACTAGGCTCATTGACACTTTGAATCAAATTGCTTTATTTTATTTTATAGTATGAACAAATAAAATCCCTTAAATCTATCTTTGAATTGCTAACCTTGGTCAAGCTTACACCATGTGTTAAACACAAATTAATTATTAGGATCATATTATTAATCTATTAGTTCATATTATTACATCATGTGGTGGCATCTCAAGCTCCCTAATTGTTTAACCCATCTCACACTTGGATTGAGATGTATGATCAAGAAAGGATCGTTGATGTTGTTGAGACCCACTATTTGAAAACTAACAACTAATTTATGATCTTAAATTGGATAGTCTGTAGGACATGAAATGACATTTTCATGATCATCATTAATGTTCATATGACTATAAAATTTAAGCTCAGAATGATCCATTTTTGTCAAGTTTAAACTTGATGTTAGTGAAAACATCTTACTACATAGGTCTAACTTTAGAAGCTTCTAACTCAAACCAAAAAGCTTGTGCAAGCCTAAAAATGTCTGAGGATGTTCTTATCATGTAGATCTACATTTTTGCATTATCCACTGGTCGTGTGACACCTCTGAGTGAAGATATTAAATGTGTAAGTTGGTTGGTCTATTCAATTTTACATGAAATCCTAGAAATGGTCTAGTTCATTTGGCTAAGGATGGAAAACTTAGCAAAACTAACTGAGAAGCCAACTTTTATCATGCATAACTTTATTTATGATTCAATGAAGGGTCTATAACTTAGTGAATAGAAACTAGGGACCAAGATGAATAAACCCATGTGACCAATTTACCTTGAAACTAACACATGTTTGAGATATGGCCTTGATAAATTTCTTGCTCCAAATTTATGTCACTAGCCCCAAAATGTCTAGGTCAATGTAATTAAAAACTAAATGGATGTTATGCACTTATAAGTCATACCAAGCACTCTTGGGATACCAGAGGGTCTTGGAATTTTTTAATATCCCCATTTTAACCTTTAAAAATTACATTTGGAACTTTGAAAAGTGTCCTTTAGATATTTTGTCTTGGTCACTTTCCTGAAAGAAAAAGACCTTATGGGGAAATTACTCTAGATCTTTTGGCGAAGAAAAGTACCCTTTGAAGAAAGTGTTTAGGACACTCTATTGTAAAAGAGACCTTTTAAATAAAAATTATATGACATTTTTCTTGAAAAAGTGCCCTTTTTGAACTCTGTTTGGTCCACCTTATTGAAGACTTACCCTTCAAAAATTCTACATTGGGCCACTTCCTTGAAAAATGACTTTTCAAGAATTTTGCTTTAGACTTTTTACCTGAAAGAAATGACCCTTGGGGGAATTTTTTTGGGGAACTTTATAAAGAAAAGGACATTTAGGAAAAGTTTTTTTGAAAATTTTACTGACAAAATACCCTTCGAAAGAAGTGTTTGAATAATTTTCTTGAAAGAAATAGGTCTTCGAGGAAATTCTTATGCAACAATTTCTCCAAAAGAAAAAGATCCTCATATTTTATTTAAAAAATTTTGTCTAAAAGAAATTGTGCCTTTAGAATATTTGCCTTTGAAAGAAAATTTGTCTAAAATAATTGAACACTTATCCAAAAGAAGGTTTGAAAGAGATTAGCTTAGTAAAATAGAAGCCTGAAAGAATCTATCTAAAAGAATGAACACTTAGCCTAAAGACTTGACCCCAAGAAAGGGGTTTGTAATTAGATTTTTAAGGCCGGTATATTATTCTATAGTCATGTTTAATCCTTGAAATCCAAGATCACTTTGAAATCCCCTTTTGATCCACTGCTTCACATGAATTCCACTAAGATTTTTAAACCAGGAAAAGTTTAGTATGTGGGTAAAACATTGACCAATGGGTATGTTTACGATTTTTTTTACACTGTCTAGGTATGATTGATGAGGGAAAGGGAAATTTTAGAATTAATATGGAAAAATTATAAAATTTTCCCAAGAGGGAAAAAGGAGAAGAAAAGGGAAAGGAACATTGTGAAATTTTATTGAAGTAAGAGGATAAAAAATGAAGAAGTAATGGCAAAACCCAAAAAAATAAAAAATGAGATTTATGGATAATGGAAGTGGAATTGGGAGATGGGACCTCAAGGAAAAAAAGGTGAAGAATTAAATTTTAGGTGTCTTAGTAACATCTAAGGATCAATAGAGATAGAGGTGAATATATATGATGAAAAATTTGGTAAACTAGTTTTGCTTGGTTACTCCTATCAAAATTTTGTCAACAGGGTTGTAGTTACCACTGTGCTTAACTATAGTTCCTTCTACTAATAATTTGAAACTAGTTTTTCTTGGTTAATATTATAAAAAGTTTTTTGATAGGTTTTTAATTACCATTGTGCTAAACTATAGTTACTTCTATTGATAATATTTAGAGATTAATATGTTTGATATGGGCCCCAAGTTTGTTTGGTTACCTAAATGTTTTAATAAATCTCTCTGGCCACCAATAATGTCTGAATGAGTAATAATCTCCAAAAAGTTTTGGTATAAATTTACCCCTAAATGAAAACTCTTGGTTTACTTAATGGGTAGGAACTAGTCAATCAAGATGGGGTTGTTTCCCTTTTAATTAGTAGGTCCTCTCAATAGGCTAACTACCTTGGGGTTCCTATGGTATTCCACACAATGAGTTTTAGGGATATATGCCCATGTACTTCCCATAATTATGTGGAGGGTTTTTTTACCCTTACCCAAACCTACAAATGAAGATGTAAAAATAGATATAGTGAAAAATAGTTTTTTAAATGGCACAACTCCTAAAAATCCATTGCTCTAAGGGAAAAAATCCCCAAAATCTAGATATAGCTGAAGAAAGTGCTTTGATACTAGATATGAAGAACCTAATGCACAAATTTATGAACTAAAAAAAGAATGGAATAGTAAAATTAACTCAAAATAATTAAAATATGCTATATTGATCATAGGCCACTTTGAGGGGGAAAAATCCTTTGAGCAAGATTAATATAATAATATTCATCAATGTGTTCATTGAGCCTCAATAATTCCTCAAATACTAGTTGTAGTCTATCAACTAATACTTCCCATGCATGTGGAAAAATTCAAATATGCTAATTAATTAAATACTAATTTTATTCTATCAACTAATACTTCCCATGAATGTGGAATAATTCAAATATATTAAAGGAATGACTTACAAAGCATATGCATCCATAATGACTAATACACTAATAATGCAAAGAGAAGGGTATGACACATGATCCTAACAAATGCCACATGTCAAGACAAATACTTGTAACTCCTTCTAGATAAAGAATGGATAGTTTCATGAATGAGGTTGATGAGTCATCCTAGAAGGTGAAGAGTCATTCCATGCCACCCTTGGTGAGTGAAAATATTAGATCAAGCATACACATGTTGATAATAAGCTTCTTAACTACCTACTTACAAGTTTTCTTTCTTATAACTTGTTCCTCATGAGATGAAACTTGTCATATGCATATCCTACATCTCTCTTCTCTCTCCTTCTCACATTATTATATATATTTGCCTAAGTTTGGAATTGTAATAGATCCTTTAGTTAAGTATGGTGAAGTCTTGCTAAATTGAAAACTTGTACTATGCCTTTTAATGTTGAATAAAGTTATTTCTTACCTTCTCAAAGGCCTATAATTGGTATACTTGTGTGATTATTGATGAATTGTAGTATTAGTGCCTTCACTCTCTCTCATGTACCCTCTCATAACTCTTTTGAAAATGGATTGTCTTATTTTAGGTCACATGGTGAGTTTAGATAGCCTTGCATAGTTTAGAATTGGACTTTAATCATAAATGTCTTGCTTAGGCATCTTGATTAGTACTTCTATTCAACCTATTGTCTATGATCTCCATGTTCAAATACAAATTCTTGAATGTCCTTATTGAGTGGTTTGATAAGATTTAGGCTTAATTTATGTTCTTAGTGCAATATAGTCAAGTGGAGGGTATTAATTTGGTGCATCACCTCCCTAGTTTATTTTACATTCAATTCTCTCTCCTTTTTCCTAGAAAGTAGGAGATCTAGTAGTAGTTTCAATTTTATAACATCAAGGGAGATAGACCTATCTAGAGATTCACCTCATTTATTATGCCACCCAAAACCTAGAGGTGTCTCTATATTATCACTTAAGTGAGGAGGATTGAACAACCTCTTAAAGGGTGCAACTTTTGTTTGTAACAATTTTGACACACTCGATGGGATAAGAGAATTCATCCATTGAAGAGTTTTTGGTGTTTATCATCAATGTACTAACCTTTGGAGGCATGAACACAAAAAATAATGGATAATATAATTTTTTTAGCTAGTTTTAGTAGCCCAAGTACTATTTCAAGCAATCACTCTTCCTATTTTACCTTTCTAATGAGGTTTCAAGGCTAGGTTTGTAGTGGATTTTTATTTTACTCAAGTTGGTGAGCCACATCAAACCTTTGTTGATCCTAACCAATAGTTTTTTAATACTTACCAACATCATATTGATCCTTATTAGAAGTATAATGAGTTATATCAGCCCCATATTGAGCCATATTATCCTTGTTATCAAGATTATCATCTTTCCTCCCATCTTCATCAATATTATAAAGCTTGTCAACCTTCACATCAATCTATCCAATTTTTTTTATCAGTCTTATATGACACCTCCCACCCTAATTCAACCTCGTTGGCATCCTATTCATTCTTATAATCATCTTTGTTAAGACCATGTTTCTCCTAGTCAACATAGTCACATTTACAATGAGTCTATCTCAAGGTTTAATCAAACTCTTTTAGGCTATGAAATACATATGATAGAGTTTTATAAACAAAGGGATATGGTCAAAGTGTCCCTAAGCATCTAATTTATAATGAGATGGACTCATTATAGTTGGTTAATAGTAAGTGGGTAGATATTGAGAGAGATAACCATAAAAGACTAACCAATGATATGTTGGACATAGATGGCCTAATTAAATACATAAAAGATAACTCAGTGGTTCATGAGGGGAAATAAGTTCACTACTATCAACCTCATGTGCCTTCTCCTACTCTACCTCACCCTTATTTTTCTCCATCCATTCTCTCTCAAAAGACTTATTCAAGTGAGTTTAAAATCATCCCAAGTCCTTCACACATTCCTCAAGTCTTCCTTCCCATCATGGATTTCAATCCAAAAAAGTATCTAAAAGAGGAAAGAAGTTATTTTTGAGAGGGTTGAGGATCAAGATAAATCAGAATTGGAGTGTTTGATTACCATTTGGAGGGAAACTAATGAGGCTATCCTAGCACAAAACTCTCTTATCTCTCCTCAAGAGACCCCCAAAGGGTCTTTTAAGATTCCAAGTTGGAATAAAGTTGTGAAGTCATGGGATAAAAAAAAGAAATAAGCTTAGATTGGGAAATTGAGACCAAAGAAGAACATTTTATTATTCAAGCTCCACCCATCCCTCCTCAATAACCTAAAACCTTCCCATCATGAAGATCAATTCAAGAAGGAATCCAAATCAATAAATAATTCCTTATTGAGAAAGTCAAAGAACCTAAAACTTTCCCATCATGGAATTTAATTCAAGGGATCATTAAAATGAAGTAGGAAGTCCTTGTTTATAAGGTTTAAGAGCAAATCATATCAAGAGTTGATGGATTCATTAGTTAATGGAAGGAGGAGAGTGATAAGATCATTGATCTTAAGATCCCAAAGTGTTTTTTGTGAATTTGAGTAGCCCATCCTTAAATATGAACATGCTATATTGGAAGACAATGAAGAAGGTCAAATAACAATTATAATTGATCCTAAAAAAGGTTATGAGGAGGATAGTTCAAGTGTATATGATGAATAGGCCATAATTGGAACACATATTAGTGAAGAGAGAAGCATATAATTCTTTGAAGATGAGAGACATGGTCTTTCCCAATGTGAACTAATAGCTCATGAGGAACATTCCAAGCATTTAGAGGTTTTAGTTCAAGATAGTTAGGATGAATATGCATTTGAGGTTGTAATCTCTCCAAATAAACCAGAAGTTGGTAGCCCCAATAAAAGACAATTTTTACCCAATAAGATGAAATTTTTTTCTTTGAAATTCCTTATTTCCTTTAAGATTATGAACCTCTCCCTTGATATAAAGAGGATTTTAATGAAACATAAGAGGAAATAATTGATTTGAAAGATAATGAAAAGAAGTTTGAATACTTGTTCAAGGTAATTGAATCAAGTTTCACTCTTGTGCAAGGAGAGTGTAAGATGGCAAAGATACAGGAAGGTAGATTTAGAAAGCAAGTCAACATGCAAGAAAGAATTAGTTCTCAAATTATAACACTCCAAGAGGTAATTACACTTAATGATGAGTTTTTAGTGTCTTCAAGATGGGCTATCAACCTCTGAATTAGTTTTTTGATTTTTTTCACTCTTGGAATATGAAATATACCTCCATTAGCCTCAAACTCTCAAGAAGCAAGATGAATTTCCTCTTAAAGCTATCCCCATGAGTATACCAAAAGGTCCATATTAGTTTGTTTAGTTTGATCAATTAGCTTGTGAAGATATGTAGGTTGGTTATGAAGAAAAGATTGGTGAGTTACATATTATCAAAATGACATGCCCTATAAACTATCTAGTTTATTTAGAGGCTAAAAAGGATAAACAACTACCTATTATGTTAATTTTAGAACATTAATAAGAGCCTAATCATGTTCAAGATCAGTCCTAGCATATACCCTTAATCACTTATGCTTCAATCAAGGTGGAGGAGGTGTATAAGGCTGATTTTGAAGAAAAAGAGAATGTCAAGATTAGCATACCCTTTCCTCTTTTCCATTCTCTTATGGCTACCATAAGGTTTTATAGTCACATGAGCTTAGTTAAGAAAGTTAGATACTTTACACTACCAGTTGATGGTTTTATTTATCATTATCTCTAGTTATTAGAGTAGGTTAATATAGGTTAGATTAGTTTCTTATTGCCTTTTTTTCCCTCTAAGTGATTTGTAACATAGTGTTTTGTCTTGTTGTTTTATTTTATGTGTGTCTTACTTTGGTGTGTTTTCTTCTTGTCTTATTGTATTGGTGAAGGTATTAAGCTAAGGTATATATCAGGTATGCAATCCCAAGAGGTCACCAAAGATGTTATCTAAAAATTGGCTAACATGAATGAGGATCATTCAAAACTTTAATGTACTCGATCTTAACTTTATTGGTAACCATTATGGATGTCTTGTATTAGTCACATTAATGATCTAGGATGATATAGAGTGTGTCTTCTATGGTATCTTACAAGGTCATATAGGATGGTCTAGTTGGTAGCTAAGTCAAGTCACTTTGTCTTGTCATCAAATGGTCATTATTTATGGTCTTGATTATGTGTTTAACATTATTTAAGGTAAGTTTGATAAATTTAATGTTAAGTATAAAATCAAGTCAAGGAGGAATAATGCTCAAGGAGATAAAGTAGTGACCCTTCTATGAGAACCATGGTCTAAAGATGGTCAAATTGGTCAAATAAGCAAAACTAGTAAGTTGACCACATTGTGTTTTCAAGTAATTTGGAGAAAATAAGGTAGTTTTGACAAGATTAAGGTATTTCATTACTTTAGTCTAATTTTATACTCAAATATTGAGTTGACACTTATTAGGAAAACTAAATATGAAGGTTTTGTCCTTGGAGATAGGTATATTTTAAGTCATATAACATCTTTGTAATGACATTATGTTGTATATGTTTGTACACATCCTCCAAACATGTTAAAAAAATGTTTTTCACCATTGGAGTCCTATTTATAACTTCCATTCATCATTTGATAACATAAAAAAGAAGATTTATTAAAATATATTTATGGGAATAAAAGTGTGAAATGTTTTTTCACTCTCTTACATATCCATAAAAGTTAGGGGAAGATGAAGAGTCACCTGGTTCACCATCTCTAGTAGTTTTAAAGGGTATAACAATCAAATCTTAGAAAAATCATGTTTTTAGAGGTATTTTATAGAGGATTTATGTTGGTGGGTAAGATAAAAACTATTATATGGGTCCCATAGTATTATTATATAAAAATACATGCATAAAGTGGAGATATATAGTCAAACAATGCAAAAAACCACTCCATTTCTTCATCGGTCTTCTTGGCACCTTAAGAAAGTCAATCAATTTTCACTTGGTATTTAGAGGAGAGAAATTTTTTTAACCCAAGATATTAGGAAAATTATGGGACCCTAATACCATTTCAATTTATTTCATTTTTTTCCTAGTTAGGCTCTTTAACTTTATGAGCAATCATTAAGAAGTTAAGGTGCAGAAAAATGAGTCAAAACCCCTTCAGGGTCAATTTTATCCAAATGCAAGGTGATAAAGTTGAATGAATACATGATTTTTTTTTTTGAGGGTATATTAAAAACTCAAATACACATTAAAAATAATTTTATCTTAATCATCCTCATGTTCATGACTCATGCAGTGTCAAATGGTCTTGATTTGATAGTTTGAGCATGACAATCTTTTTTATAAAGAAGTTGCAAGTTATATTGTTGTATTTAAAGTTTTAAATGAGTTTTTTATAATTATTTTAAAATTTATAAATATTTATCAACCATATTTAGACATATTTTAATCAAAATAATTCAAGGATAATGGATAACCTTGCATGCACAAGTTAAACTGTAGGAACTTGCAGCCATGGTGGATAACCCCTATCAAATGTGAATGTAAATTTAATTTTTCATGAACACAAAAGAAATTAAAAAATTAAAATATCCTTGTAAAAAATAATTAATAAGTAAATTAAGGTGATAATACTCATAATTCAAAAGTTTTGATGATTTATTTAGGCTAGGATCAAGAGGGTTTTGTGGACCTACAAGTCTATAGACATGTAGGTCAATATTGGCACCAAATAGAAGATCATGGGAGTGTACATAACCTTTTAAAAAAACAATTAAATTTTATATTTAATTATTAAAATATATAAATCATTTTATACCTTATTTCTCAGACCATTAACCTACTTTGCGCTCAAGAGGACTATGTTGGCCATGTCGGATTGTGTGAGTCCAAACGAAGGACTGTGAAGGTATTAAAGGAATGATTCAAGTGATTTGAGACTATTAGAGTGATATTAAAACTTATTATATATTTTATATTATATTTAATAATTATTCAATTAATCTCAAAAAGGACAAAGCAAAGGAAAATGAAGGTTTTGGCCTAAAAGACTGCCTACATGCTTGTAGTAGGTGGTAGAAGTGAAAGAATGATTATGATGGATATTTTACGGTTTTAGAAGATAATAATGGTAAAAATTATATTTTATTGAAATTTTAATTTATTAAAATCAATTAATTTAGGCTATACCAACTCAAATAACTTAATTTATTGACCTATAGCTAAGACATGCCTAAATGACCACCTATAACTTGTTGAAGAGAATATAACCAAAATGCCCTTTATATGGTGTGAAAAAAGGGTTTAAATTAATATATAGGGTAAAAATAATAATCATAAATCATATATTATCAATAAAAACCAAAAAAATTTAAATTAAAAGAGAATATACCTTCAAATCTATAGTCATGTTGTCCATAAGCACATACATGTTTATTTAGGAGCATTGGAGAGAAATGTGAGTGGTTGTTTGAAACCATGAAATTGATGAGAGTGGAAGAGATATATAAAATTAATTTAAAGGTTATAAAAATTTCTTCATAAATTTTTCAAGATGACTAAAGGTAGTGAAGGGGTTAAGAAGCCTAGTTAGACCTATAAGGCCTAAATGGTCACACATAGGCCTATATGCAAAAAAGTGAAGAAGGTGTGTTTGTTTTGGATTAATTTTAAGGATGAAGAATTAAATGATGTGGTGAAGACATTAATTAAGGATATTTAAATGTTTAACTCTTTTTTTAATGAATAAAATGACAAAGAATGATTGCTAGGATCACAAACATAGGGTTGTTCTTAAACCCTAACCATAAGCCTATGGAGGTGGCAGTGGGTTTGAAGGCTAATATGGGGTAAATAACCATTATAAAAAATAATTTGAGGTTTTTTAGACCAAAATGAGAGTTTTATAGCTAAAAATAAACAATTTCACACCTTATTATGCCAAACCACCTTCTTTGAGCTCTCAAATAAGCTTAAGTAGTTAGAAATGGTCATTTTCTTCATATGAGACATACAACTAGTAGGTGAATGGGAGAAAATGGTGTTATGATTTGTTTATGGAACATATTACCTACTAATTTTTATCATTATTCATTATTTTAAGGATTAGACCTTTATGAACTATTCTTAAGAACCTAAACACCCCTAAAACCCTTCTAAAACCCTGTAAGAGACTTGATGGAGAAGGTTGGTCTTATAAATGCCTATAATGGACTGGTACATCCTATAAAATCCTTTTATGGTCTCTAAAAATAATTTGGAACTTTATGGACTCATTATTTTGGCATGTGTGAGGTACTATTGTATGAGATTAGACCAAGAGATGACTGTTATAGGCTTAAAAAGGCAAGTTTTGAAGTTTTTTCATGAATTTCATCTGAGTGAAGCCTAATAGAATACATTTAAACAATATATGAATTGTATAATTCAGGGTAATATTATTATAAATACTCATAAATAAAGTATAAAATGATTACAACATCATTTAAAGGGTTTAAGACACATAGTGTTGAACAAACATACTATCGAGTGTTCCTATTAGACCTAATGCATCAGGTCCCCAATCTTGGAGATGGTTTTGAACTCAAAAAAGGGTGAAATGACACTGAAAAGGGTGTATAATAGGTATTAAATATGTGATAGTAATATTTAATCAATAATTAGGCCAAGAATGGAAAGATAGACTTGTTATTTTGATCTTCATTTGAATCAAGTAATCTTCTCAATCAAATGTAGGTCCTTATTAATTTGAAGAATCTTGAGTCATGAACCTCAACCTCACAAAGTTGAGATATACATTGAATTATAATAGGATTTAATTTGAGTACTCAAATGAACATGGTCAAGAATGCCACATGTCAAGACAAAGACTTGTAACTCCTTTTGCTCCAAGAATGGGTAGTTTCATGAATGAGGTTGATGAGTCATCCTAGAAGGTGAAGTGTCATTACATTCCACCCTTGATGAGGGAAAATATTATATCAAGAATAAACATGTTGATGAGAAGGTTCATAACTACATACTTTTAGGATTTCTTGCTTGTAACTTGTTCTTTATGATATGACACTTGTCATATGCATCTCATATGCCTATCCTCTCTCTCTTTCTCACATTATTCTAAATATTTGTCTAACTTTGGAATTGTATTAGATCATTTGGATAAGTATGGAGAAGGCCTACTCAATTAAACACTTTTACTATGCATTTTAATGATAAATAAAATTATTTCTTACCTTCTCAAATGCCTACAATTAGTGTACTTGTGTGATTATTGATGAATGCTAGTAGTAGTGCCTTCAATATCTCTAATTTATCCTCTCCTACCTATTTACAAATGGATTGTATTATTTTGGATAGCCTTGCATATTTTAGAAGTGGATTTTAGTCATTAGTGTCTTCTTTAGGCCTCTTTAATATCCTTTATATTCAACCCATTGTCTATGACATCCATGTTGAAATACTCATTCTTGGAGGTCCTTATTGAGTAGTTTGATTGATTTCAGACCTAATTTATGTTCTTATTGTAGTATATTCAAGTTGGGGGTTTTAATTTACTGCATCACCTCCATTTTTTAGTCTACATTTATTTTTATCTCCCTTTTCCTAGCAAGTAAGAGGTATAATAGTAGTTTTAGGGTGATAACATCAAGGGAACTAACCCTATCTAGAGATTCACCTCACTGAATAGACCAACCATAGCATAGATGTGCCTCCATGTTATCACTTAAGTGAGGATGATTTAGCAACCTCCTCAAGGCTGAAACTTTTGTTGGCAACATAGTGGTGCATGAGTTAAAAGAAGATATTAAAAAGAATGTATTTGTAGGTGTTGCATAATAACTAAAAATTATGAAGAAAGGTATCGTAAGATTAGATGTAGATATGGAAAGTACAACACATAATAATCCCCAATGGATACCTTTGTCATTGTAATACCAATCCTAGGGTTTGGTTGGCTAGATACCATATTCATCACAAAATGAATATCTATATTCATAGAATAATATGAGTTCATAACAATATTATTGGGTTCCAAGTTCACCTCAACACCATTATGGAAGTACAACACTCAATAAAATCATTAAGAAAGATACACTTGATAATAGTAGCAAGGATGGGGATACTAAAAAAATAGAAGTAGTTATAGAGGAGGATATAGGGGTGGATACTGAGGAGGGTATCAAGGAGGATGTAACAATGATAATTAACAAGCCTAACCACCTATGAAATGATATTTATGTGGAGAATAAAATCACTATGAAAATAATTTCATTACTAATATTTAGAGATAGACCTACTGTGTATAATATAGAATTGAAGGTTAATATCAAATGGAATATTGTTTAGTGCTCGAGAAGTTAAGGAAGGAGAATTCAGTGTGTAATGTAGACTTGATCAATGTGAAGCCTAAGGATAATGCATTCATTCAGGAAATTACCAGATAATAACATGTAAAACAAGGATTTCCACCTTTGGCTATGTCATTATATTAGCGAATTAGAAAAATATTATCTTGATCAATATCCAAATATTATAAGGGATAAGACTTTGAACTATTAAGTATGTCAATTTTTATAAAATATATAATAATAAAATGTTTCAAAAGGAGACACAACAACCATTGATGTGTAGATGTATGGATAAATTATGTGCATAATGAATCAATAAGAAGTTATAACTGATTTGAAAGACTTGATAAAGCTACTTAGTATAGTTTTTAATTAGGATATATGATATAATGTTATTATTAACCTCTTACATAATTTTTTAGAGTGTGCGTAGTGAGGGAAACAACACTAAGAACTAAGAAGCCTTGGGATGTTGACTCCTGCATGGATATTGATCTTACATGATACAAAATTCCTTTGGAAATATTTTATTTTAAAATTATTATGAATATGATCTTGAGATCAACATGGGAAGCTATTGGTAAGATAAACTTAAGTTACATTCTTGTCACGCTCAGCCTCATAGATTATGTATGAGTAGAGTTGATTGGTCACCTTAAGGATGTGGATATTAGAGTGGTTGAGCTAAATCTATGTAATGATTTTGAATTCATTGATATGATGACTATCAAGACATATTACCTTGAATTAATTGGTAATAATTGGGATTATAATGGTCAAATGACTATTAACACAAAGTGTAACCAACTAGAAGCTCATGAGGGAGACAAGATAGTTATCATTCCTTTGAATAAAGTGGAACATAAGTCATACATAATTATGAAGGAACCAAAGCCACCATATACATATGGTGGCAATAGTTGGTTTAAATTTGACAAAAATACATAAAGGAATGCATTATAAGATGTTGAGTATTAGCCCACGCATGGAGAAATCCTAGATCATAAATAAACCATATTATAAGCTAGTAATAAAAAAATCACCAACACCGTAGTTTTAACTCAAAGTTTGTACCTTTTCATCAGTGAGATATCTTACTAGGTCAAAAGTGGATGTGTTATATAATATAGGTGAAACAATGATGGATTATATAAAAGCTAATCTAGAGGGTGTTTTACCTTAGGAAACAACATCTTCCATAATTGGTGGCTTAGACACTCACATGTTAAAATGGGTAACATGAGATCATGATCTGTGACCTCTTTGCATGGTGTTTGTATCTAAACATAAGTTACCTCAATACTTTATGATAAAATAACTTCATCCATTCATATTGAGGTTAGAAAACATGTGCTAGAGGTATATCAAAGATTCAATGTACTAGGTTATGTGCTAAAAGGTACTATTGTGACTTGGTGGGTAGCGCACAAAGATATAAAGATATATTGGGAAGAGGCATATGAATTTTTATGTGCATAATTTTATTTACCACCTATGGTGAAAGCTAAATGGTTTTTATTTCAAGATGGACAATGTCTTGAGCTACACATTCATCAATGTGTAGATATATGGTATATGCACAGAGTGGAGATGAGGTATTGGGTGCACATTTTTAGCCATAAATTAGTGACACTACCAACATCTTAGTAATAGATCAAGAACATAGGAAAGAGACCAAACATTGGGCACAAGTGCAACAAGATTTAAATTAGACTTTTGTGTTTGAATATAATAACCATTTGGTGTATAATGACTTGCATAAACTTAAAATATTTCTATGTCATAGATGAGAAGAATATTTGGGAGTAATACAAATGCCATCATCACAGTAGGAAGTGGCTCATGATTAAAATTTGGTACTTCACAATTACAAAGTAATCCAATATGAATAGGATTTTAATTAACCCTTATAATAGAATAATAGATGAGATGATAGAATCTATCAATACTAATGAATATTCATATTTGGAAGGCTTATTTAAATTAGAGAGGGAAGTTGAACCAACACTAGCCCAAAGCATAAAACAAGTGGAAGAAGAAAAACTACACAATATAAACATTCTATAATGGGAAGGATATTGCACTTTACAAGATGATTTATCCAATGCATAAAATAAAGTGTATCAATAAATCTTTACAAATATCAAATAAAACATTAGAACAAATTCAGTTCTTAAGCTTTAAATTGTAAGAGATTATTGGGGATAGGAGTAGATCTTAGAGGTATTGCAATTGATACAAGACTATCAAGATGTTTTTCCAACCAAATTATCTGAAACAAAAGGTGTAGATCCATCATTGGGGGAGATACACATAGATTTGAAAGAGTGAGATCAATCTATCAATAAGCATCTATATAGTTTAAACCCCAACATGAAAATAAAAGTAAAGGTTGAACTAGATCAAATCCAAGAAGTGGGAATGATTTATCCAATTGAAAAATTAGACTCAATGAGTCCCATAGTGATACACCTAATGAAATATAGAGAGATATTGGTTTGTGGAGACTACCACACACTTAATGATGCCTACATCAATGATCCTTTTCCAATACCATTCATGGATGAAGTCTTTGATTCAGTCATAAGTCATGAAGTGTAATCATTTATAAATGGATTTAGTGGGTATAATCAAAATTTGAAATTAAAAGAGGACCAAGATAAGTCTACTTTTACAACTAAATGGGGATCATTCACATATAAGGTAATGTATTTTGGTTTGAATAATTCACCAATAGTTTTCTATAAAACTATAGTAACTACATTCAAAGACTTAATTCATGATTTCATATAAGTATATTTGAATGACTAGACTACTTTTTCATGATTTCATATAAGTATATTTGAATGACTAGACTACTTTTTATCTATTTAAAGAACATCTATCAAAATTATGACTAATGTTAGAATGATGTTGAGATATGTGAATTACTTTAATTTTAAGAAATGCTTATTCTTCACACTTTTTGGTGTTCTTTTAGGTCATGTTGTATGTAGTGATGGTATTCTGGTAGACCAAGATAATATTATTATAATAGTGGGGATGCCACCCATGACTAAATCTATAGAAGTGTTCACCTTTCTTGGTCATATGAGATATTATATAAAATTTATCAAAGGATACACATCCATATCTATGCTAATGGAAAAATTAATACATAAAGATACAAGGTTTGAATGAATGAAAAAATTCCAAGCAACCTTTATCAAGCTCAAACAAAGGTTGGTAACAACACCTATTCTAGTATTTCTTGGTTGGAAGAATCTATTCCATGTCCATGTGGATGATTTTGGTATTACATTAGAATCTATCTTAACATAAATAGGGGATAGTAGGTTAGATCACCATATACACTTTTCTATCAATAAGATATCAATTGTTTAAAAAAATTATACCACTAAAAAAAGAGAAGCTTTAGTTATGGTATTTGCATTACAAAATTTTGACACTATCTATTGGACACACTATTTGAGATTTTTATTGACCACCAAGCATGGTGATTTCTGGTTAATGAGTAAATGTTGGGAGAATATGTCTCTAGGTGGCTCATGTTGTTTTAAGAGTTTCAATTTTGAATCAATGTAAATGTAGAATGAGAAAATGTCAAACCAGATCATCTGAGTAGGCTACAAAATGGTGAAGATCCAAAAGAAATAGAGAATGAGTGTCTAGATGCACACTTATTCAAGGTTACTACAATTTTGAATAATATGGAGGATATTGTAAACTTTATAGATCAAGGTAATTTACATGCACATTATATAGAAAGGGATAAAAAACAAATGGTCACTTGCGTTATCCCATATAGTCTCATCAACAAATTTTTATACAAGATTGGGAAAGATGATGTGTTGTACATAGTAGAATTAGAGCATAAACAAACTCAACTTATTCAATAAGCACACCAATGAATTTCAAGGGGTCACTTTTTTGGTGAAGCCACTACCAGAATTTTTTCATAGAGTGGCCTTTGGTGGTAAATTTTGTTTTAAGATTCACACATGATAGCCAAACATTACGATTTGTGTTAGTGAATGGGAAATCCAAACTAGTGTGATGAGGTGCCTTTTATACCAATAATTACATAACAACCATTTAAATAGTGGGGAATTGATTTTGTTAGACCTATAAGTCTCCCAAGCAAAAAAATTCATATGTGGTATATTATTACTATGATGGATTATTTCACCAAATGGGTGAAAGCCACTGTAACCTTGAGTTATGGTAAAAAAAGAACACTACCAAATTCTTGTATGAAAACATTATTATAAGATTCATATGCCTAATCAATATAGTCAAAAATAGATGAATGCATTTACTTAATAATACTATCAATACTCTCACTAAGGATTTTATGATATTACACCATAAGGGCATGACTTATCACCCCAAAGCAAATGGACAAGCTAAAGCATAAAACAAAGTATTGGGAAAAAAATTAACATATATATGAAATGTACAATGGAATGATTGGGAAAATCACATTCTTATGATTCTTTGGGCCTAAAAAACAAATTATAAGTAAGCCACAAGTTTCACTCCATTCCATATTGTCTATGGTCTTAATGCAATAATGCCTATGGAACACTTTTTTATGAATATATGTATTGCAATGGTTATGAGGCTATGTGACCCATATTATTTAAAATAAAGGCTACTAAATTTTTTTAGAATGGAAGAAAGTCAACAAAGGGCATAATGGATGCAAAAACAACCATAAGATAATCCAAAAGGCATGACATGATCACAACTTGTGATATAAGTAATTTCATCCAAAATAAGAAGTATTATTATATGATAGCTAGTTTAAGGTATTATGAGAAAACTATGCATTAGATGGAAGGAACCCTACATTATTAATGAAGTTTCACAATAGGGTACCATTGTGTTAATGTATTTACATGAAACCATACTACCATGATGTGTTAATAGGTGTAGGATTCAACCTTCATCATTAGTCTCTATCATTCTTACTACTAAAAAGAGAAGGTTGAGTGGCACCATATAGATTAGGGTTTTTTTAATGTTGTTTTGTGTTTTTTAATGTTTTTTAGGATTATAGTGTTTTTATAGTGTGATATTTGCATCATAAAAAATAAAGAGCAATTACAATCATAATGTGCAATCAAATTCTAGAGATAACTTATAGGAAGAACAACTAGAACCAACTACATGGTGCTCATGAGATAAGTCCAATAAGGCAACATTGATAAGATAGGTATAGTGAAAGGATGGAAAAAGGTCATTAAAAACCATTAATGACAAGGTAATTAAATATATTGCATCCTTCCTAAAGTGGATTGTGTGGCCAATTGATAGGTAACATCATAAAAGAGAGGTGATAGCTGAAAATACATCACATCACATCAAATAATTGTCGATGGATAAATCAAGGTTTCTAGATAGAAAAAGGTCACTATCAAACAAAACAACATCAAGTGATATTAATTCTAGGAGAAAAGTTATGTAGAACCAATTAAGTATATTTAAAAGAGTCAACCACATATATTTGGGCACCAAAAACTATATAAACAAGGGCATAAATAACACATACATTACATAATTTTTCCAAAAAGCGTATTTTGTGATTTGCCTTAAAAACATATTCTTACACATAAATTACATTCCATATCCAGAACAAGCAACACAAGTCTTCAATTCTAGCCACAATAACAACCATAAAGAGAGCTCCATTATTGATTCCACTTACAGATGTGGAAAAGGAGTAAATGGGGATTGGCTTAGGTCTATGACAAACCAAATGAAATGACCTAAACCATTTTCATTTCATTAATCAAGTATAATATACTCTATATTTGCTCTTGGGCCATAAGAAGTTGAAAAATTAGGAGCCTTAGTGATCCCACATCCATTGGGAGGCTTAGATACATAAATAATGATCAAGTTATCCACATTTGGACAACTTGATGAGGTAATTCTTACTTTTATGAGTAGATATAATGAAAGGGATATTCATTTGTCCCAAGATATCATAATTTTGATAAATTCTTAGACTATGGCATGGGAAATAGGCCTCACAACCCATGACAAATCCTCCTACCTTATAAGTCCACTACTCTACCAATTCATTTAGACACTAGGGAGAAGTATACAAGAAGGGCAGGTAGAGGAATACCAATGATGTAATAAATGATAATTCAATGCACATTCTATTTAAATGCAATATAAAGGGATTTTGGTAAACCATAAATTAGGATAAATAGATAATAAAAGGGGTGATAAATATTGTATACACATAATATTTTCAAACTTTTATCACTTACTGATGCTCTTTATCTTTTAAAAACCCATTGAGTCTCAATCTATTTGAGTTCATGCCTTAAGGGGTGTACTAAGAAAGGGGTGGATAGACCATTGGTGCTTTGTAGGATTTTTTTCCATTTTTACACTTGTTATCTACATAATTGTCTCTTGAAAACCATTCCCTTAAGCTTGTTCTTCTCTGTTGTACACTCTTCCAGTCATTTTCCACCTTTTATATCCCTTTTCATATCCTAAAACCCCTTTCAATAGTTTAGAGTATGTTATCACCAAATCTTGCACCCTAGAAGAGGGTGTTCAAGCCTCTTCTAGATTTGGGCAACATGGGAACACTTCAAGGTATGTGGGTGTACCTATAGTGGAAGTAAGCCTCTAGATTTAAGGTATAACTCTATGAATGTATCCTAAAATGTTTATCACCTAACTAATGTTTAATTATGAAGAAAAGAGTTATAAGCTACATGAAATGAACCTAATCTAAGGTGGTGATGTAATGAGATGATTTTCACATGACCATTATACTTTTATCATAATGAAACAAGGTATACAAACTAGCATCAAATTCTTAAAGGATTCTAAGATGAGTGTTTCAATAGAGAGGTGATGTGCATGAGAGAAACACAAGGTAAATGAACTCGAGGGTAGAATGCACACTCTAAGAATAATAGTAAACTTGAAATGAGTCTAACACAATTGTATACACTCTATATGACCTGTTATAATAGGAAATCTTTCATAAACATGAGAAGATAAGGGAAGAAAGTATAGAGAATTATCACTAACTCCACCATACATCACTTTGTAAACTTATAAAATTGTTCATGAAATCAAAAATATACTTGTATTAATGTTCAAAGGGAAAATACAATGTCATTATAATAGGGATTTACCATACAGGTGTGGTATTAGAATTCTAGAGCCAAACTGGCTACTACGTGTAGAATATGAGAGAGAGGAGAAGAGAATGATGTAAAGAACTTCAAGGGTCACAATGCCACATGTCAAGGCATGAAAAATAGTTACAGTTTAAGAGACTAGAGTGTGAAATAGACCATGAATGTCTCCTTGGAAAAGTGTCCATATAAAATATGACAAACTCTCCAAAATGACATAGATATTCTTCATCTAACCTTTATGAAACAACCTTTCTCATGGATCATCTCCCAAGATTTTCAAACTAGACCAGGGAGAGTTAACACATTCATACTATCTTAGGGAGGTTGAAAACATGATATGACAATTATAATATGTTCTCCTAACTATTATTTATCTTCTAAACACTTATATTCACCATCTAAAATCATTCATTTATCTCCTAAACCTTGTTCTTCACATTTGTCATCCAGTAAGCTCTGAAAATCACTATTTATTTTTGATATCTATCGTAGACTACTTGTGATGGATGGTATAACAAGGGAATTTCGATACCCATATATTATATGTGGTTTCTTGAGACTACAAGGTTTATGAAATGATCTTGACTAAGCTTTAATGGTTGCATATGAGTCTTAAGTATTTGCTTTTCCATAAAATATATTGATCTTACATGTCTACCTATGTGGCATTTACTTGCCACATTACTCATTTCATTTTAAAATATGCCTATTGTCACTTTAGACACATTTCTTCATCTTGTGTCACATGGAGTGTAATCAAATTTTCTCTATTGATCTCCTTGGGAGTCTCCTAGACTTGACTTTCAAAATCATCCATTAATCTTTGATCTACATTAGAGATTATGACACTTGGCAACCCTATGTGCCCTTTTCAGACCTTGTTAGTAGCATCTATATGATTAAGTACACTTAAACCACATTTTGGATTGACTTATTAACCTCATACATATCATTGATCTAATTTTTCATGGTTGAATGCAACCAAAGATCCTTAATCTATGTGATGAAATGTGAACTAGCAATCTCCATATAAATAATATGATCAATCATAGGCCATTGATCTACTATCAGTTCACTATGATCATGATAATTTTCACCATTGTGTTCATTATTAATATCCTCTAACTTATTTACTTCATTCTCACCATCGATCTTTGATTGCATGATTAAACACACACCATTAATCTTTTATCTTGACTAATTGACTTCGCTATCACCCATGTGTCATCGATATTTGATTTGATTGAGTGAGGCTTTGATACTTGGTATCTAGAAGGATTATGAACTCCATAGTTATATTAATTTGATTCTAAACAACTATTTTTTGTGACTTAAATTTGACATTCCTTGCTTTAGCCTTATGATTCATCTTGGACATCCTCATATTCTTAAAATAAGCTCTTTGAACCATGAAGTGATTGAAGCTTGGACATTGCTATTTTTCAACATGATGATCTTATCTATAGCACTTTTAGGTTCCCATTCATGGTAGATGACTGTGCATGGAAATCTATGAAATGACTATTTGGCCTACCAAGGATTTGATGAACCATCGAGACTTTGTGTAAACATCCTTCATGTATCTAAATGCTTAAACACCATAAAAACCTATCACTTTAATATATGAGTCTAAAATTACCCTTAAATGACTCAAAATTACATAAGGACTCAAATAGACCATGACCAAGGCTAAAACATATGAAATGACATCAAATGGACTATAGCATATCTTATGACATTATACTAGGCTCCTATATAAGTTTTTGACTATATGGGGTTGACACATTTGAACTTGTGGTCAAAATGGCCAACATATTACTAGGTCAATTGGGTTGACCTTGTACTCTTATTAGTGAAAATCATTAGGGTCCAGGTCAAATTTTGGCTGAGCTAGCTCATGACCTAGTGAGTTTTTGTCAATATCAATACTAGGTCAATTGGGGTGACCTTGATGGCTTAAAATTTTGGAAGGGATTAGGGTTAAATATACCTATATATAAAAGATTATTTTGAAATTATTTAGATAAGGGAATAATAACTACGATCTATTTTGCATTTTCTTATCTACCATTTTACTTGAGGAGCAAACTTAGGGTTTTATACTTTATTTAGAGATACATATCTTGTTTTGTGGAAAAGTCTTTTATATGCATTGATATGTTGTGTATCCTAGAGTTGATTATCCATATAATCCTTACATACCACAACAACCTTTTATGAAACACCTTGGCTAAGGGAGAGATTGAGGCTCAGTGGGTTCATATTCAAAGGTAAGTATTCCTAAATTTGTTCTTCCTTCATAAGAGTAGATAGATATGCATTTGTACTTCTCTTCCATGCATTAGGATTATATATATATATATATATATATATATATATATATATAAGTGAGTATTTGTCTTCTATGCATGTTTAATTTTATTATTTATTTTCCCCACTTTATGCCAAAATATTTGGTGACCACTGGATTATATTTATTTGCTTTACTTTTCATTAGTATAGTGAATATGAAAATATAGGGCTTAGTTAGGATTATTGCATGATTGTGCTTGATTGGAGGCTTTAGAACCCTCCCTAGTATTGTTATTATGATAATACATCCCCTTATTGGGTATAAAAAATCCACATATTGGTCAGAGAGGATCCTCCTAAAATAATTCAATAAAAATGCATGAAATAACAAAATTACAAAATGAACAAAAGCACTAAATAGATTATATTGATCGTGGACCACTTCAAGAGGGTAACCTCCTTTAAGCAAGCTCAATACAAATAATTTGTATATGCCTTCAATGGCCTCAGCACTTACTTATATATGAATTATAATATAAGAAACTACTACTTCCCATGAATATGGGATAAAAAAATGCTCATTGGGTGCCTTACAAAGCATATGCATCCATAGCAAATATTAAAATAAAAAAGTAAAGAGAAGAGATATAACGAGTTTATAACATCCCTTCCCTCTTAGAAAAAGTTGTGTTCAAATCTTCAGATGTGGGAATTGGTGTTGCATTTGAAATAGTGGTTCCCATGTTGCATCCTCTAGTTATATTCTATGCCACTAAAATAAAACCTCAGTGATGGAATGGGAGTGAAGTTGGTGTGTGTGCTTATCCAAGATTACCTCTGACTCAAGAATAATGGATCCTTTATTATGAAGTTTGAGTAAAATAGTATGCACTCTAGTGTTTGTGCCAATAAATTTCTTCAGACAAGAGACATGAAATACGGGGTGAACGCAGGAAGAAGGTGGGAGCTCTAAGTTATAATCAACCCACCCAATCTTTTGAAGAACCTTATAGGGCCATATAACTTAGGTGCTAAATTATGACTCCATTTGATTTTTAGGGAGAAATTATTGTAGGGATTCAAGCAAAGAAAAACCATATCACCTACCTAAAAATTAAACTTAGAATAGATCTAATTTTCCTATTATTTCATTCATTTTTATGCCATATGAATATTTTCCCATAGGGTACTGAGGATATGATCCTAGGTTTAAAATATTGTGTCAACCACTTAAACTAATGAACTATTGGGGTTGTATGGAAGGAACACTAGTGTTACTTGACCATAAATTATTTCATATGGTGTCATTTTTTTTGAAGTATGATAGGATTTATTATACCACCATTTAGTGAGAGGGAGCCACTTTTCCCACTGATGTTGTTATTTTGAGGTGAAGTAACAGAGGAAAGTTTCCAAGCATTTGTTAATAATTTCAGTCTAGCCATTCATTTATAAATGATACCTAGAACTCATCTTCAACTAAGTGTCATTTTGTCAAATTAGTTATATCTAACAATGGTTGGTGAAAGTTACATCATGATCCAAGACAATGGATGAAGGAATGCCATGAAGATGTAAAATTTGGTTCAAGAAATTTTTTGTAGCTGTGGAGGCATTATAGGGGTGGCTGAGGGCACAAAAATAACTATATTTGGAGAGGTGATCAACCACAACTAGGATCATTTTTTCCCCTCTAGATTTGGGGATCCCCTCAATTAAATCCATAGAAATATCTATCCAAATCTTGGTAGGGATGGGCAAGGGTTATAACAACCTAGGGATGAGTGTTGTTTCACCCTTATTACATTGGCATGTATCACATTCAACCGCATCTGTTGAATTGACTTTTTCATTCCCTTCCAAAATAAGTTACATAATGCCTGCTCATAAGTTTTGAGAAACCTTGAGTGCCTTGTAGAGGGAGAAACATGGAGTTAAAAGAAGACAACTTGTTACAGATCTATGTTCTGGGGAAGCACCAAATGACCCTTGTATCATAAAGAAGCACCATCCCAGGAATAATGTGGTAGAACTGAGGGGTTAGTGGCCAAATTTTGAATTATTTGAGATAATGAAGAGTAATTAACATACCCTTGCTATATAGTGTCCAACCAATGTGGAATATGCATGGAAATAGCTAAAAGGGAAGCTTGATCCACAAATGTGCAAGATAAATCATCAACCATAATCTTATCTTTACCCTTCTTGTAAGTTATCTCATAGTCATAAACCATGAGTTTACTGACCAATTTATATTGTGATGGGGTAAAGAGTCATTATTCTAATAAATATTTTAGACTTTGGTGATTGGTTTTGATGCAAAAATGATTACCTAATAGGTATGGTTGCCACTTCTGTACTGCATGTAAAATGGCCATAATTTCTTTTTCATAAGTAGAGAGCACTAAATTCTTGATAGAAAGGGCTTTACTGGTGAATGCAATGGGGATCCTTCTTGGAGGATAATATCACCTAATCCATTTCTACAAGCATCAATCTTGATAGTGAAGGTCTTGTAAAAATTTGGAATAACTAGAACAAGTGTAGTACACATAGCTTGTTTCAATGCTTCAAATGCACATTTAGTAGCTTGTGTCTAAGTAAAAGAATATTTTTTCAACATACCTATCAATGGGGATAAAATATTCTAATAATACTTGAAAAAATTATGATAGTATCCAGTGAGCCCCAAAAAACCAAGGATACTATTGAGTGTCTAAAGATGTGGCCAATTTATCATAGAAACTATTTTTTTAGGATCCACTTAAACCCCTTGGGATAAAACAATATACCTAAGATACTCTACTTCATCATAGCCGAAAGTAAAATTGGATTATTTTTCACAAATATGATGGTTAGAGAGAAGTTGTGGTGTGAGCTCCAGATGTTGGAGATGATCAGACCATGTTTTACTATAGATGAGGATATCATCAAAGAAGACCAAAATGAATTTCCATAGGTAGGGGTAGAATATTTTATTCATCAATGCTTGGAATGTTGAAGGAGCATTAGTGAGGCCAAAGGGAATGACCAAGAACCCATAGTGGCCATCAAGTGTGTGAAAATCTATCTTATGGATATTATCCTCATGAAGTCAGATTTGGTGATATGTAGGGTGGAGATCTAATTTGGAGAAAAAATGAGTGCCATGAAGCTCATCAATAATATGGATAAGGACCTTATCCTTGATTTTGAGGTGATTAAGTACATGAAAATCAATGCAAAGACACCATGACCCATATTTTTTCTAAACAAAAAGATCTGGGGAAGAATATGGACTGGTATTAGGGTGCATAATGCCTTACTATAGTAGGTCTCAAATGAGCATCTCAATCTCAGTCTTTTTATGAAATGGGTAATGATAAGGCCTAATGTTGGGAGGAATGCTTCCTAGAAGGAGATAAATATAGTGGTCCTCTAGCCATGAAGGTGGCAATCCCATTGGTTTGGTAAATACATGTGCATATCATTGAAGAATGGTTTGTAGGTCAGGAGTAGTGAAGACTATTGACAGTTGTATTTGAATGGAATAGAGTTGAGAAATGACACCATATAAATTATTCTTAAGAAGGTTTTAAATATGATGTGAACTTATGATGATGAGAGATCCAAGTTGTAATCCTTTGAATGTGTGTTTGTTCCCATTATCTAAAAATTACATTTAAAGTTCAAAATCCCATAAGATGGGTCCAAGTGTGTGTAACCACTAGGCTCCCAAAACAACATCACATCTACCTAAGGGTAAGGCAAATATGTTAGAGTACAAGTTATAATATATAATAAAGATACACACAATGATACTTCCCTTTCCAATTTAATGTACCCCCATTAGAAATCAGAACCTCAAAGTTAGAGCAAGGATGGACAAAATAATCAACCTATCTGACATTTTGAGGGTCAATGAAGTTATGAGTGCTACCTGAATCAATGAGTATTGTGAGAGGGAAATTCTTGAAGTAACTCCTGACCTGTATGGTTTATGGGGTAGTGACTCTATCTAAGACATGGAAAGAGATATTTGGTTGGTCTTCTTGAGAAGCATGCTCCACAATTAACCAATCTTCTTATAGATTATCTATTGTATCATAAACATCTTCCTAATCTTCAGGTTCGGGTGGAGACTTGACATCTAATAGGTAGAGATTTTTCTCAACACATCAATTTCCTTGAGTGAACTTATAATCATAGTTTTAACTTAGTCTTTTTTTTCTATGGGCTTGGATCTCTACTTTAGTCAAATGTTTGATAGGAGTGGTTTTGTGGGCTAGCATTGTTTGAGAGCATTGTGGAGCTATATTTTTGAATGCAACAAAATTAGATTTGAATCACTGTTGAGCTGTGATCTTTTCCTCTACAAACCTATCCAACCCTAAGGCTTCCATCATTATGTTGGATCAGAATATTTTGACCTCAAATCAAATTGCATCCTTTAGTCCACTAACAAAATAACTCTTGAAGAATTCATCTTATAATCCCTTTATGTGATCGACTAACTTTTAAAATTCAATTTTATACTCTCTCACTTTTCCTATTTGGTAAAGTTTAGTGAGTGCTCCAGTGAAGTCATCAAAAGTAGTAAGGCCAAACTATTTCAAAATGAGAGTGCAAAAATAGTCCATATGGGTTCATCATGAGCCTTGGTATACCAATGATACCATTGAAGGGCTTTAAGTTCCAAGCGAAAGGATGCAAGTGGAAACTTCTTAGCATCAAAAGTATTATGTAAACTAAAATATTTTTTTACCTGATAGATCTATCCAGTTAGATCTATACCATTGAATCAATAAAAATTAAGCTTCAGCCCATGATAATTGCTAGAAGAAAAAAATACAATCTTTGAAGAAGACTCTAGATGCCATCTATTGTTCATGGTGGTATGTTAAAGATTGAGGCTAAGAATTTTTTCATCAAGATCTTTGATGTGGGACTTGAGGGAAATAATTTCATCCTCCATGTTTTTTTCTCCTATTCAGGTTATGACCATGACTTGAATAACAAGTTTTTTTTGAAATGGATAGGAAAACTAGAGTTAAGACACATTTAGTAAGGAATGTTTTGAATTTGGGTGAGAATGAAAGGGATAAATGGGCTTTTAATAAAAGTTTTTGCATAGTGGGAGTATGATTGATGAAGACAAGGGAAATTTTAGGAGTGAAAATGAAAAAACTAGAAAATTGGTCAAAAAGAGACAAAAGAGTAGAAAGAGATGATGAACACAGTGGAAAAACTTTGAGACCAATGGACAAAAATAGAAGTTATGACAAAACTCAAAAAAAGGAAAATTTATAATTTATGGGAATTAGGAGTGGAATTGGTATATGGGAAATCAAGGAATAAAATGTAGGGAATGAAATTTTAGGTGTCTAGATAAAGTTTGAGGATAAACGAGGCTACAGATGGAAAGATATTACAAAAAAGGGAAAAAAAACTTTTTTTTTCTAGTTTTCTAGTTTTTTTATCTAGTGATAAGTCCTATAAAAGTCTACTAAGACTCTATAGGTAGTTTACACATTCTAGGTCATGTTAAATATCTATCTACAAGTCTTTTGATAGTCTATGGATACTCTATTGATTGCTTATTTTGAGTCTACTAGAAATATTCAAAAATTGACAAAAATGGGTCCCAAGTTTCAATGGCTGCCTAAGGGTTTTAAAAAGTTTACTCTGGACACCAATGTCATCTAAGCAAGTACTACTCTCCAATATTTTTTTGGCCATAAATTTATCTCTTTGTGACATCTCTTGGTTTTCCTCATGGATGGGAACTACTCAATCAGGAAGGGGCCATTGCCAGTTTCACTGGAAGGTCCTCTCAATGGGCTAACTACTTTAGGGTTCATGTAGTACTCCTCACAATGAGTTTTAGGGATTTCACCCAATCACTTCCCATAGTTATGTATTCAAGTTTTTACCTTGATCCAAAATAGATTATTATGTTATAAGAAAATATTGAAATAAACTATGTAGTAGAATAGAGTTATTTATGAAAAAGTACTATGAAAAAAATAGAGTGAAGACTTTCTATAAATAATTTGGCCCTAAAAAGTGCTCTGATACTAGATGAGAGGATCCTCTTACAATAATTTAATAAAAATGCATGAAATCACATAACTACAAAATGAGCAAAAGCACTAAATAGATTATATTGATTATAGACCACTTCGGGGGGGCAACCTCCTTTGAGCAAGCTCAATACAAATAATTCATGGATACCTTCCATGGCCTCAACACTTACTTATATATGAATTCTAATCTAAGACACTACTACTTACCATGAATGTGGGATAAAACAAAATGATCACAGGATGACTTACAAAGCATATGCATCCATAATAACTACTAAACTAACAAAGTAAAGAGAAGAGATATCACAGGTTCATAACATGGTCATGTTACTAGTTATCTAATGTATACCCAATCAAAAGTGTAAGTAGGATCTATATTATTTGAGTTAGGATTGATTTATAAATGTGATGCATTTTTGATTGCATACATTCTGGTGAACTTGACATAAATCTAACCTTTGTAGGTTTTCTTTCATGGTTTTCCTTTTCTATCATTTTATTTATTATTTTTCTATATCACCATACTAGGTTAGCAAGTTAGTATAGTTTCTAACTTTTGTGTACATGTTTAACACACAGTCGCATCAAGATGAATTTGTTCTTTTTATGCAGGTCTTCTTTAGATATAGGTTTTTGGATCAAATAGGTTGACATAGTACTCTTATAAGATTCAAGAAAACATATTATGTTGACCAAGCCGGTATAGTATTCCATATAGCTTCCATAAAACATACTAGGTCGACCAAGCTAGTATAGTATTCTAGACAACATCCAGAAAACATACTAGGTTAAATAGTTTGGTATACTCATCTTCACAAGTTTCAACAAATAGGGAATTATGGAACTAGGTTGATCCAGTAAACATAGTTGGTAGAATTTGTAAATAACATTAAAGGTACTTCAAAAAAAATATCATATTCCTAAGAATCTTCTAACCCATAAATGTTCCTCTCTCTCTCTCTCTCTCTCTCTCTCTCTCTCTCTCTCTCTCTCTCTCTCTCTCTTTCATTATAGTTATTCCTTATAGTTCTATTTTGCATAATTTTTAGTCTTTAAAACTACCATTATACAATGAACTAGGTCAACCTAATTGACCTAGTTTTGTATTTTGTCTAAAAGACTAGGTCGACCCTATCAAGATAGATCTTAAAAGACTCTTGATTGACTAGTATAGTAGTGACATTGTTGAATCTATTTTGTAATGTCTACATACACTATCATTTAAACTGACACTGTACTATGTTTCAAATTGGGAATTAACAACTACATGTTAGTAATTACTTGACACTTTCACTTTTAGTTGTTTGCATGCTTAAAATATATCACATAGTCTAATTAGGTGGTTTTTCAATACACCATTTAGTTTCACTATTTTTATCTTTCTTTCACATACTAATAAATCACTTCATTTCAAAATGCATTTAAATAATTATCTACATAAGGCCTCCCTACTAGATTTCATCACCAAGGGGGAAGCTAACTTGGTTTGCTGGCCAAGTATAAACACATGGTTAATTTTATATTTTAGTAAATCACCTAACACCCTTATCATTGTAGGATTGTGTAGTGAGTGGGTAGGCCCCAATACCAAGTTAGTACTATTTCCAACATAGATCTCTTTTAGCCTACATGCCCTGAAACTATCTATAG
Source organism: Torreya grandis (assembly GCA_037957365.1). Taxonomy (NCBI): domain Eukaryota; kingdom Viridiplantae; phylum Streptophyta; class Pinopsida; order Cupressales; family Taxaceae; genus Torreya; species Torreya grandis. Next base: position 119,088 of record JARHVA010002628.1, read on the forward strand.
ATTGATTTTTAGTTCCCTACTTTCAACCAGCTTCTCTATCACACTTAAATTAACACTTTATAATAATAAAAACATTTAGGATGACCACTTAGTTAGCATTTAATTTTCAAGTTGATTGTTTTCTCTTTTATAATTATATGTTGTATTGTAAAAACTTGTATTGGCCAACATTGGTGCAAGGTTTTATGTGACATGCTTCAATTAGATCATTCTCATTGACCCAATTGATTATGTGTTTCCTTTCATTTCTTACTTTTAGAGTAGATTGCAATTTTTTTCCCCTATTTTAAATATGTTTTTGTTCTATTCAACATAATCTCATATAGACTATCTATCCTTTTGCCTATAGTACTAGGTCGATCCAATTGACTCCATATCTCCTTTTACCAGTCATTTATAGTACTAAGTTGACCCAGTTAACTTTTTACTCTTATCAGACTTTGTTTTCCCTAGTTTATAGTACTAGGTCAACATAATCAATTATATACTCTTAATTCATATATTTTTTATCCAAGTTATTTCTCTATTTTTTCCTTAGAATTTTTCTCATTTTCCTCAAATCATCATGAAAACACTTATCAAATTCTTTCTTGATAATCTCAACCCATTTTGAATTTCCATGGGTTGTTCTCTTCTACCTCACATGTCTACCATAGAAGATACTTCTTTATTGTGAAACTTTTCACCACATGGTTCTATATATTCTTAATCTTGATCTACCCCACATTATATAATACATATAGATACTCCTAGTAGATAAATACCAAACCATGATAATTATATATGTTATACCACTTTTACATATTCTAAACCTAGAAGTCACAAACTAATCAACCCATATACATAAAATTTGGAACCTCACATTATGTTTCACCTCTTACAACCAATGATCATAATTGTCTTGTTACACCCATAACTAAATCACCAAGCCTTATTACTTCCCATATTGACATGGTTTAAACCACTTTTTGTGAATCCTCCACCTACAAATAACCCTCCTCCCACCAAAATTACCAATCCTCCTCCTAACAAAACTAATACTTCACCTTCAAATACTAATGAAAAAATTGACACAACTCAAATTATTTCTCAAATAGTTTAATAAATTAACATCATGTAAACAACTAATAATTCTCAAATGATGCATATGCAACAACATTTATTACACATGGCTAGTCAACCACCTCAAGTCATCATGTTTCAACCAAATCAAATTTTTTCCGTCTTCCTCTCAGATATGCCAATGGGAATATCATCCCTTAACCTCCAATGAATAGAAATATGTTTCAACATCTTAAAAATGAACCTTTAGCTCCATTCATTGCTTCCATAGATATTGGAAACATTTCTCCAACTATCACATATGATTGGAATAAGGACCCTACTATATTTCTTAAGTCTTTTGGTAATATCTATAAGGAATGGTTCCAAACTAACACATTTTCTAGCACCAAGATCTTAGACAAAACTTTTTTTGGTGATGCACTTTAATGGTAGAACCAAATTTCTAGACATTTAATCTCATAAATAGAGGATGTATTCTATGCTCTAGTGAAGGAATTCTAACATGATGACCTTCCTAAAATTTACCTTAGCCATTTCATCATTTCCAAACAACTTCCTAATGAATCTACTCACACTTTCATCAAATGATAGAAATATCTAGATCACAAAGTGGACCATAACATGAATGATAATAATCTTTTAAAAATATTTGTTATTGATCTTAAATATCCCCTTCAATACAAAGTTTGAATCTTTTCCCCTAGAACCTTAGAATAAGCCTTAGACCAAGTAAAAAGGTAAGACTTTCTTATGACTTAATTTTAAACACCTCAAACAAATAAGAAAGAACCTTTAAATCATTTTATCATAACATTGACTCATTCAAGTTTTCCCAAACTCAAAATGGAGCATCCGATTTAACCAATTTTAACCCAAACCACCCACCCTTGAGTCTAGAAAAATATAAGAATAAATTGCCACCCTCTAAACCCATGAGATTTGATCTTTCCAAACCTCCTCCAAAATGGTAAAATCTTGATAATATTTATTTGTAGCATGCTAATATAGGTCATTTAATGAGTCTTATTATGATCTTCACTAATTTATTCTTGCTTCCTTGATTTGTCCACATTTTAATCTTGATACTCTCATAAAACAACGTTATCAAGACCATCATCAAAATTATCAAATTCAATATTAAGAACCATAATCACATCAAAATCAACTACCTAATGAACAACAAAACTTATCTCATATGTAAACCTCATACACTAATGTTATTCAAACCACATTTGATCCTTCTTCCTAACCAATAAGGAAAGGATAGCTAACATGAACAACTTTAAACATATAATTGCTTCTATTAGAACTCAACCTCTTAGGTCACACAAACCAAAAGAGTATATAATTCAAATGCCTACTCCAAATCATATAATATATGGCCCTCCTCTACCTCCTTTTCCTCCTCATACCTCTCCTACACATCATGTCGCATTCAACATCCTTAAAATCTAATATAACAACAAATTTACTTATCTCCAAATGCACCAACCAACCCAATATAAGTCATTTTAATAGTTAAATATTACGCCACTCTAACTCACATGTTGGGGAATCTTGTGATGCCAATCCACATGTCCCTTTATACCTTGGGGTATCTTGAGATGCCATCCCTACATCCACTTACCCATTAGGGCATCTTACAATGCCCACTCTTTTTATATAATGCACAATAGAAAAAAAATTCAACTTAAATAAACCTTTCAAGACATATAAAATTATATTTCACATGCTCATCTTTGATAGACATTACCATAGATTTTTATTTTTAATTGTTCTCACATTTCTTTGTTTTTGTGTGATTTACTTATTTTTTCACTTTATTAGCATCATTGTCACTATTTGGATTCTTTATTTTTCTTACACATTACATTTGGAATTTGTTCTCATTTTTATTATTACATATCTCTTTCATTTTTTATGTCATTCTTTGCCTTAGTAGATTGATGATTATTTTCCCCCTTATTTAGCATTCACCTAATTGGTGTTCACCTTGTGAGTTGTAGTGTAAGACAATGGATACGACCTATCCTTCCTCATATAATATTAAATTAAAACATATTTAAACCAATTTTTGGGATGACTAATACATTCATTGGTGCTTGTGCTAGATTCATTTTACATTAGTATGGCTTCTCTAGTGACATAACTATCATAAGCATAGCCCCATACCTTTTATAATACTATTTTACCTCCTTGTGATCAGCTATGACCATATTCATCATTATATCACTTATTACATAGATGGATCTCTCATTATCCCCATATTTGCCTTATTTCTTTTCATTTGATGCTCACATTAGTTAATTTTGAGATTGAACACTTGTGGGCAAGTCTAGGAGTCTTTAGACACCTTGGTATTTAGGTCTTTTTCCCTAGTTACCAAGTGTAAGATCTCTTGTGTTTGTCCCTTATTTCACTCATGCTTGGTTCTCTGAATCATGGAGGAGGAATAAAAAAAAGCCAAAAAAAGTTAAAATACAAAACATAAAATACAAATAAAAGGCAAAAATAATCTCAAAATTTAGATCATACCAAAATATGTGATATATATTTGGCACATCTCCTATCTTAGTTGAAGCTCAAACTCCATAGTTGGCCTTATGATAGATTTGATATCCATTAGGGTGAATTAGGCCAGTAGACTAGGGTAAGAGGTCTCATTATATCATATACTATCTAGTGTCACCTACTTTCTCACATAAGTACCCAATTTTTTTAGTAGATCAATAGCTTTGTAAGTGGTCTTAAGGAATGAGGAACATGTGGGAATGTAGGTCCATTTTACTTTTCATTCATATATCCTTCATGAGTTGATCTATGTACTTCACTTGTTAGCCCAAGCTTTGTGTTCATTATTTAAAATGTTATAAGTCCTTGGTGTTGATAGTTATTATCCTTTCTCACTTACCTACTGTGACTCATTCTTTCTAAGGATGTTCACATCACCCATGTGGTGCCTCACACTCTTTATTTTACATCATATTTTCCTTATATTCTCCTTGTTGGATATTGATTTTATTTGATCACATCCTTAATCACATCTACATTATTATGTCTCTTAGTTTATAGTTTGTAACTTATATTATAAGACCTTAGATAAGACTAGGCCTTCCTCACAAACACCCTTACACCATTTTCTTACCACACCATCTCATTGTCATACTAGTCAATTCATTAGGTGGTTGTCTTTTCTTACATTGTATCTCAGAACAAGCACTAAGTTGGAGTTTTTATTCTTTAGAGATTTTGTTTTTTATTTATCCATTATGTTCTTATTTCAATTTTGTGGACTTCACTTATCTTACATAGGAAATTTGGCATTCTTAAATATACCTATCTTACATGGGGTTACTTTTCACTTACTTACATATCTCTGTTAGAGTTTTATTGTAAGGATATTTCGTTTTGTCATTCATGTTTTATATACTTTCCAACATTATTTAGTATGTTCTACATTCCTTTTTATCATTTATGTTTTACACATTTTACAATGTGATTTAATGTTTTTTACAATAATTTGGAATCTATTTTCCATCATTTTTTCATTCATTTTCCCTCAATCTTTTGGTTTTAACCTTGCCTTAACAATCCTAATTTTCCAATTTTCCTAAGACCCTCATATCTTTGTTTCTACTAGCTTATTTTTAGAACTGTAAAAAGTTTTAGAGTTGTAAAATTGTATATAATATTTTCCACTATTTTCTATATATATATATATATATATATATATATATATATATATATATATATATATATATATATATATATATATATATATATATATCACTCTTTTTTGTGTTAACCTCTCTAGGTTCACCTAATGTTCCTTACATTGGATGCCTTCACATCTCTTGCATCTCCTTATTTATCTACATCACTAAGGTAATCAAAGGTATGTGTTTTTCAATTTTATCCTCTAATTTATCTTATTTTCTCCTTATTGCATTTTACTTAGCATAAGTGTTATGTGTCATCATGTTCTATTCTTGAAGCACCATCCCATGTTACGCTTACATAACATGTGATGATCTTTGAGTGGGGCATATGTATACACATATTATTTTCAAGCTTTTATCACTTACTAATGATGTAAATATTGTAGAAACCTATCAAGTCTCAATATCTCTGAGTGCATGCCTTAAGGGGTACAACAAGAAAGGGGTGGGGTAGACCATTGGTGCTTCTTAAGATTGTTATCCAATTTTCCACTTGCTATCTACACACTTGTCTCCTAAAATTCATTCCCTTAAGCTTGTTCCTCTCTATTAAACACTCCTCCAATTATTTACTACCATCCATACCCATTTTCCTAACCTAAAACCCCTTTCAATAGTTTATAATACTAGGTCAATTGGGTTGACCTTATACTCTTATTGGTGAAAGGGTTTATGTTAGCTCTTGGCCAATCTAGCCCATGACCTAGTGGGTTTTTGTTAATATCAGTATTAGGTCAATTGGATTGACCTTATCAGTTGAAAATTTTGGATAGGCTTAGGGTTAAATCCACCTATATATACAAGATCATTTAACTATTATTTAAATAAGGAAAGAAGTAACAGATATTTTGCATCTACTTATCCTCCATTCTACTTGAGGATCAAGCTTAGGGTTTCATACTTTCTTTAGAGATACATATCTTGTCTTGTAGAGAATTTTTTTGAATTCATTGATAGGTTGTGTAGCCTAGAGCTGATTTATCCTTGTCATCTTTATATACCACAACAACATATTGTGAATCACCTTGGCCAAGGGAGAGATTATGGCTCAATGGGTGAATCTTCAAAGGTAAGTATTCCTAACTTTGTTCCTCATTTGTAAGAGTATATAGATATGCATTTTTACTTCTCTTCTATGTATTAGGATTTCATATACATTGACATGAGTATATGTCTTCTATGCATGTTTACTTTTAATGTTTATTACATCCACTTTCTACCATAAGCTTTGGTGAGCACTAGATTAAATTTATTTTCTTTACTTGTCATTAGTATAGTGAATATGAAAACATAGGGCTAGTTAGGGTTATTGTGTGATTATGCTTAATTTGAGGCCTTATAACTGTCCCCAATATTATTACTTTGATAAGAGATCCCCTAATTGGATCTAGTGGATCCACATATGGATTATGTTCCCAGTTATCTAATATATCCTTGATTAGAATTGTAAGTAGGATCTATCTTCTCCAAGTTATGATTGATTTATAGATGCAATGCATTTCTGATTACATATATATATTATGTATTACATGATATGCCTATGCAAGGACTTTAATTAGTCTAAGTTTTTAGCCTCAAGTTGAAAACTAACATTGAGAATATCCTTATAGGTATCTCCCAAAAATTTGAATATCAATTATTAGTCTTACTTATTTGTTTTACATAGTGGAAATCATCAAAAGGTCTACTCAATATGAATAATTTTTTTTGGCTTGTTACTGCTGATTATTTGGCCTCCCAAGTTGAATATCAACCCCTATAGTTTAAAAATTTATACTAATGTCCCTTGAACTTGTGAATGGTTAACTTAGATATTTTCATGGTCTTAAAAAAGGCCTTTTCAATCCTTACCATTGTTTAAGGTTGTTTTGATAAAATTAAGGTAAGGTTATTCTTGACTTTATGGTTGTATAGTCATGTCTAGCATGGTCAAGAGGGTCCAAGGGTGTTAGGTGGTCTAGGGGGTAATGTTGAAACATGTCATGTGGTTTCCAAGTCACACCACACCTCCTATAGTCCATAAAACTCCTATAAATGTGGTAATATTCATTTCTAACCTTACACCCCTCTTTGCAATGCTTTATTACCCATTTTGTAATGTCTAAAGAAGGGTTTTCAAGAAAAGGACAAGTATACTATAGAAGAGAGAGATGAAAATATAAATACATGTTTGTATAGACATTTAAAAACTTTAGAGGAACTTTACATATCATATCCATCAATTTTCAAGTAGAATGGACAATTTTCATGGCAAAATTAGAGGGTTTTAGGTGGTTTGTATAGGTTTATCAAAATAATATCCTATCAGACACAAACATGGATTATTTTATGCCTACTAGGATTAAATTAATGCTTTTTATGGAGTTTCAAGTCAAAAAATTACCCCTTATTTCCATCATCCTCCTTGGTAGCTCAGAAAAGCCAACCATGTTTTTATTAGGTACAGTTATAGGAGAGAGAATGAGGACCTAGGATTTTGGGTAGAGGAGGGGACCCTCGTTGTCTTATATTTTGTGTAATTATTAATTATATGGTATCTCCATATTTTATGAACAATCAATAAGAATGTGAATGACTCGTAATGTCTCATCCATCCAAATAGCGGTTCAGGTTCACCTCAATATCTTGACTTCTGAGCTTGTTGGTTATAAGAATGATATTAGATAGGATCTAAGAGGTCTATGAAGCCATGTTACATGATTTTATAAACTCACTTGGAACATGTGAGCCATCAGGAGATAAGGAACCTTGTTTTGGATTAATCTATAGGTTGATAGAAGTGGGATTCTTAAAACTTTAGGGTCTTCAATAGTTGAAAAGTGTTGGTGAGGTCTTAAAAATGTTCAAAAACTCATTGAGACTTTGAAAAAATGGATTATTAGTAATGGAATAAACTTAAAAAACCATAGAATGGTGATAATCTATAGTTTTCACTCATAGTCAAGTAGTCTAAACCAAATAAATGAGTCTGTAGACCTACTTGAAGGTTTATAGAACAATTTTTCAAAGGTTTTACAAAGTCTAGTGAGAAATCTCAATGAGGTTATAGGTAGGAATCAATATAACCCAATATTTAGGACATAATAGACCAAGTTTTAGTGGGGATATATATACCTTTTGAGCTATTATGATGTCCTAGATTTAATCAGTGAGCCTTTAGTCTTCCCTAAAAACTTACAAACATGTTTTGATAGATTAAACATAGTTGTAAAGCTTATGGTAGTAAGTGATATGCAAGTATATATCCAAAATGGATTCTCAAAATGTATTAAGGGATGGATCTCTCAAGAGGAGGCCATGATAAAGTCTAGAAATGCCTCTCTCACCCCTCATATAAACTCTTAAGAGTTAAGTCATAGTGGTGGTGAATTTACATCTTGATAAGGTTAAAGTGAGCATCAATCTTGACTAAAGAGCCATGTGGACTAACTATAGGAATGAGTTCTCAAAATTTTAAGAAGAACCATGTCACTTTTTGGATTTAGAATCAAATAATTTTCATTTAAAAATACTAGGGATATTGAGATGTTCAGAATGTTCTTTAAAAACTACATAAAATCCTCCAAGAGTGTTATTTCATGAGACTACTTGTGTAAGGGGTAATAAGAGTATCTCATAAGGCTGTGCAAGGTTCAAAATCATTTATTTAATGTTTATAATGGTGTACCATTGATTAAAATGTTAGGTTAGTCAACAAAGAGTTTTTAGATGGGATCACAAAGAGTAATCAAAATTGGAGAGAGTAGGGTCAAATAAGAAACAACACCATCAACTCTTCCCAAGAAGACAAACTCAATCAAGGTTTTGATACACACAAGACTACAGATGTAATGTTAAAAAACACTAATAGAGTGATGATATTAAGAAGGTTTAGAGGTTATTAAGAATAATTAAATGTCATAAACATGATTATTAAACTCAAGGAAATAATAAAACATCAAATCACCTCTCAAATGCGCTGGTTGTATCTTACAAACCAATCACGGATATCAAAGTGACTTAGTTGAGTGTGGTTGGAAAATTTGTAAAAGGTATGGGTAGGTAAGAATGCCTTGTACATCATGATTTAATTTCTCATTGAGGTTTGAATGTGCTAATCAATAAAGGGGATGTCTACGCCTACATCTCAGGTAGACCTAATTGCCACCTATAGGGTTAACTATAGATGGAGAACAAGTTGAGCAATCAGTCCTAGTTTTGGGTGTATTTAAGGTAAAATTAGTGAATTAAGATTGATAAAACATATAAAAAGGATGATAAATGTTGATAAGTGGGGATAATATTGTCATGAAGGAAAAATATCACTCTCTCACATAGTCAAGAATGCGTAATTATTACCTACAGATAGGGTTATGAGTAGAAGAGTGTAAGTGTGAAATATCATGTATAGAGGTGAAGTGTAAGGGTTAAAAAAGAGTCTCTTGAATTTATTCCTTATATTTATTATCATTTATTGTATACTTTGGTTCTTTGAGACAAAGAAGAGCCTAATGGCCTAGTTAGACCTATTAGGCCTAAATAGGTAGTCATAGGCCTATGCATGAAATTTGAAGACTTTTGCATGTTTGGGGGAGTGTTTGAGGATTGAAATAATTATAATAGGAAGTGATAATAAATAAAAAGGGTTTTTATTATGATAAGGGTCTCAAGTTGAGGAAGGCAAACACTAAACCAAGCCATAAGGGTCAAACTAGCCTAGAGACCCAAGAACCCTAAGCAAGAGCTAATGGGGTTACAGGAGACACATGGAGAAATAAAGGGAGAAATAAAGAATGATAATAGTTAATCTAGTTTTTCAAATACCTCTAAGATGTTTTTGAAGATATAGTAAAAAAATTATCTCTTATGCACCCTTTTTCTATTCCTTAACCTCCCAGAATGTAGGGTTTTGATCCCAAGAATAACTTTATTCATGTTAGAACATCATGGATAATATTCATAGGTTCCTAAAATTATAGGTAATGTTTAAGATGGTTATATACTTAAAAATATTTTCATTTTTTTTGATTTTCAAGACCTTAGGGCTATGAATAATCATTAAGAGATTAAGCATGTCTGAACCTGCCTAAACTCGTCCTATTGACCTGATGGAAGAAAACTTGAAAAAAGTGTATTGAAATGAATTGAATTGTATTAGGAGACACATAAAAATCCTTTTTAACTCTAAAAATATCATATCCCTATAATTAGTTTGTATGAATAGCTGCATGGATGCATCAAAACCTTTTTTTTTCAAGTTATAGTGATAAATCCAAGGTAAAAATATTGATGAATAGATAAATAAAATTTATGGGGATATTATGAAGTGTATTATAAAAATTTATATAAAAAAATACTCTTAAATTCTCTTGGAAATAATTATATAGGTCTGGGCTAAAGAGATAGTCTAGAAGTGCGAGCAAGAGGTGACCTAATCACCTAAATGAGATAGAGTTGTAGGTGTGCACTATTTAAAAGGCATAATTCATGGTGAAATATGATTTATTATACTTTAAAAATTCTAAATTACTTATTACGAAGCTTATATTCAATTTTTATGGTCATCCAAATAGATAGCATTGAGTAACTAGGCCTACTTGGTCAACTAAGAGAGATACTTATTAGTATAGAGGGCTAGAAAGGGAGTAAATTTGGGGCCATAAAATAATTTTGATTTATTAATTAAGGTGAGAAGGTAAATTTCATGGTTATTAAGGAGGATTATGTGATTCTAGGCTTAGTCAACATGCACAAGGGGAAGGTTGGCTATTGAATGCTTCATGGAGGCCTAATTAGACCACATTTCTAGCCTTATAAATATCAAAAGGAGAGGTTGTTGACTGAGTTGGAATGATCATGATTTGAATGGGATAAACCAAGGAGATTTATATACTATATACTACACCTCCATGTCATACTCTCATTGAAGGACATCAACCAACAAAAGCAACACATAAGGAGATCATGGAGCTATTACAGATATTTATAACTACTGACTGAGTGAATGATCATCATTATTTACTCTACATGCCACTTCTACACTAGATTCTCATCTCTTTCTCTTGATCATGTTCTATAAATTGAGGCTCAAATTCCATTATAGGGATCCCTTAGCTGGGTATGAATAAACTCTACCCAAATTGTATCTTGTAAACCTTTTGAATGAATATAAAGACTGGCTCAAATTCTCTTGATAGCTTAGTGTACTTTATGATTGTTGATTTGGATAATTTATTGAGTTTCATCTTCCTTTTTAGGTCCTTATCCTCACTTATTTGATAAGATATTGTCTAATTAGGTCATATGGTGTGTAGAGGTATTGGTGACTATGTTTGAAGCAAAATCTAATTGGTAGTGTCATGAAAGTAAACCTTCCATTCATCCTCAATTTTATAACACTTAACATAACCTCCATATGAAGTATTGATGCTTTGGATTCTCTAGGAGAGAATGATTTAATATCTAGTGTTTGTTTTGTTCTCAAGTGTTGTTGAAGGATTATTTAGAGTGGACAAAAAATATGTTGGTGCATCACCTCCCCTTAGCTTAGGTTTTGTTTCATGCATCATATTATATCTCTTTTCATCACCAAGTTAGTAGATTTATGAATTGATCTATAATTGATGCACTAGGGGAGTTATCCCCAAACATAGAGGTTCACCTCATCAAATAATCAACCCACAACCTAGAGGTGATCCCATTATATAAGCTGGATGAGTTAAGATTGAAACACCACTGCCTCAAGGGTGCAATCTAGATCGATAAATTTTTATGGCATGTCTAATGGGACTAGGATTCAAGTGAGTTAGAGCATACACTTTTAACATTTGTTGATTTCAAAGAGATTCAAACACTTTGATAATATATTAAAACTCAAGATATTATGATAAGGGTCATCATAAAGACTTTACCCTAGGTTAAGAGTAATTATTGTAGGTAGTTCACTTTATCTTTCATTTGTCTCATGATGTGTAATGGATAGATATGAAGCAAACTTCTATTCTATATCTTCCTATAAATAACATTATGACCTATAATAGACTCACCATGATCCTTTCCAATCTTACATTGACACCTATCAATAGTATGATAGCTCATACTATCCTTATGGTACTCCTTACCAGCTCCCTTGGTATCCCAACCACATATCTCATGAGCCTCATGAACTTTGTTACCTCCCTATGAACCATATTAGTTTCATAATCAATTTTCCTATCAATATCCTTATTAGTATTCATATCAAGAGAACTATTCCTCCTTCCCTCCCCAATTACCTATTAGAGACTAGCATTACACCCTAGCTAGAGGCAGGAGTGTTTAGGTCCTACTTCCAAACATAGATCAACATGGGACTGACCCTATGATATGGGTATCCTATAAATGGGTTAGAAATCTAAGATTTTTAACATGGCTAGCTCTTCAAATGTATCTTTTATCTTGTTCCCACTACTAAAACCTACTAATGACCAAGAAAAAGGGAGTGAGAGAGGGAGAGAGAAACATGAAAGGGAAACCTAAGCTAATAGTGGTGATGTACCTAATTTACAATTGATCCACCCTACTTGACTCTTAGAACACTAATGAAAAAAGTAAAAAAATAGATCAAGGATCCTAAACATCTATCATACATCACTGTTTCATGAAGAGGTTCACCAAATGATCTAAGCTAAGGTAAAAAAAGGGAGAGGTCTAAATGAAGACACTAACCAGTCATAGTATCCATGTGTGGGCTTAAATCAAGAGATGTAAAACACTAGACATGACTTGTATAACCAAATGATTTAGTAACTAAGAGAGATCATAATTTGACAAGGGAGAAACTTCTACCACATACAAAAATCTAACATGTACACACTATACCAAAATAATGAGAGCTAAAACATAGTCTTCTATTCATATCAAGAGGTTATAAGCTCCATCTTAGTAGAGTTTTATCATGCCCAAGAGAGGAAGTAGCGAAAATATAGAGGATCCATTTTTTGGCTCAAAAGACTCTATATATAGTAAAAAGAGAAAGGAATATATAGGGATAATGCATTAGTTCACCATCTTAGGACCCTAAGTCCGTTTGACCTATTCATGAGGATTAAATCCTTGAATCTTGATACTAATAATCATGTCATGCCCTAGGCAATGGAGTACCTACTTGATTGATGATGAACACCCTTTCATTTATTAAATATACATACTCCATTTCTATATTTGGATGATAGGTCTCACCTATAGATGGAAAACCAATGTAAAGACATTAGTTTTCCTATAGTCCTTATATTAAAATAGAGATATAGACCATATAACACCTTTTAGGCTCCAATGGGCCGGAAAAGACTGACTTTATCTCTACAAGAGCCAAAAGTCCATCAAAACTAGGTCCTAGAAAAGTGAATATGGTCATTAAAATGAACCTTATAAGCTATAAAAGTCAAATCAGAGGTCCAAATTAAGCTCTAATAACATTCCCTTGTGATCCATATATCTTACTACATCAGTTAGATAGCTCTGTGACATTTAAAATAGCTTTAATGGTATTGGGAAGACCCTATAAAACCCTACTTTCCATGGTTGAAAATGGATTATCAACCTTCATTAAGAATCTTGGGCCTACCTTTACTCTAAATGGTTGTCAAAATATGACTAAGCTCATTGACAC
>JARHVA010002628.1:137500-215000 GCA_037957365.1 Torreya grandis
ACCCTATTTTGTACCCCATCCTTATAATTTCATACAACTCATATAGATGGGAAGGATATTGAAATATTCATATATAACCTATAGTTATCATCCTAGGAAAATTATTCTATTAGAGTAGCTTTCCATCTCCATTTCCTCAAACTGGTCACTTGCAAGGGTTTAGGAGGGTTTAGGCCTATTTTACCCTCTTAAGGTTCTTTCATAAATATGTCACATTGAATTTTCAAAAAAATCCCATAAGATAAATTTATATGACCCTTTTCAGCTTCTCTAATCTTGTTAGGTCGCCATGGAAAGCACCAAGAGAGATATGAGTACTCAAAACTAGCCTATCGAGCTTGTTTTCTCATTTCCTATAGGGCTGAGTTGGATTTGAAAATATGAATCCCTTGTGACATCATCTCCATATTAATAGATTATAAACATCTAAATTCATCATATAATCATGATTTAGTAGGGTAAAAATTTCACAATGGGTTGGAAGTGAAGTTGGACCCCCCATTGGGCTCTAGGCCTCAATTAGTCCTGTCTGCATACTTAGCACTACAGACCATTTATTTTGTTTTATTATTTTTTGATATTATTCCCATGTTTTATTAGGTATATTTTAACCTATCCCACCTTATTTAATTATTTCTATATCTTTTATTCCACGCTTTCATCCTTGTTCTCCAAACCTACTATTTAGTTCATAAGGGGGACTACCCTCTATCTAAGACAAAATAGAGGGTACTTACCCTATTATATATAAAAAAAATGCATATTTGTGGGCCTTATTAAAGTTTTTAGAACATATTAATCAAAAACTTATCCTTTGATCATATGTTTAGGCCTTCTAAATTACTAAAAATTGAGACAAACTACTAGAAAAAGGACTGTGTTCAAGTTTCACTGTATGGACTACTTGACTGTATTACCTAACACTTTATCTACATATTTACAAGTAATTAAGGTTACATGAGACTATTTTATTCATGATTAATGTGTTAATATATTGAAACTCACTTTAACCTCCTATGCTTTCTTCTTAAAATTTGATTGGTCAAGTCTGAGTGTGTTTTTTTCACTGTGTTCTACTTGTTTAGAGCTCTTGTAGGTGTTATTTGCATGAATTAGGCCTTATGTATAATTATTAAATACTTTTAAAAGGTTTTATTTACCAAAAAAAAAATCTAAATTCCAATAAAATTTTACCTTTCTATGGTTTTAATCATCTTTCTCAAACTCACTATCCCATTAGTTCTAGGTGGATATAGGGCCTTAAGAGGTCTATGTAAGCTTGTTTTGAGATTTAAAAGAGATTATGGGGATAATTATAGTCATAATTAAATTAATCATAGGTATATATTCTAATTTTAACTCTCCCTTAACCTTTATATGCACTTTGATCTCACCAAACTAAGTTCCCCCTTTTGACAATGATACCTTGCTTCCTTGATTCTTGTAGGTGTGTATTTACCTAGTTAAACTTGGTCATGATGTGTGAATACCTTCCTTTAATATTTAAAGTCACCTATAATATTACCCTATATTTATTCAATTGAAATGGATAAAACACCATCAAAACACCATGCTTAGGTCACTGTCTACCTGTTCTATTGTAGGTGCACATTTCCTGGAGAAGGGACACCTGCAAGTGTCCATGAAGATTGAAACATTATACACCAAAATAAATACTAAATATATTCATGTTTATTTTCACACCATTAAATAAATGGGACCATTATAGTCATGAAATTATTCTTTTTTTTCTCTTGGGATGTCAAATGGTCATTCAAACCTCAAATCTTGTAGATGTTAATGCAAGTATTTAGTGTCCTTGTAGGCAACTTTGAGGCTCCAAATAGTTAGGCTCCATTAATCCTCTTGGATTCATCTTTGGAATAGTTATTATACATGATAAGGATAAAATGTATACCTATTTATATGATTTAAAACTATTTTAAACCTTGTTATAAGATATTCACAACATGCCCTTAGACCTCTATTTTCACCTTTGGGGGAAAATCTCCCTAAACTCAATCATATTGTGCCTAAAGATGGTTTACACATCCTCCTACCCATTTGATGATTCAAAAATGTATACCTTGAGTTTATAAAATTAAAATAATTGAAAGGAAACCTTAACATGTTTCAAATTCTCCAAATAATAACCCTTAAAGTTCTATAGAACCAACTGTAGATGGGTATTTTAACATACAAGCAGTGACGCACCTTCAAGAAGTACGCATGATATTATAAGTTTAAATGGTGTTTGGACCATTTAAAATAATTTAGAATAGACATTTACCATTATAATAAACCTCTCTCAGATCAAAATAATCCTTGTAACATATTTGGTTTCCACGGAGGCACCTATAGGTGCATTTTAATGGCAGGAGACTGTGAATTTAGGTAGTAGATAGTGATATAGGTAGTGGCTAAGAATTATATTATTTGGATTAGCTATATAAATTTAAAAATTGAAAATATAAATTATTTACACTCCAAAATATTATAAACACCTATCAAAGCTCCAATCCCATCATGACATCATCTGAGATACTTGTATATTCAATGAGCTACTTGTACATGCATATTGCATTAACTATCACAGTCCATTTATAAATTATTTGGATATTCCAAATTGTTTGTTAATAATTTTAAAGACACTTTAAATGAATTGAGATTTTAAATACACCTCCACAAAGATACCAAATAGGTTCCACACACGTGATTCAACATGCCTATAAGTGAAACTGAGTGAAGAGTTGACTGAGTATGACCATGGGATGAATGTTTGATCAAAACATGGAGTTATGAAAATAAAAATAAAAAGGGGTGATAATATGTACTTGAGACCTTTGAGACACCATATTCTATTCATATGAGACCTTTATACTAGACCATCATTTTGAAATAAGGAAGAACATCACTAAAGCTTCACAATGGTGACACCTTGCGACATGAGACAAATTTCCCATAAAAATTGCATGAAACATGAAAAAAATCATGAATATAATTTTAGGAAGGATTAAACATCATCTAGAACCAACATCACTAATTGGTTTGTATGGACTTATCCAAAATGGAGAAAAATCTATAGGGTACATAGATTAACAAGCCGAAAAACATAGTCAACTTCATGAGGATGGTTCATAAAACACATGAAACCATTATTATAACTATTTTTATAGAAATGAATATCTTTGATTTTAATTTCACCTCCCAAAGGATTTTGACTTGAATTTCTCCAATTTTTTGTATTAAGCATGAACCTGTTGATCACTTTTGCATGTCTAAAAGGGACAAAAAGGAGCAAAACACTTTTGGGACTTTTTATCACTTATAAAGTATGTCAATAATTGAGATGAGTGTAAGGAAGATGAAGGGATATGATCTTCTCTCATGTGTCACCTTCACCCATGGGTAGTACAAGTGCCAAACTCTTATCTTTTCCTAAGAAAACTACTCTTTCTTCTAATTAACCTATCAATTTAAGCTATGAACAACTTATTAAGGCATAATAGGACACACGTCACATGATATCACCATTATTACACCTTTAAAATTCCCTAAGAGGTTGTACAACTCATTTAATGCCCTATTTTGACCCCAAAATGACTCAAAATGATATAAGGACTAAAATGACTAATGACAAGGGCTAATATAACATGAAATAACACAAAATGACCTATAACAAACCTAAATACATATATATTATACCCCTAAACACCTAAAAATCAAGTTTTTACCTACAGGGGTCCCAATTTGACCTATAGGGTCAAATTTGGTCAACATGTAGGGATGCCAATCTTAACCTCATCAAGACTCAATCTATAGTTGCTAGATTGCTCTTCTCTCTCTAAAGAGAGGGGAGGTTTATATTTTTAATAAATGTATAACTCATCATGCTTTTGGTGATCTTCACTAGCATGCTTATTAAACTACATCACTTGAGCACTTGAAATGTCTTCTTCATCAACCTCATTCAAGGTTTCATCTCAGTCTTCTACTCCAAATGGGGGTTGATATGACCATTTAGTGTCCAAAAAATTATGCTTATATTTCATAACCTTATGTTATTATCGAATTTCCTCTAGCTTCAACACATTAGGGTTATCTTCGTTTGACACCTCATCTTGAAGTGTACCCACCTCAAACACCTGGTCCTAATTCTCTTCTTGATTTATGTAGAAATGGAACTTTAGTGGTCTATTCAAAACCTATTATATTCTCATATCAAGGACTAAATTCATTAAGATCTAGTTCATTTGTGTCAAATCCATGCCAAGAAGGCTAGTCAAAACCTGAATCTTCCCGTTTTTAAACAAGCGGACTATTTATCATGATCTCTTCATCATAGACACTTGCATTGTCCTTTTTAGGATTAACTATGACTATAAGCTCCTCCTCTATCCTTTGTAAAATAGGTTCTTCCTTCATGAAGGAGATGGTGGAAGGGTGAATAAGTTCACCTTGCTTATAGCATAGGAGAGTATCCTTCCAATAAGAGACCCTAAAAGCATATTTATGAAGCTCTTGAGGAAAGGGGAGAGAGTATTGAAAATCTTGTACACCAAGCTCATTGAGCTAAGATATGGTTTCTTAATTCATTTCTTGCACAACTAACCTTTCCCCTACTAGAAATGGCTTTTGGACTACTTCAAATGACACCTCATCCTTCTTCTTTATTCCCTTGTAAACCAATTTCCATGATGGAAATGATTATAGAACATACACTTTTTCTTCCTTTTGAATGATTATATGAGAGAGTAGATTTACAAGTGAGGGCATGACATAAATAGGGCTAAAGGTTTTGGAGAAGATCCATGATGGGATGACTTCATGTTCTTGAGTGGGAATGGGTGTAGGGGTAGGAAAAGGACAAATAATTGTCTTAGGTTTGATATACTCTTTATCCCATTACTCAAACACTTCCTCAATGGGTAATACCCACCCTTTCATCTCTTGCTTCTCAACACATGGGTAGTCAACCTCTTTAATGGATGCCCATACATTCCAAAACTCTTTCAATAAGATCCTTATGCCTTCCATGGCATGAATAGGTGAATATTATCCAAGATTAACCCCTTCCTTGATTTTCATGACTGAATTTTCATAAGGATGGACTTTGATAAGGTTGATTAGGGGGCTGATCAGGGACTCTTAAAGGTTGAACCTAAAGCCCTGAGAGGGGGGAGGGAACATAAGGCTGGTCCAAATGAGCCCAATGCCCTTCATAAGATATTAGAATATTTTTTACATTTTGGACCATGTTTCATATTATTTTTATATCTCTATTCTAATAATGTGACAATTTTTCTCCCTCATAAACTAACCATCTATCCCTGACCAACTAAAGAACACTCTTCTCTTTTCATAGAACATGGATAGGGATAACTGGAGAAAAATACAAACCCTTACCAATCTCCCTTATTAACTCAATATAAACTGATAATGCTTGTTTGAATCCTAACAAGGATGTAACATGGTGAGCATGGTCTTGACAAGGGGAAGTAAATGATTGATTTGAATGCAAAGGAGGCAGACCTTGGTCATATGCAAGGATAAAAGGAGGATAAGGGTTATGATAGGGTTGATAGGCTACTTGAGGGCCACTTAGGAGGAACACATAAACATTATTTGCCTAATAAGTGTGATTTTGAGGTAGAGGAAAAATATTTCTATCAAAATATGATTGATTATACATACCAGATAATGATGATTAGGCACTTGGACTGCTCAAACTAGCTAATAGATACTTGGATTCACCATTGATGTTTGAATACCTACCTCTAAAGGTTGATATGTAGAATAACAACATAAAAAATACTTCCATTCCTTTGGACCTTAGTCCCATCAAGTGTTTCAAAAATTTTAGAGACTAGAATTACACCCTAAATGGAGATAGGAGTGTTCATGTCCTACTTTCAAATCTAGCTCAACATGGGATTGACCCTAGGCTATGGGTATCTTATAATGGGTTTATATATCTAGGATTTTTATGAAGCTGGATCTTCTGATGTATCTTTTAGCTCATTCTCACTATTAAAAACTTCTAATTACCAAGGAAAAGGGAGAGAGAAACATGAAAGGGAAACCTAAGCTAATAGTGGTTATGTACCTAATTTATGGTTGATCCACCCAATTGAATCTTATAACTCTAATGAAATAATTAAAAGACTAGATCCAAGATCCCAGACATATATCATACATCAATGCTTCATGAAGAGGTTCACAAAATGATATAAACTAAGAGAAATGAAGGGAAAGGTCTAAATGAAGACACTAACTAGTCAAAGTATCCACATGTAGTCTTAAATTAAGAGATGTAGAACACTATACATGACCTGTATAACAAGATGAATAATAACTAGGTGAGATCATAATTTGATGAGGGATAAAATTCTACCACATACACACATCTGACATCTACACATAATACTATAATAATGAAATCTAAAACATAGTATTCTATTCATATTAAGAGGTTACAAGCTCCATCTTGGTAGATGTTGGTCATGTCTAAGAGAGGGAGTAGAGAAAATAAAGAGAGGATTCATGTTTTGGCTCAAAATCCTATATATATAGCAAAAAGAGAAAGGAATATATGGGGATAATGCATTAGAGAGTAGATTAAAGTCCTCAAGATCAAGAAGTGAGGTAGAAAAATTTGATTGATTTCTATTTACATGCCTTGATCAACAAATGGATCCCATATTATCCCATTAGAGATGAAGGTGTGTTACATGATGACCAAGTCCTTTTGAGCATAATCAAATTCCCCTAATTGCCTCTTCAAGTACCATCTCACAATCTAGAGACCCCAAGTCTACTTGGCCTATGAATGAGGATCAAATCATTGAATCTTGATACTGATAATCATGTCATGCCTTGGGTATCAGAACACCTACTTTGTTGATGATGGGAACCCTTGCATTTATTATATATACCTACTCCATTTCTATATTTGGATCATAGGTCTTACCTTTAGATGGAAAACCAATCTAAGGACATTGGTTTTATTATAATCTTTATATTAAAATGGATCTATAGACCATATAGCACCTTTTGGGCTCCATTGGATCTAAAAACACCCACTTTATCTCTATAGGAGCCAAAATTCCATCAACACTAGGTATTTATTTATAAAAGCAAATAAGATCACAAGAATTAACCTTGCAAGCCATAAAATTTGAACTAGAGGTCCAAATTAAGCTCCAATGGTGGCCCCTTGTGTTCCATATATCCTACTACTTCAGTTAGAATACTCTATGGCATTTGAACTAGCTCTAATGGCATTGGGAAAACCCTACAAAACCTTGTTTTTCATGGTTGAAAATTAATTCTCAACCTTCATTGAGAATCCTGGTCGTGCCTTTGCTCTAAATGGTTGTCAAAATCTAACTAAACACATTGACACATTAACCATATCAATCTATCAATTTAAACTAGTATGAATGCTAAAAAAACCATTCATTGATCCTTTATTAGTTAAATTCATCATTAACACTCATCATACACACATTCTCCCTTGAGATTCACTGATTCTTTGACAACTACTCACGATTAGATCTGAAAGCTCAATAAAACGCCAACCATTGATTTATTAGGACCCACTTTTGAAATCCAATGGCTAGTTCATGGTTTTAAATTTTATGCCCTCACTCCCATTAAATGATGTTTGCATAACCATCATTGATGATAGAATGACCATCAAATTTAAGCTCAATAGGTTTTATCTTAATGTTGAAATCTTGCTGACCATCATTTGGCATCCTATAAAATGTAACTGACATCCCATAGACCATAAAATTTGAGTATAAAATATTTTTGCCTGAGATTTTTTTTGAGTTAACATAAACATCGTATGTTACAAGTCTATTTTGATCAACTTTGAAGGCTCATATCTTGAAGTGCAAGAATCATGGAGGCACAAAATTTTTAGGAGATGCTCTTGAGGTTAAAAAAAACAAACCCATTTCATCTACTAGTCTTAGGATATTTCTAGGTGGAGATAATAATTACATAATTTATCTATTCCATTTGATCCTACATGACATCCTAGCTCAAAAATGGCTAAGTATGGAAACTTGGTGAATTCTATTTGAGGAGTTAACTTTAAACTTGCATAACTCCTATTACACTTTGGTAGAGGACCTTATACTTGGCACATAACAAATAGGGACCAAGATTAACAAACCCATGTAACCCTTTTCCCTTAAAACTATCATATGTGATAATGGTGATGTCAACAATGTGTCTAATCAAAAATTCTACCACTAAACCCAAGATGTCTAGATGAACACAATGAAGAACTAGATGGATCCCTTGTATTTAAACACTTGTTGTAAACACTCTTGACATCCACTAGGGTCTCTAAAATAATTTAGACCCATCCTAAATATTTTTCATTCACTACTTTATAAAACCATGTAAGAGCTTCATATGTGGGCCAAAAATTGGCCAACACCACCCTTTTAGGCTACACTTAATTTCTCTAATGAGTTGGAGGAGTTAAAAACATGAGTGAAATCATTGCTAGTGAAATATTGGACTTGAAGGAATATTAGTATTAATGCAACCAATCCTATAAGTTTTCACCTCTTGCTGCCTCATGTCAATATCCTTAGACTACTACTCCCATGTCAAACCCAAACCAAGAAGAGATGAAGGTTACATAAGTGATGACAAAGAAATTCCTAATATTTCAAATCTTCTCACCCCATAAACTGACTCAAGAGTAGATTATGAAGCTTTATGTTCCAATTCCTCAAGTTGGACATTCTTACCCTCCCACCATCTCTCTATTTGAAGGAGGACCTATGATTTGGTGAGTGGATGAGGAACAACTAAATGAAGAGAAAGACTTATAAGGACAAAAGGGTGATGAATGCATAGACACATTAAAACCTTCTTAGACCAAGTATCCTAGTTAAAAAATTCTTGATCTTTATGCCATTTAGGTAGAAGAACTAGAATTGAAAGAAGTAAAACTTAATAAAAATATAGTCCATCTCAAGCAAGATTTAGTAGCAGATGCAAATATTCCTTAAGAGTCCTACAATGAAGGTATTCAAGTGTCTCTTGTAATGAACATATAGTTGGGTAGTCCTCAATATGATTCTAGTGGCCAAGATAAAGTACTTTCTCTAGGTGAACTTCCTTGATTTAATAAGGATGATCAAGATGAAGAAATCTAGTCACATGAACATAGTACTGATGAAGGGGAAATAATCAAAATAAACATTATTTTCTTGAATAAGTCCATGTAGTTTTAGACCTTATGGAGAATTATAAGTATAATGATAGTGATAATATTATGAAGGAAGCGATTGATATTGAACAAATCAATCAAGAGAAGAATGTGTTCCTTATATAACCCCTTAATTAGTTGAACATCAGCCTATAAGCACAAGAGAAAAAATATGAACTGTAAGAAGTTGTTTTGTAGCCACATCATGATTGCATAGTAGGTTGTGAAACTCTTGATATCCCTATGGCCCTTAAAAAGGAAGTAAAATATGTCTACCTAGATGGTCTTGCTTATATTGATAAGAAGAAACAACATAAAGATGTGGAGTAATAATATATGGAGTCACTTCAATAGGTTGAAACCCTTTGCAAAGGAATACTTCCTATTGAATAACATGAACATGAAGAGGTTAGTCAAAAGACATGAATTAATGATAATGATGTAGCATGGAGTGAGTATGTAGAGTTCCTTGAAGAGCTTGAAATAGATAATACAAAACATGAGATCACTCAAGATACCATTAAGGTCAAAACAACATGCCTATAAGAAATACTATTTGTTGAGGTTGTAACTAATAGGAAAAATGAGGAAAAAATTGATGTACAAGAAGAATATATCTTCATAGGAGATTAATTTTCAACTATCATCTCACTTATGAGCATGATGAGAGGAATGACATTCAAGGAAAAGATGAATATAATGAGATCAAAGTCCAAGAGGCTTCTTACCTCATGCAAGAAACTTCCCCTTTGACCCAAGAGGGAGAAAAAGGTTTATGTTAGTTGTACATAATCAGTTGTTTTCTTGATTTTTTGGTTTCTAATAAGTGTTGTCAACACAAGAGTGGTGTGTTATGTACCTTAGTTTCTTTGTTTTCCTATCTTATTACTTTATTAGGTATTAAGCATTATTTTCCTTTGATATATTTATGTGTGTGTGTGAGTTTGTTATAGTCCTTAAAGGTTTTATAAGGTGATAAATATGATTGATAATCTAAGTAGAGTGGTCATCCAAGTCATGTTTCCAAGTGTGATTCTAGTGCCTATCATGTATGAGATAGTTGGTTCTCTTGACCAACAGGTTAGTCAACCCCTATGAGTCACCAAGAATGTTGATAATTTGGCCTCTCAAGCCAAATATCAACCCTTATAGTTCAAAAATTTCTACTAAGGTCCTCAAATCTTGTGTATGGTTACCTTATATCTTGTCATGGTTCTCAAATTTTCCTTTTCAAGCCTTAGTTAACATTGTTAAAGGTTATTTTGATAAAATTAAGGTAAATTTTATTCTTGACCTTATGGTTTATAGTCATTTATGGCATAGTCAAGAGGGTATAACGGTGTTAGGTGGTCTAAGGGGTCATGTTGAAACATGTAATGTGGTTTCCAAGTCATAACACACCTCCTATAATATATACAACTCTTAGAAAGGTGTAAATATTCATTTATAACCTTACACCCCTCTTTGTAATGATTTATTACCCATTTTGTAACATCTAAATAAGGTTTTGAAATAAAATGACACATTCAAAATATAATGGAGATATGTAAATATCACTACATATTCTTACAAGCATTTGAAAATGTTAGAGGCACCTGACATATCATATCCATCAGGTTTCAAGAAGAATGGACATTTTTCATGGTAGAAAGTGGAGGTTTTTAGGTGGTCTATATAGGTTTGCTAAAGAAATATATTATTTATTCACATTAATGGATTAATTTATATCTCCTAAGATCATATCTATGATTTTAAGGGAGTTTGAAGTTAAAAAAGGTAAAAAATGACCCCTTATTTCCATCATCCTCCTCATCAACTCAGAAAATCTAGTCAGGTTTCTATTTGGTACGGACAAAGGAGAAAGGATAAGGACCTAGGATTTTGGTTAGAGGAGGAGACCTTAGTTTTCTTCCATTTTTTGGAATTAGTCCTTATATATTATCCTCCTCATTTAATAATAATCATTAATAAGGTGGACATATAGTGTCTCATCCATCCAAATAGGGTTTTAGGTTCACCTCAATATCTTCACTTCGGAGCTCATTGGAAACAAGAATGATATTGGATAGGATCTAAGAGGTTTGTGTAAACACCCTACATGAGTTTAAAAACTCACTTGGCATGTTTTAGATATAAAGAGATAAGGAACCTTCTTTTGGAGTAATATACATGTTGATCATAGTGGGATTCTTGAAACTTTTGGGTCTCTAATAGTTGCAAAGTGTTGGTGAGGTCTTAAAACTCTTCCAGACCTCCTTGAGATTGTAAAAAAATGGATTATTAGTGATGTAATGAACCTAAAAATCTATATAATTATGATAGCCTATAGTTTATACTCACATTCAATTAGTCTAAACCAAATTAATAAGTCTATAGACCTACCTAGAGGTTTCAAGAGTAATGTTTCTAGGGTTTTACAAAGTCTCATGAGAACTCTTAATGGATTATATGTAGGAATAAAGAGAACCCAATATTTAATACATAATAGACTAGGTTTTTGAGGGTATTTATATACCTTTTGATTTTTTATGATTAATTAGACTTAATTAGTGAGTCTTCAGTCCTCCTTGAAGACATAAAAACATGTTTTCAAAGATTAAACAGAGTTGTAAAGCTTATGGTAGTAAGTGACATACATGTCTATAGATAAAATGTATTCTCAAAATGTATTAAGGAATGTTTATATAAATAGGAGTCCATGAGAAAGTCTAGAAACCTATCTGTCATCCCTCATATAAAATCTTAAGAGCTAAATCATAGTGGTGGTGAATTTACATCTTGAGAAGGTTAAAGTGACCATCAAGCTTGACTAAAGAGCCATGTGGACTAATTATATGAATCAATCCTCAAATTTTTAGGAGGAACCATGCTGATTTTTAGAGTTGTAATCATTTTAGGTTCATTTATAGAGATTAAGGTTATTGAGAGTTTTAAAATGTTCTTTGCAAATTACATAAAAACATGTAAGAGTGTTGTCATGAGACTTCTTGTGTAAGGGTTGATAAGAGTATCTCATAAGGTTTTTTAGGGTTCAAAATCATTTAGTCAATTTTTATAATGGTTATAGAATTTATTAATATTTTAGGTTAGTTATCTAATATTTTCTAGAGGGGATCACAAAGAAAAATAAAAAAATGGAGAGAGCAGGGTCAAATAAGGATCAACACCATCAACTCTCCCTAAGAAGACAAACTCAATCAAGGTTTCAATACACACATGACTATGGATGTAATGTTGAAGAAACACTAATAGAGTGATGAGATTAAGAAGGTTCAGATGGTAGGAATAACAATGAAGGGTCATCAAATTGCTGATGAAACTCAAGGAAATAATGAAACATCAAATCACCTCTCAAATGGGCTCACATAGTTAGAAATACACAACTATATCCTACAGACTAGTCATGGAGATCAAGGTGACTAAGTTTAGAGTGGTTTGAAAAGTTTTATAAGATTTGGGTAAGTAAGATAACCCTTTACATCATGTTTTAATTACTTATAGAGGTATTAATGTGACAACCAACTAAGGAGATGTATACACCTATAGCTTAGGCATACCTAATTGCTAACTACAGGCTTGACTATAGATGGAGATTAAGATAAGAAATAAATACTATTTTAGGGTGTATTCAAGGTATGAAAAATGAATTGAGATTGAGAAACCACATATAAATAATTATCAATGTTGATAACTAGGGAGAATATTATCATGAAGGAAAAAGATCACTCTCTCAGATAGTCAAGAATGCACAATTATTACCTACAAGCAAGGTCATGAGTAGAAGAGTGAACGTGT
This sequence comes from Torreya grandis, assembly GCA_037957365.1. Lineage (NCBI taxonomy): Eukaryota > Viridiplantae > Streptophyta > Pinopsida > Cupressales > Taxaceae > Torreya > Torreya grandis. The sequence goes on from JARHVA010002628.1 coordinate 150,534, forward strand.
GAGATACCATGCAGGGTCCTCATATACTATGGATTTTTTAAGGAGGTTGTATACTTAAAATTCTTAGCATTGGTTGTGAAAAATTATTAAGAGATTAAGCATGTTTGAACCTGCCTAAATTAGTCATAATGACTCGAGGGAAGAAAAATTGATATAAATGCATCCAAATGTATTTGATTATCTTTGGAGACACTTAAAACTCCTTTTTATCTCTAATAATTTCCTAATCCTATCTTTAGTTTGTACGAACAACTGTATAAGTGTATCAAAACCCTAGTTTTTGTAAGTTTTAGTAATAAATCTAAGGTACAAAGATTGATGAAAAAATGTAGACCATTTAAGGAGATCATATTAAGAGTATTGAAACCTAATATATTAAAAAATAATCTCAAATACTCTTCTAAATGCTTCTATAAATTAGGGATAAAGAGCTAGTCTAGAAGTGCTAGTGAGAGGTGACTTAATCACCTAAATGAGATAGAGTTATAGGTGTGGACTATTTCAAAGGCATAAGTCATGTTTTAATATTATTTATTATAATTTAAACATGATCACATACCTATTATAAAGGTTTTATTTAGGTCTCATGATCATCCAAGTAGCTAACACTAAGTAACTAGGCCTAGTTGCTTAATAGACCTACTTATTCAACTAAGGGAGATGTCTATTAACATAGAGGGATGGAAAGGGAGTAAATACAGGGACATAACATCCTTGTGAGTTATTCATGGAGGTTATGATGCTTATTTCATGTCCATTAATTAAAATTAGGTGGTTTTAGGCCTAGTCAAAATGCACAAGGGGAAGGTTGGCTACTTAATGCTTTATGGAAGCCAAATTGGACCACATTTATACCTTTATAAATTTTAGAAAGAGATATGGTTGACGAATTTGGTTTTATAATGATTTTAATGGGGTAAAAAAACACTAAATCAGTTCCTATCTACTACACCTACATGCCATACTCTCATTGAAGGATATCAACCAACCAATGTATTGCATAGAGATATCATGGCCCTATTATTGATGTTTGTAACTATTGACTGAGTGAAAGAGGATAATTATGGACTCTATATACCACTTATATTCCATATTATTATTATCTCTTTTTCTTTTTCATGTTCTATAAATTGAGGCCTAAATATGATTGTAGGGATCCCTCAACTAGGTATCAAGAAACTCTACCTAAATTATATCTTGCAAACTGTTTGAATGAATATAAGGACTAGTTAATATTCTATTTCTATATTAGTGTGATCTATGCTTGTTTATTTGTAGAAGTGATTGTGTTTCATCTTATTTTGTAGTTCCTTGTCCTCACCTAGTTTCTAGGATATTGTCTAAGTAGGTCATATGGTGTGTAGAGGTGTTGGCGACTATGTTTGAAGTAAAATATCATTAGCAGTGTCATGAAAGTAGACCTTCAATTCATCCTCAAGTTTTATCCACTTAAAATATCCTAGATATGAATTATCTATGATTATGAGTCTCTAGGAGAGAGTGATATAATATCTAGTCCTTATTTTGTTCTCAAGTATTATTGAAGGATCAGTTAGAGTGGACAAAAAATATGTTGGTGCATCACCTCCCCTTAGCTTAGATTTTATTTCATACACCATCTTCTATCTATTTTCATAACCAAGTTAGTAATTTTAGGAATTGAGATAAAATTGATGCACTCGGGGAGTTATCCATAAAACTAGAGGTTTAACTCATCAACTAGGCCATCCACACCTATAGGTGATCCCATTGTATCAGCTGGATGAGGTAGGATTAAAACTCCACTACCTCACAGGTGAAATATAGACTAATAAAAACTATGACATTTAAAAATATTACATGGAGAAAATCATAATATTATGGGCAACTGGGGTGGTTCAACACATGGTGGATTGAGGCTATAGATTTGACTAGGTTACATCCTAGAATACCCCAAGTTGTTATGTAATATCTAGGGCAACATGCATTTGTTACAAAATTGAACAATGGTATCTGGATCATGTTGTACAAGTTACCAACTCCAACTATGATCATAATGTCATTCTTCATCATAATGTTGGATATAAAATTAGAAGTCTAGAGATAGAAATATCTAGCTATGAGGATAGTAACAACTCTATGATCTATACCCCAAGAAGGAAAATAACCAATTTCAAAATAGGCACAAAGACAATAAAAATCACAACCATAGTCACCACCACAAATATTAACAACTACCATGCAAAAAGATAAAGTAAAGAAGAAGGAACTTACATGGCAAGCTTCACCACCATTGTCCAAGAAGAGAATGTGTCACACAAAGTCTTGGTTGGATAATCCAAATGTGCCAAACATAGATGGTGAGTATGACTTTTTAGAGATGGGATTCAAGGATAAAGAAATCTTGAAGACCATACTATACGACATCAGTAACAAATAATATAAATAGGATGAATAAAAGGAATTATTTCTCTAGATATTAGTACACTATATCAATTGAAAAATCAGGTAAGGCAAGACCTTTGGGTCAATATTAATCAACCTCCACCCCATTATTGTTGACACTATAGGTTAGAAAGTAGCTCACAAAAAATTGGTAGCTGAAATATTCCATAGAGATCCAAATACAATATATTATTATATGCACCAAGAAGCACAAACTATTGAATAATTTGACCATAATTCAAATTATGTCAACATTCTATAGATAAAAACTTGATATAAGGGTCTACTAGGGTCTTATATGTGTCCCATAGTCTTAATAGGGTTAATATTGTGATTTAGTTTGGCCATATTTGTCTTAGATAGTCATATGACATTCTAAGGCCACTTTTAGGGATATTTATGAGACTTTTATGGTTTTAATAGAAGGATAAGTGTTCCAAAATAATATTCAATGACCCCCATGTTCTAATATGTTAGAATAACTTTTTTAGAACTGATAAAATGTAGGTGAAATGTTATAATAAGAAGATCAGTGAAAAAGTGGTAGCTTCATGTGGTTTTGGGTAGTTGTATGGATTTTTCATAATATTTGGTATGTGTGAAATTATTTTTATTGACCCTTAAGGTCCATACAAATTATTTTCATGCTTGATCAACTTTGACTAGCTCAAAAATGGCATAAAACTATTCTATCTCACCATCGTTGTCTTATGCAAACAAGAATGGCCAATCGATCTTTTCATGGTACATACGTAAGGAGGTGAGTTGAGGAAAATTATTTTTAGGGATGATATTATTCCTTATATAATTAAAATCCATGGTAGGAGTTTTATGTTAGGTTGTTTTTCCTCTATCAACCATTGCTAAGAAGGTCTGCCACTAGTTTTTGCCTGTACTTTCCCATACTATTCAGGTTTCCTCTCTGATTGGATTGCTTCATAAAAAAAAGTATTGTACATGATTTTGGAGAGTGTAAATACCTTTATCAAGTTATTATAAACTTAATTTTCATGTTTTGTGTGTAGGATCAAAGCATAAGTACCTCATTCTGCTAGTTGGAAACTACATCATAGTCTGCAGACATGTTTCATCAATTGTATAGAGTTTTCTTTCTTGTATTGGTTTAAAATAAATGAAAAATTATGTTTTAACCTCTAATTGCATAGTTTTTATTATATACTAATGAGGTTTGGTCTCATAATCATCTCTTTATGGAGTGAACATCTATAAACTTTCCACAATTAGACTCCTTTGCACGTAATCAACTTTCTTGCAAACATTCACCAATAGTCAGGTGGAATTGAGTCTTACATATTCATGATGATAAATCATGAAGTTTTAAGGATTATGAGAATTATCACAGTGTGAATAATAAATTTTTAAGTATTCAAATGGTTTAATATTAATTGTGATAACCAATTCTTCACTATACATAGTCAGTGAACTGATGACCACCTATAGGTAGCTTCCATAGATGGCTTGAAACATTGAAATGAAGGTGTTGGGACCTATTTGGAACATTAATTAAGGTTTGGGAGAATGGATAATGTCATTAAGGTAGTGGTAAATCTTTCACTCCATAAGGTATATTTGAAAACCATGCCCACAGTCAATAAAGTTGATTTAGGGACATATTACCTTAATATTTTTTAAACAAGGATTCTTCCTTACATTTGAATCATTACATAATAGGGTGACATGAGGTCTAGACAAGTCTAAGTGTCTCAATAATATAACCCAAGAATAGGGGAAATGCCTTGATGAAGAATTGAGATTTATTGGCCATGAGGAGGTAATGAATATTGATTACCATTTCAAGCAAAACTTCACTATAGACTATTAGTCATCTATATTACTTTTGAAGTCTAAGTGACCTTTCAATGCAATAGGACACAATAGAAGCATACCTTTATGAAAAATGAATTCATTTGATAAGAAATAACACTAGTGTCCCAAAGGGGTAATTGAGGGAATTAAAACACAATTATCATACAAATATGATCACCTAAAAGAGTCTTTAAATATCCTAAATGACTACCTATAGTCTAACTGTACATTCACAGTACATTGGGAGTAAGAAGTTGAGTGTGAGCACATGGGTATCTAGATAATAATGAGCCCAAAAAAATGTGAGGAAATTTTTATAACTTTAGGAAGTACCTAATACATGGCTATAAATGTCTAAAACATGTTCCTTCAATTATATGAGGACCTTAAGTTTCTCAAATGGAGTATTAAAATTCAATCTACAACATATAGTGTGTTGGAAATGAAAATTGAGATCATAGTATCCATGGTAATAGTTATTAATTAAAGTTATATATAAAATTAATAAGATAAAGATAAATCAAAATAGTAAAGAAACAATGATGTGATAGGGTTCATCACCTAAAATAGTTCTTACTTCTCCCAAAATTGCCACCTATAGTTTACACATAGTTCATGGACTAGTACAAGCTAGTGAGAAGGACGGTTTAAAGTTGGGTAGAGATGTATGATGAGATTAAAATATATTTTATAAACTCAAAATTAAGAAATGAGTTCCATATGATGTTCAAGACAAAATAGAGCTTGAACTAGGACCTCAACCTACAAGCATGCTCAACACTGCTCATAATCATCTACTCTTCAAGATTGTCTTGCAATTTATAGAGTTTGATGACTATATAAATGTGTTACAACCTTAAATATTGGTTTATAAGGTCTTAATAACCTATTTCATCTTCTCACATTCTCAATTTTACTAATTAAATATGGGAGATGCTTGATGTTCTATCTCAGATAGATGACACTCCCAAGAAGACATGACTTCAGGTTTGGTAAGTAAATGGTGGGAGGACAACATGAGAAGCATTGTATCAAATTTTAATGGTGTATAAAGTTGTGTTTATCTTGATTAAATTTGGATATATCTTTCTAATCAATATGAGTAAGTAGTGGTGGTTATAAACAATTGAAACACAACCAGGCCTAATAGGCCAAACCCCTATAGGGGTCTAATTCCTTTCCTAGGACCATAAAAAAATTATATCATAATTTAATACCTTAAAGGAGATATATATGATGATTTTTAACCATTTTTGTGCAAATAACGTCTCCAAGTTGGTCAAATTTGGCCTATTTCACCTCATACTTACACATAATGCACTTAAAGAGCTCGATAGGCCATATTTAGATGCTTATACCTATAAGGACACATTAATTGGTGACCCAAGGGGTTTTGAAAGATTTAAATTAGTTCCTATAATTTATTTTAGTGGAACTTGTTCATAGATTGACCGTATAGTTTTTATAAACAAACACTAATAGTCTAAACATGTTAAAACCCTCCTAAACCCTTGTCAAAGACATGATTGGAAATAGATGATGAGAATGAATTTACAATGGGTTTTTTTTACTAGGATTTTTTTTTTTAATTATGAATTAGTCTTTCAAGATCCTTCCCATTAGATTGGTAAGTACCCTACTTATACAAATAGGGTACAAAATAAGTATTCTTTTGAAAAGTTTTGATTATTTTGTAGGTGCAGAAGAATATGAATAGATGAAAGATATTATATGGGGTAAATTGAGACAAATTATAATTATTATTTCTATTTATCATCATATATTTTCATGGAAACACTTTTTCTAACTCATTCATCTTAGGCAGTCTTTGGCAAATAGTGGAAATAGAGAGTGACTTCCAAGTGAGAGTGAGAAGTTAGTTTTTGGACCTCTTAAAGGTATAAATAATGGAGTGGAAGGTAGATTGGTACTATATATGTGTAAAAAAAATCTTACATGTATTTTTTTGAATAATTTAAGGCCATATCGATGACAAATTTGAAGATAGACCTATGAGGCTAGTGATGGTGACTGCAGATGGTGAGTGCAAGTGTCATGAAGAATAATAGTGGTTAGGAAAACATATGATGACTATTGAAGCTTTTTTATAACCCCTCCTTGATATTGAAAATGTGTCAACTCTACCTAGTATAGTTTTGAGTTCTAAAAATATGCCTAATCATGAAGGTAGATTCAAGAAGACCATTTGAAGACCTCTACACTAGTTTTGGAGAGTTTTATACTTCATATGGACACTTGTCCAAGAACATCTACTAAACCTCTATTATACACTTTTTTTTTAAATTTAAAAAGTCTTTATGACTTGACATGTGACATTGTGACCTTTGAACTTTTCTTCTCTCTCTCATCTTATACATTTTATAAATGCAAGCCATTTTGGATCTTATAGAGGAATTCCACACCTATTATGATGAAGCCCTAATGGTTTGATATTATAATTTTACTTTGAAATAAGATATGCAATCTATTTTTTATTTCACAAACTATCTTATCTAAGTATGTGTAGTGATGTATAGTGAAAATTCAAGTGATTGACATCTATCCTTATTTTCTCTCAATCCTTCCATGTTGATGCAAGTTATTTCCACTGTATAAGGTCACATGAAGTGTTTTCAAGTGTATTAGTAAATTTTCAAGTTTAAAATTATACTTAGTATCTATAAAATTATCTCTAGTTCATTCACCTTAAGTAGTTCCATGCATATCACCACTATGTTTGAAATATTAATGGTAGATCAATTTAGGATTTAAGACTAGTGTTGTGAGTCATGTATCTTATTCCACTTGTATGGTATTCATGTAGATATATTTATAGTATATCTCCCCATTATATTATCTTTATTTTGTGTCTACTTCTATCCCTTTTCATTTAAGCAATCAACTAGTGTAGGTGATAAGAACTTAAAGATCAATCGAGGGAGCTAACCCTTAAACCTAAAGGTCTACTTCTACCATAGGAAACCCATAGTAATTTACGTATTCCAATATTTCCAAAATCTTATATTAGGCTTGAAAACCCAAATATAGGGTGAAATATTTGGTGATAACAATTCTAGAATGCCTAGTGGGCCTAGACATTTCTCAAGGTGAATACTAGTCTTGACAACATTATAGCTGCATATGGTATTCTACTCAACATTTGGTGACTCCATACAAGGTAATATCTAGTTATAGACCATTTTTTATTAGTTCTTATGTTAGTACTTGATGTTCCTTACTAGGTAATCTTCTAGTAGAGTTTTCAATCCCATAAACCCACCCCTTTAACCTAAACTTCCTCTTGAACTCAACATCCTCAACCTATATTGATCTTTGAAGTACAAGAGGAATTTGAAAACCAATATGATCAAGAGAGTGAATAAGAACTTGAGGATAATATGGATAGGTAGCATACCTTCCCAGCCTTTAACACTAAAAATCCAATCCATCTCAATGCATATGATGATATACCTCCTAATTCTACTAAACATGTTCCCACATTTAATGGTCAAGGTCATTCCACTCTTAGTGAGCATATTAGGTATATCTCAAACTTATACGTATTTCATAATGTTATTGGGGTCAAAATTACCTTTAGATTCCTTTTCATGTCCCTTAAAGGGAAATCACTTGACCGGTATAGGATATTTCCCAAAGGATGTATCATAACTTGGGATGATTTTGGAGAGTTGTTGACATCAAGGTTTGAAGACAAGAGTGATCACACATCACTCATTCATCAACTCAATGTAATTAAAAGGGGTCCTAAAGAGAAAATTCATGAATTTAATTATATATTCCAAATAACTTGGCATAGGTTACCTCCTCCCATGAGACCACCTACTAGATTTGTGTTTCTTAAATATCTAAGGGATATTGGTACTAACATAGCCATAATGTTGTAGTCCACGGGTGATTACACCATACCTAAAGCACATTAAAATTTTATTTGAGTTGAGAATGAACTCATAAAGATGGAAATTTACCTTCAAAATTCTCTATGGATTTGATTCCAAACATGCCTATTGATAGTCCAAGTGTTTCTCAAATCCAAAGTACAAATACTAAGTCTAGAGTTGCTTCTAAGAAGGTAGAAGATGATATTGATAAAGATGAAAGGATTTAGTTCTTAGAATATTAGATTAGAAAAGTAAATCTATAACATGGTTTTCATCAAAACCCCTACCCCTATAATCTTTAATGAAATAGGTTCCCATGTTAGTAATATGGTCAAGTTATAGGTCAATAAGGGAAACCTAACTTCAATAGGCCTACCAATGCATACAATCTAACTTCCACCTCCAACACAAGAGCCATGGTAATAATGCATAGTAGTCTATTATAAGGAGAGGAATGGTATCAAGGTAAATTAATGGATGCCAATTAAGGTGGAGAGTAAAATTTGGTTTCTCAAGGAAGAGTCACTACTCAACTATCCACAAAATATGAATTTATCATGAAAGCAAATGATTGATGGCAGCCTCAAGGAGTGAACTTTGAAAATTTTCTAGTGGAAGATTCCTATGTTATCAACCAAGATAATTCAATTACAAAAAATAATATAGAAATGAGGAAGGCCTTGAGATATGCCCATAATGTGTATATAAGTTAAATTAGTCCTCCTACTAGTTAGTAAGGTGTGACTATAAGTATAACAGTCCCTACAACTCTTGCATTTCCTGCATCTCCTCAAAATCAAAATGCTAGAAGAGTTACTCAAAGTGATCCAATTTTTAAATATCCAAACACTTAATTTCCTTCAATGACTCAATAAAATGTGAGTGCTCCTATTTTGAACATTGTTGATTCTCTGAAAAATGCTAAGGCTAGTATTTCTCTTTGGGATGTTCTTCATATGCCTAATCAAAAGGGAATTTTACAAGAGTAACTATCTCAAACCTAACTTAGCCCTCAAAAATAAAGTCATGAATTTTTTTCTCTAAATAGTGTTCCCATACAAATTGTGTAGCCCTCTTTCAAGTATAAAAAGCCTCCACCCTTCTGACTCACTCTCAATATGGGGGACAAACTTGTTCATAACTACATAATGGATAGTGGGGCTAGTAATTTAGTGATGCCCAAGGTTGTAGATGATAAATTGGGTCTAAATTATGAACCAAATACTAAAGGGGTGATTCAAATTTATGAGACACCTACTAAGTTAGTGGGAATTGTTAAAGGTTTAAAATTTTTACTTCATGATTGCCTAAGCTTCCCTATCCTTCAAGACATTGTGGTTGTTGACTTGCTTGCTAAATTTTATATCTTCCTATCAAGGGATTTCATATCCAAGATAGGAGGATACCTCTCAATGTATTGGTCCTTCTTGGCCTTCAATATTAGTTATGGAGCAAAGGTAACCATTAGAACTCAACCACTAGCTAAATTTCATATTGAACCTTATATAAAAGCAAGTTGCAATATAAATTGTGCCAATAATGATCACGAGGAGTTTGTTTTGGATGATGAAGTAGCCTCTAAGATTTAGGTCATATCTAATATATTTCCATATGAGTATGGTGTAGACACCTATTAACATGATCCATACACTTACTTTTATCAAACTAATCTTGGTACATACATCATCCATGAGGGAACATATGAGAAATCTGAGGTAAACATTAAACTTTTTTCACAAGTTGCTAAAGGTAATTACCTTATTCATATGTATGATGTTTATAGTTTGTAAAGCATGATAGATAAATATGATGAGAATAAAAATGACATTCTTATTATACTTGATGAAGGATTATTTGAAAATGACATTCATGAAGAGGAAGATGATCTATGGCAAAGGTTTCATGCCATAACTCAAGAGTTTGAGTAGTTGAGTAAGTCTTTTTCTCCTCCTAATAAGTGTATATCTAATGATAATATTATTGATGAACCTAAAAAGTAAGTTATTGATTTTCCTATTGAGCATAAAATATAAAGTCTCATAAAACATGAGGTTGAATGTCTAACATGTGTCATAGGAGATGCAATCTTGAAGGTGTCAAATGAGACCAAAACAAAAGATGTTATCATTAAGGAATAATAAACACTTCAACATAAGGTTATACCACCTTCAGATGTGTTGGAGAAGAGAGAAAACAAGCTTAAGGGTCTTAAACATCAAAAACATCATGTCCAAGAAGAAGGTAAATTTGAATAAATTTCTATGATTCCCAAGTTGCAGTTTGAGGAGTTTCATTTGCACCTGGTAAAAGTTAAATAAGATAAAGTTTCAAACAAAATTCTTGAAGGGTATTATATAAAATCCTTGAAATCTCCAAGTAGTAGAATTGAAAAAAGAAGAAGACCTAAGTATGGTGAGTCCTTTAACCATTAACATGAGTAGGTATTTGTTGACAAGCATGTTATACATGATAGGTTGCTTTCATGGAGCAACAAATATGAAAGAGGTACCATCTTTGACCCTGGTTGAATCATTTTGATTTGTTATTCACCTCAAGTTTGAGGTCTTATAAATATTAAGATAGGTGTGATTTGATTCTATTATGTGTATCTTCCATTAATGTTCTTGATAACATATGTGTGTTTACTTAGGTGTGTTGTTTTCTATTGTTTGGTGTGGTTTCAAAGGCATTTCAATGTACATACTGTGCATATGTGACTCCATAGCCTAATGGATAGGATTAGGCTACTAATGTTTGGCATATCAGGATTTCCACCCCTAAGAAATTAACTGAGGGTCTTGTATGTGTGCTAGTCTTAATAGGGTCAACATTGTGCTTTAGCTTTGTCATATTTATCTTAGATAATATTATGTCATTCTAAGGCCACTTTTTGGGTCATTTATGATACTTTTATGGTTTTTATATAAGGAAAAATGTTATAAAAGAATATTCAATGCCCTTCATGTCAAAATATGTCAGAATAACTATTTTAGAACTGATAAAATGCAAGTGCAATGTCAGAGCAAGAAGATTAGTGAAAAAGTGGTAGTTTTATGTGGTTTTGGGTAGTAAAAAGTGTGTATAATATTTGGCACATTTGGAAGGATTATGAGTGACCCATCAGGTCCCTTTAACTTAGTTCCATACTTGATCAACTTTGTCAAAAATGGAATAAAATTATTCTATCTCTCAATCATTATCTTTTGCAAGCAAGAATGGTCAACATATCTTTGCATGGTATAAACATGAGTTGAGGAAAATTATTTTAAAAGATGATAATACTCCTTATCTAATTCAAATCCATGTAAATATTTTCAATTTTGTTTGCTTATCCTCTATGACACATTGCTAAGAAGGCTGCCACTATTTCTACTTGTACTTTCCCATACCCTTTAGGTTTTCTCTCTGATTGGATTGGTAAATGAAAAAAAAGTAATATACATGATTTTGGAGAGTATAAATACCTTTCCCATATGATTCTCAACTCTTTTTTCATGTGTGGTTTCAATTATAAAATCATAAGCACCTCATTCTACTAGTTGGAAATCATATCACAATTTGTAGAAAGGGTTAATTAATTGTAGAGGGTTCCCTTTATTGAAGTTGTGTAAAGCAAAGGTAACATGTTATTTTTAAGTCTCATTGCATATTGTTTAGTCTCTACCAAGGAGGTTTGGTCTCATATTCATCTCTTGATGGAGTGAACATCTAGAAACTTGACATAGTTAGAATCCTTTGTACATAATCAAATTTCTTGCAAACATTCACCTACAGTCAGGTGGAATTGAGTCTTGCATAGTCATGATGATCATGCACTAAGCTTTAAGGGATGTGAGAAGTATCAAGTTGTGAAAAATCAAGTTTGAAGTATTGAAATGGTTTAAGATGGTTGTGACAACCAATTCTTCACTATACACAGTCAGTGAACTAATGAACACCTATAGGTAGCTTCCATAGAGGGTTTGGAGCATTAAAATTAAGATGTTGGGACCTATTTGAAACTTTAATTGAAGTTTTGGAGCATGTATAATGTTATTTAGGTAGGGGTAAATATATAACTCCATAAGGTAGACTTGAGAACCATGTCCATAGTCAACAAAGTTTCTTTAGGGACATATTACCTTAATATTTCTGAAATAGGGATTCTACCTTACATTTCAATCATTCTATAATAGGGTGATATGAGGTATAGACATTCTAAGTGTCTTTATCATATAACCAAAGAACAATGGAAATGAACTGATGAATAAGACATATTGATTGGCCATGAAGAGGTAATGAAGATGTAATTCCATTTCAAGCAAAACTTCACTGTAGACTATTAATCAACTATAGTAATTTTGAAGCCCAAGTGACCTTTCAATGCAGTAGGACATAATAGAAGCATACCTTCATGATAAATGATCAAATTTTATAATAAATAAGAATATTTTAAAAAAGGGGGAATTGAGTGAGTTTAAACATAATGATCATATATAGATGATCACCTATATGAGTCTTGAATTCTCTTAAATGGCTACCTATAGTCTGACTATATATTCACAATATATTAGGAGTAGGAAATTGAGTGTGATCACATGGTCTATAGACAAGAATGAGCCCTAAAAAATGTGATTTGATCTTGATAACTTTAGGAAAGAACTAAGGCATGGGGATCAATGTCTAAAACATTATGCTTTACCTACAAGAGGACCCCAAGTTTGTCAAATGGGGTATCTAGAGTTAGTTTGCAACATATAATTTATTGGCAATGGAAACTAAGAGAATAGTATGCATGGTCATAGTTTTTCATGAAATTTAGGTTTAACCTTGATGATATAAACATAAATCAAAAGGGTCAAGAAATAATGATGTGATAGGGGTCATCACCTACAGTAGTTCTTGCTTCTCTCAAAATTGCCACCTATAAGTTACACACAATACATGGACTAGTAAAACCTAGTGAGAAGGATGGTTTAAGGTTGGTAAAATATTTAGGATGAGATTAACATATATTTTCTACCCTAATAGTTATGATATCAATTCTATATGATTTTTAAGACAAACAAAATTTTGAACTAGGACCTCAACCTATAAGCATGCTCAACCCTGCTCATAGTCATCAACTCTGCAAGTTTATCTTGGAATTTGTGGATTTTTAAGACTATAAAAATGTGGTAAAAACTTGAATATTGGTTTATAAGCTATTCATAACCTATTTTAGCGCCTCTCATTCTTAGTTTGACTAATAAAATAAGGGAGATGGCCTCTATTCTATTTGAGATAGATGACACTCCTAGGTAGACATGATTGCATTCTTGGTAAGTAAATGGTGTATAAAGTTATATTGAGCATGAAAAAATATATATAGATATTTTAAATTAGTATAAATACCCATTGGTGGGCACCAAAAACTAAAACACATTCAGACCTAATAGGCCTAGAATTAGGTCTAATCCCTATAGAGGTATAATTCCTTTCCTAGGACAATAAAATAATTATAGCCTATTTTATGAAATTTAAGGAGAGATATAGGATGATTTTGAACCATTGGTGTTCATATCACATCTCAAATTTGGTCAAATTTGGCCTATTTCACCTTAGACCTACATATAATGCACTTACAGAGCTTGATAGGTCATCTTTAGATGCTCATACCTATACAGAAACATTGCATGGTGACCTAAGGATTTGGGAAGAGTTAAATCAGGTCCTAAAATTTATTTTGGTGTAATTTTTTCATAAATTTAATGTTTTGTTTTTATGAACAAATTCTAATAGTCTAAACATGGTAAAACCCTCTTAAACCCTTATCAAAGACTCGATTAGAAAGATATGGATGGGAATACATTAAAAATGAGTTTGTTGATCAAGAGAATGTTTTATAATTGTGAAGGAATATCTTAGGATCCTTTTGATCATATTGGTATGTACCTTATATGAAAATGATACAAAAGATGGGTTTTTAATCAAGTTTTGATTGTTTTACAGGTGCAAAAGAAGAAAAATAGATGAAATATATTGAAGAGGGTCATTTTAAACCTATTATAATTCCATATTTCCATTTATCATCACATATTGGCATGAAAACACTTTTTATAACTCATTCATTTTAGATAATCTTCGGTAGATACTAGAAATGGAGAGTGACTGCCAAGTGAGAGAGTGAGAAGTTAGTTTTTAGACATTTTTAAGGTCTAAATCATATAATAGAAGGTGGAGGTGTCCTATAATAGTGTCCTAACACATATTCCATGGATTTGGTTTAAAAATTGAAGGTCATCTTGATGACAAATGTGAATACAGACCTATAAGTCTAGAGATGGTGATTGTAGATGGTGAGTGCAAGTGTCATAAAGAATAGTAGTGGTTATTAAAGCATTTTATGACTATTGAATCTTGTTTTTAACCTCTAATAGATAGTTCAGCTATGTAAACTCTCCCTAGTATGGTTTTGTGTTCTCAAAATATGCCTAATCATGAAGGTTGTTTTAAGAAGTTCATTTAGAGACCTCTATGCCAGTTTTGGAGAGTTTTATGATTTATATGGAAACTTATCCAAGAAGAACTTCCATACCTCTATTATATACTTCATTATTATAAAATTTATCTATTTTTCATTCCTTGAAATGTGGCATTGTGACCTTTGAACTTATATTTTCTCTTTTATCTTATAAATTTTATAAATGCAAGCCATTTTGGCTCTTGTAGAGGAATTCCACACATGGTGTGGTGAATAACTTCTAGTTTTATATTATAATTTACCATTGAAATAAGATATGAAATATGGTTTTGAGTTCACAAACTATCTTTTCTAAGTATGTGAAGTGATGTATATTGAAAATTTAAGTGATTAACATTTATCCTTGCTTTCTCTCAATCCTTCCATGTTTGATGCAAGTTTTGATTCTACTCTAGTAGGTCACATAAATTTTTGTCAAGTATGTTTGTATATTTTCAAGTGTAAAAGTATCCTTAGTGTCTAAAAAATGATCTCTGGTTCATTTACCTTGAGTAATTCTATGCATATCACATCCATGTTTGAAATACTAATGTTAGAGAATTCATGATTTGAGACTAGTGTTGTGAGTCATGTCTCTTAATGCACTTATATGGTAGTCATGTGGAGATATTTTTTTATGTGTCACCCCCATAGAGTATCTTACTTTCATGTCTATTTTTATCCCTTTTCATTCAAGCAATTAACTAGTGTAGGTGATAAACACTTAAGGATTAATCTAGGGAGCTAGCCCTTAAACCTAGAGGTATACCTCTATTATGGGCAACCCAAAGGCCTAGAGGTATTCAAATATTACCTAAATATTATATTATACTTGAAAAAACAACTATAGGGTGCAATATTTGGTGACAACACAACCTACATAAGAAAGTCCACCTTTGGATTTGATATGCAAATAAAGGACTCATCTTTTGACAAGGCTATCTTACATAGAAAAAGATAGGAAGACAACTTTTATATAGTCCATAGAGGTGAATGGTGTGTAAAAATAATAAAAAACAAAGCAAAAAAATTAGACTGAAGCTATAAATAAGCTCAATAAGACCCTCATTCCTCTACCCACATCCAAGAAAAATACATTTGTGTGAAAAATTATGGTTGTGGAATCAACCTCCTTAGAAGAAACCTAATTATTTATTTATATTAACACAACAAAGGTCATGGAGGATATTGAATAAAAAATTCTCCATAAATAGAGTCATAAACAAAATTTGCATAGGAATTAATGGAGCCATATGAAGAGTGAAGGAAGGCTGAGAGGAAACAAAAAAAAAAGGAAAATAAGAGAAAGAAAAAAGAAGTGAAGAAACAAGTAGTTGTGCAAGAATCCCAATAAAATTAATAGGAAGTTGTGTATGAATAAAAATAAAAAATAATCTATAGAGGAGGAGCGTTGAAATCAAGTTGAAGAAGCAAAGTTTACAAAGAATCAAGTCAAGGAAGTAGAGGCTGCATGGAAGTAAACTAAGGAAGCATAGGCTCATAATAAATTCACTAAAGAAGTAAGGGTAAGAAAAAATAACAAAATGAAACACATAAAAAATAATAAGAAGCATAGGGTACACAATAAAATAAGGAAGAACAAGAGGCATTAAAAAAGGCTAAAAAGGAGAAGCACAAGAATAAAGAACAAGCCAAATATGCAGTTGAAGAATAAGCAACCAAGGAAAAATAAAAAGATAAAGTTGAAGCTAAGGTTAAGACTAAGACAAAAAATAAATAAAAAAATAAAGCTAAATTTAAGTCTAAGGATAAAGAGAAAGGCAAGCCCCAAGCCAAGGTAGATGCTAAGGATAAGGATAAAGCTGAGGCCCAAGTGAGAAAAGAAAAGGAAGACAAAGATAAAGAAGAAGTAGAGTGTGGAACACAACATAAGATAGTGATATAATAAGGTGTGTAGGAGTAGGATTTATAGCCAAAACCTCAAATCACTAATTAGTGGTTATGAGATGTTAACACATCATCCACCCAATGCACCACTATCTCACTTCCTTTATCTCAATTCATTCCAACCCTTACAATACTTCTAACCACATCTATGGAACTTACTACTAATATGATAGAAACATATTTGGATGTTTCCCACCTATCATTGACCAAATATATTAAAGGTGTAGCTACATTTTAGGAATCCATTTCATAAAAGGATTCAACCTTAGGATAAGATTGTTTCCAATTGCAAGGTGATAATATAGACTTGAGTTGGTAGCTTACAAACATGTGCTAGCTAATCAATAATAACTATCCAACATTTGTCACACAAGTGTTACATGACCAAGTGATGTCTAATGAAAAATATCTCATAGCTTTACTGAAGTAACTCACCAAGAACTAGTTTGTTACATAATTACAAGTACTATGAACATATGGGTAAAACATAAGTTAGAGGTGGAGGAAATTTGCAAGCTATTTAAGGAATATGAGAAAGTTTTGGACACTAATAAACATAATGAATAATTAATCAGACAAGGGATGATAAATTAGAAGCAACACCTTAATAACTCATTGCTTGTTGCTCAATTAGAGTTTACAATAGCAGATAAATCCAAAATTGTAATGGATGATCAGACAAATACTTTATATGTTATGATAAATGCCCTCAAGTAATATATATATATATATATATATATATATATATATATATATATATATATATATATATATATATATATATATATATATATATATATATATATATATATAAAGGATACCACCATGCAAAAACATCACACTTGGAATAATGATATGCTACACATTAGATTTTATGGCCTATAAGCTCAAAAGCATGTATATCAACTAGATGATTTTATTTTAGATATTCAGCTCAAGGAATCCAATGCTAAAAAACTCATTACCATAAAAAAGGATAAATATGTGCATAATTTGATGGTAATATAGATACCATTATATACAATGCTTACTATGGTATAAAAAGTGATAATGTATTGGAAGATTTTAAAGCAAGATCTTTCACAAATTGATCCTTCAATTTATTAACTTGTGGATGAACCCTAATTCACTCCATCATAGTAACTTTATAAATTCATACAATATAAAAATATTTCCATGTAGGAAAAATAAGACACTTGAGAGTAATATCCTCTACTACTAAACACTGCACAACCAAGTGGGTCAACAATGGACCAATTAGAGAAATCTCGACAATAAATAACTACACAATCATGTCATATTTCACCACCACCTACCCACAAGTAATGTGCACCTAAATTATACAATTTCATAGATCTTGGCATAATTTTTTAAGATAGCCTTAAGCATTAAGAGTGGGGCCAGGCTAGTTGAAAATCCATAAAAGGTGGCTTGGTAGTGTGCAAAGGGTAAAAACTGATAAATGACACCTAGAGTAATAATTATGATTCTTATTTGTTTCTCATCTCCTTAGATTCAAATTATATTTCATTATTTTGAATTTATCTCAAGATAAGACAATGCTTTAAGTCTAGGAAAGGGTTGACCAAATAATATGTATTTCTAAAATCACAAGTTATATTGGATGGACATATGGAAATTATATGATATTGTCTTTTATATAATTTTTTTTTTATGTATTAGACCTCGTAAGCATAAGAAATAGATTAAAGAATGTGAAGAGTCTATCCTTTTGGAATATCAAAAGGATATAATATGAAGAGACAATTCTTTATAGTACTCTATATATAACACTCATTTATAATAGAATATGTTTTTGATGTGTGATAGAGATTAATATAATATTATGAATTATTTTCCTATATGTATTTTACTTATGATCTATTCATAATGAGTATTATCAATATATTGATCTATTTTCATATGGTTTATGCCGATTGTTATGTATATATTAAGTTTACATGTCTTTCATGTAATTAGATCAACTTAGTAATTAATGGTGTCATTCAATCTATATTTCCAACAACTGTTATCTTTTATCATTGACTACACAAGATATCCTTGTAATTAACATGTTCAAGTATTTTTTAAGAACCTCTACTAATAGTAGCATTTCACTAAAATACTTATAGTTGAAGTGGTCATAAAGGGACTAGACCCTTTGGTGAATACCTTGTTAAATATTGACATCCAATTGATGGATATTTTTGTGCCCATGAACCAAAAGGTATATTGAGACCATCTATAAATCCCATGAAGAACTTTAGTTTAAGACCTTTCATCCACAAAATATTCATCAACATAGGATTTTAAAATTAGTAACACCCAAAGATAAATTTTATGTACAAACCTTTTGAGAGAAGGATGGGATTAAAAAACTATCAATAACTACAATAATTACTATAAAAAACTTAAAATCTTAATCCTCTCTCAAGGAAACTATATCAAAAGACTCTATGAATGTGGAGTATTCTCACATCAGTCACTAAAGTAGTGTCATCATATTGAGTGTTTGATTGATTTAATGTGGTGTTAAAACTTTATCATAATGTACATACACCTACATAAAGAAGCATTAATCTATCCACTATTCAGGTCAAAATTATTCACTTGTACATCAAAACTTTTTAAAACACATATCTTTCTCATATGCAATCATACCATTATGTCATATGTGTGATTTCAAACCCATTTTAATCATTTCCCCAAGTGTCTAGTTCAAAACCACTTCAATATTATGATTGATTTCTATAATCAATACTATTTTACCATGTTTAAACCATATTATAACCACTTCAATACTAGGATTGACTTCTAATGTCAGTACCATTTTACCATGTTTAAACTAAAATAGGTTAAAATCTAAAAATTTCTATGCTCATTTCAAAATCATATTCCCATTTCTATCTAAGTCTATTCTAAGTTTATGTCCAATTACTTACATCCATGTCAAATTATTTGGCTTAAAATAGTGTCTAATATGCCCTGTTACACCATAAGTGGTATGAATTACAATGATGATTATGATGATGATTTGATCTAAGGACAACAAGACCATATAGACCCATTCATGTATCATATAAATTATCCTCATGATCAAGAGGATTCTATGAATTCGCATGATATGAAAGTTCACCAATCTGAGTATGAAGATGTGTCACTTACCTATAACACAACTTAAACTCAAATTGAGTAAGATTTATTTGAAATGGACATGAATATATTTTTCATTTACTATATGTGGGTGTTAAGGTTCCACCTTACTTTCACATAGAGACTTTACATCAAGTTGAGAAACCATAACCACATAATACTATCAAAATTACATAGTGTAATAATGTATTACCATCCTTTAGTCATTGTCCCTCACTTATTCAAATATAAATAATTCCAAAAACATCTAAGAAAGGAAAAGAGATAATTTTAGCCTCACCCCAACTTTTGCCTAAAATTTTAGCTTAATTAAAACACACTGGTAAAGTGTTTAGTAACCTTGCCACTTTTTAATTAATCTAGTTTTTAATCCTCCACTTGGACATTAGGTAAAATACTCATTGGTTGATCTGTTGTGTAATATTAAGACATCCATTACTCCTAAACAAAATATACCTATAGATTACTCACAACCAATTGTAGAGTATATCCAACAAGAATTACCTAATCCTCATCAAGTTCAATACAATCCCATATTTATAATTCTTTCCAAGAAAATCCCCCCTCAATAGTTACAAAGTTAAATTTATTCCCAAAATGTTCCCATTAAGACAAAAAATATTCTTTCTAATTCCAATCTCCCTCAACATAATTCTTATAAATTTATATCTAATACTCATAAGGTCTAGTCTAATACACAATAATGGATTCCTTCTGTATAATAGGTTTCTTTTAATAATTAACGAATTCTTACCCTCAATATCAATTCCTTGGTCAAAAGCAAATACTTCTTCCTACGCAATAACACATTTCCATTCCAACTTCTAATCATAATCAATACCAACTTTCTCCTAACTAGTTAAATACCAAAATAGCCCTAACCAAATCAATTTTAGTAGCATAACTATTAATTTTAATAAGTTTTTGTAAAGAGTTACCACCAATCCATCTAATTCAGAAATTCATTCTCAATCATACAATCCCCCACCTACTTCCCAAAATACTTTCTTTTTTTAGGAATTGTAGGTTGTTAAGGACGTAACATGAAGATTAAAAGTTAGGAGTCAAGGTCAAAAATACAAGATGGATCACATATGTTCATATCAATTTGATTCAAGTGTTTTATAGACACTTTTCTAGCTCATTTTGAGGTTCCTAAATTTGATAAGTATAAAGGAAAATGTGACCTAAGAGAGCACTTAAGCCTATTTTTTGTTGCCTACCAAGAGGTGAGTTATGACACTAATTTCCTACTTTGATTATTTTTCATGGAGTTTGGCTAGTCTTGCTTTATAATGGTTTACACACCTCCCAAAAGGTTATATCACAAATTTTTATGATCTATCATAGAAGTTTTATAAGTACTTTTTGTATAAAATTAAACATGAGTTGACCATGAATGACTTGTGTGTTATCAAACAATGAGGAGTTGAAATTTTTTCTACTTATCTCCAAAGATGGTAAGCCTTGGATAGTATATTTCTACATGCCCTTATTGATATTGCGTTAGCAAATATATTCATGACAAATTTGAACTCATAACTATCTCTTAACCCTAGATTACAATGTCTAAATAATTTTGATGATGTTATTACTAAAGGTGTTCAAATGGAGAAAGATCTCATTGATAAAGTATTGATAAAAATTTATTCACCAAATCAATCCCAACATCAAACTTATAATGAGAACTATAACTATAACTATAACTAGAACCAAACTTTAACTTCAAACCAATAAGTGTGGTAGAGAAGCTAAAACCTTTTAATTTTTAATAAAAATGTGGTTGGGAGTGGAGTTACATAAGAAATACATGTTCACATGGTGCAATCTATGAACATAGGATTACAATAAGGGGAGATTAGTTTAGTGTTATTGTAAGAAATCAAAATCCAAAATAATACACTAATATCTAACACCTTAAGCCTATCTCAAAGGGGGAGCATAATAACAAACCTAAATGGAAAACATAACTAGAATGCAAAATACAAGTGATCTTTCACCTTCCTTAGATGCTCCAAATGGCTTATTTAAGTTGTTTTCTCAGCTTGTGCTCAATGAGTCTTCATCAAAGGAGGCTTGGCTATCTCCTTTTCTCTTGGGTACTAATGGCTTTGTGATGAATTTGGATTGGCTCAAAATTGGGCATGATAACACTACATCAATAGCTTGAGAGATCTTGTTAGCATTATAAATTTACACCAAAAGAGACTAAAATTATGAGTGTGAGGCTTTCTATTTATAGATTTTCTCAAATGATCAAAATGAACCTAAACAATCCATCTCAAGATGAAGATGTGTGGCTAAAAATCCATTGAATTTTGGAGGCTAAAATCAATAAATTCCCTAATAAATATTTGGGATAAAGAGGCATTAAAGACTCATGGGAGGGCTTAACTAGATTATTGTTGCATTTATGGCCTAGGGATTCCTTTTCAAGAAATGATCTCACATGATGATGTAGATATTCAATATCAATTTCCATCAATGAAATATTCCAAAAGTTCCATGGAAAATTAACTTAAGCTCTTGATTCAAATTAATTAGCCTTAAACATTATTTATCAATTTTGATGCAAATATTGGTAAGTGGTGCACAAATTAATCAAACTAGTCAAAGTTTCATATTATTGGCTCACAATTTGACTAGATTATAATTAGGATTCGATGTTAGATGCATTGGAACCATTATCCCATTTAGAATGTTTCTAACATAAAATAACAAGGGCACGTGTCTTATGTAATAAAATTGGTAAAAAAGAGTAATATAGAGAACCTAGGTGTGAAATCATCATTTTGACTCAAAATGATTTGATCAAAGTTAGGTATCTCATAAAATGCATTGCCCCATTTAGGGATACATTGGACAAAATTATAACTTGTCTATGATAGATTCAATTCATTTAGCATGTTTTAGTGTCTTTAGGCCAAATTCTGTTTTTTGGTAGAAATTGGTCTAAAGTTTGATCATTGGTGGCCACTTTAAGGTGTCTACACAATCACCACTAGTATATAATGATCCTCAACCACAACCTCTTACTTTATAAAGACAATCTCCTCCAATGAATCATCTCAATAGAAGGCCATTTGATAGTTTGGGAGAACCCATTGAGATTGTATTTTGTAAGCTAGTTACTATAGTCATATAAAATGTAAAAATTGGTAACTTGAGTGTGGCTTGTGACACCCAACCCATAGGTCCATATTTATTTCTCTCTTGAACCTCATAGGAATATTTTCACTGATTCTTAGTTATCCATAGCCTTTCAAAATTGATCCCAACTAAGCCATACATCTTTTTCCATGACTAATCCATCCCCCCAAGTCTTGTCAACTCAAGATAATAGTGTCATACTTAAAATAAAAAATATGTGCCACTCCTATCCACTTTTAGTACTCCTGTCCAAGTAAATTTTTGGCTCAAAGGTCAGTTTATTCTAGTTCCCTATCCTTCTCCTTGCTAACCTAATGTGAGTACATTCAACCCATGACCGATAAATCCCTATTAAATCCCATTAAAAAATCATTTGGAAAGAGTTGACAATTATCACTAAGCAAACAATAATACAAGTAAGACTATTCAAGCAATCTTCCTTATTATCTAGATACAACTAGCTAATACACTACAAACTTATCCAAATCCTTACACTAGTATATAAACACCTCAAAAACATCCAATTTAGCATGTTGCATCTTCATACACACTATTACACAAAGCACATCAAGTGGGAGAACTATATATGGCTTGATACCTCTTCAGAGTATTGATATATAGGTAGTGTACCCACACAAGGGGTGTGGATACACATTTAGTGAATCTTACACACACTAACTCCCATTGTATAAAAATTGGTCAAAGCATAATGAAGTATAATGTTTGAAGATAAAATCTACTCTACAAGGAACTATACAAACTTTAAACTATTGAAACTTCATGAATAGGGTCACATAGACCTGGTGAATAGAACTTAGAAAGCTCAGATCCTTAGGACAATAGTGGTAAAGGTGGACTATAGTGTTGATGCTAATCTTGTCCACTTTTGTTTCTCATATCCAATTATAAAATGAAGGTTAGATCTTAGTTTGTGATAGTGTCCTAGTCCTGCATAGTGAATATCAGACCCTATCTTAGATGTATCAATCAATTTCTAGCTAAGTCTTCTTTTTCATCTCTTATTAGTATTTTTAAAAAGGTTAAAATTCAATCTAGTTTACACAAATTAGTAGCTTAATTATTTTATATTCATTTACTAATTTTACTACTTAGACCCTTTAACTAAATTAGGAATAATACACAAATATTACCAAAAATGTGAAATCATTTGGTGAACTTACTTCGTTTGCACATAAAAACCCTAAAAACCCTAGGGAAAATTTATTATTGACTTTTCTTATATTTTTCTAATTTTTTACTTGCATATTAAAATAAAAAATTAACATTTAATTTTAATTTTTCATAGTAATTTAAAATAATTTTCTTTCAAACCCTAGTTGTCCATACTAGGTCCCAATATTTTCCCAATAATTTTCCAATATTGTTTTAAATTTTTACTTGCATATTTAAATCATAAAATCATCTTAAATTTCAAAATTCAATAGTAATTTTTAGAAATATTTATTTTTCAAAACCCTAGTTACATCTACTAGGTCCCATTCAATCATAAATTTTTAATGAATTTTTGATTTTTTACTAGCATATTTAAATAAAAAATTCACTTTAAATCTCAAAATTTCATAGTATTTTTTCAAATAAATCATCTTTCAAACCCTAGTTTCATATACTAGGTCCCACTACTTTTGAGGTATCACCTTACATGTTTGTGAGTTTCATATCCTTTGTATGCAATTTCCAATTAACTATTTTTAGGACTTTACATTTCTTATATTCAATACTTTCATTTTCTAGCACTTTGTCTATTATAAATTATTACATAAACTTCAATCAAATCTTAAATTGTTTTCCTACTTTAACAATGGCCCAATATACTTATTTTGATGAAATTGATAAAATGGAACTTCAAGAAATCTTAACTAAACACCCTAACATGCAAAATGAAATGCTTAAAATACTACAAGAAGAAAAACAAAGAGTGAATATTGGTCAATCTTCCTAAATCATATAGCAACCTATTGTAAATGACACTATGGGGATAACTATGTCTCAATAACCCCCCATAGTAACCCAACCTACCTTTGTACCACTGGCTACAACTAGTACATCTTTGTCTCTTGATGTGGTATCCCTTGTGCAAGAGATAAGATCTCTTCAATCCAAGGTGCTACATATTGAGCAAGGTGATTCTAGACGTACACAGGCTTTGGATTATTTTTCTCTAATGTATACACCATTGGAACATCACAGTTCTTCTCCACCATTTTTATAAGTTTTGTTCAATCCAAGCTTACTCTATATGATGGCAAGGGTGATTCAAAGACACATTTGAGATATTTTCACATATTATGAATGGAATATGTACCAAATGATTGGCTACTTACCAAGCTATTTCCACTGATCCTAAAGGATTATGCTTTACAATGGTTCTATAGTCTATCAAATCAGTCGATCAATGCATTCAATCCTTTAGCTGACCTATTTCTAGCTCATTTTGGCATTAATATTGGTGATAAAATTTCATATGACCAAGTTGTACAAAAAAAGGTCAAATGAACATCTCAAAGATTATGTTCTTTGATATAAGACTATTTTGGCTATGATGACTGGCCCCATGATCGATCAAGAGTTACAATATCTCTTCAAACAGAGTCTTCTACTAGCTTTGTATGAATCAATTATGTTCAAAATTTTCTCTTCCTTCATTAAATTATGTCAGACACTAAAAGAAAGAGAATTCAAACTAATTTTAATGGAAAAAATCAAGTACACAAGTATCTTAGAAAAAATAAAGAAGAGTAACAACAAAGTCCCATATAGAATCAAGGTCAATGATAGAAAGATTCAAAATCAACCAACAATTAGTGTGGATTTTCAGCCCCCTCAATGAGTGGTTTTATCAACACCTCCTCAATGAACCTTTACAAATCTACCAATTTCTCCAACTAGAGTTTTACAACAACTATTGGAATGTAACATCATATCTCTTCCTCCTATTCAAGAAGTTGACCCAATAAAGCCTCTTCCATGGGGATATGGTCAACATGAATTTTGTGAGTTTTATAGGCCACTAGGCCATACAATAAATAGATGCATTAGTTTGAGATAGAATATACATTATTTTATAGATGGCATTCATATTGATCTTGACACTTTAGTTGAGCCTCCTTAGGAAAATAAAATATATGATAAAGCTTTGAATATATTTTTAGATATTTTTCTATATCATTCTAGATAGGAGATAGGGGACACATCATGGGTTTACCATGCATATCATGCATGTCCACCACTAGATACATATAGGTTGCTTTCAATGGAGACACATCCTTTGAGTAACATGATTGGTGTATACAATTCTAGAGTTCCAACTAGACCTTCCATCTCCTTCTTAGAGCAGGAAATAGTCAAGGATGATTTAAATTACATGCACTCTTTATCAAAGCTTACATTCATAAACATCCTATTCATAGTGCTATTATATAAATAGATCTAGTGTGAACATGTGTACTATGACATTATTGTAGCATTTGGGATATTCATAGTAGGATATTACCTAATAGACATAGTTATCAATGGATTCAATGGGAACATACAATGTTCATTATATGAGATAGTACTTCCTCTATAGGTTGGTCCAACACATGTCACCACACTATTCACCATAGTTACTAGTGTAGGAGTTTTTGATATGATACTTGGTCGACTTTAGATTCAAAAACTCTGAGTAGTACCTTATATAGTTCATAGATGCATGAAATTCATTCATACAAATTAGGTTGTTACAGTTGGTAGAGTTCCATATGAGTTACCACTCCCCACTTTAGAGCCATCTACTATTCTATAGTCACCATATTTATTTTTTCCATCAGTTATAGTTCCTCCTTCAATTTCAATTTAGGTATAGTTGAGGCATTCATTGCCAGTACATAGAGTTCATACACCTCCATAGTTTCAAAATTATTGATAGTTTCCAGCTACAGTGTTCACACCTAGGGTAGTATCATTGATATCTCATGCATATACTCAAAGAGAACATGTTTAGAGAGATTATCCTACTACTAGATGTGTCCCTAAGAGCCCTATAGTTACATCCATTTCTTAGAGTTACAAGGGACCCCACACTTAGTTTCTACTTTAACTATTTTAGATCACTTACAACATATATAGTTTTCAGAGCCACAGCCTCATTATTCCCATCATGCTTCATGATCATGCACGATTCCTCTCCATAATATAGGACATAATTATAAGGAGTCTCCCATGAGACTCATTGGTTAGTATCATCCTTTGCCAGTTTACTTGTACATAGTTATTTTTCAAATTTTTTTACATAGTCTTCCTATGATTGATTGTACATAGCTCATAATATTGTAAAAATATAAAAACATTAAAATAACTCAAAATATAAAAATATTCAAATATGTCAAAAACACTAAAAACACTTTGATTGTATGCATCATCTATGCTTTAGATTTCTACTATCATGCTAGACTTACATTTGTTGTTCTATGCTATTGTTTATTGATTTATCTACATTACCATGCTTCACTTGATCTCCTTTGAGTGTGTGTAGTAATATCTAACTCTTTGATTACTTCACTCTACCCATTAAGGGGGAATCCTACTTCTACATCGAGACATACATCCATATACATACTCACTAGGGGAATCTTCTATATGTCTACACCATCTAGTTTATGCCATTCGTACACAACACACTCTAGTTATCATGTTGATGTACATTAATTACTAGCTTATATAGCTTATTTGATCAAAACCCACTATTATATATCACTTGTGTATTTATTAGCATATACCTAGTCTTGTACTAACATTTCTTACATACCTTCGTATTCTTTCTTTGAATAGTTAGATCTAATTATATTTATAGTATTTACATGCTTTCCTTTCTTGATTTATGTAGTTAGATGTGATTTAATTTCTCAATTCATATATGTCTCATGTATGTGCCTTAGGACATTTGTCAATGTCCTTTACTTTTATGTCTTGTGTGTGCCTTAGGATATTTGCCAATATCCTTTGCTTCTATTCATGTGTGTGCCTTAGGAAAATATCCAATGTCATTTTCCTATACTCTTATATGTTATTATGGTCCTGACACCAACATTATTTTTTTAATTGTATGTATATGTGGCATTTAAACATGCCTTGTATACTTGCCTTCTAGTTTGGGTGATATGTGCCCATGTCCCTTGTTTACTTGACCCCTTGGCCACCCTTATATGCTTCTTGATTCTTGCTTTGTGTTCTAGTTTCTTGTTTGATTATCATTTTTTAGAATCCCATGATCCACATCATACATTATCTTGATATATTGGATGCCATGATGGACATCATGCTCCATCCCTCCTTGCCAACTAACAACTAACAACTAATAACTAACCAAACTTTCACTTCTAGTTTAGTACATTGCACATGCTATTAAATTATTATTTTTATCACTTGGATTTTACCCTTTGAGGATATAAAAATCTTCTCCTCATCTAAGTGGCCAAATATAATCACCTCTAGGCTTGTGGGTAGCCTAGGGACTAAGGCGAATCTCTAGATAGGGCTCGCTCCCTTGATGTACCACTTAGGATTGAACCTACTAATAAATTTGGGGGATAAAAATGGAGAAGGATAAATGAAATAAAACTACTCTAATGGAGGTGACATAGTAGATATGTTGATGACATCCAACCATATGCATCTGACTTTTGAAATCAAAGGATAACTATAATACACTCTCTCCAATAAATGCTTTCTTGCATCAATGTTACATTGTGGGGTTATATATGAATGTAAAAATATAGGAGTAATAGACAAAAATACTATGAGGGAACTAATGAAAATACTAACTCATTTAAACCTTGACATCTCCTAGAACACATCGCATGCCCTGCAAGACTAAGATCTAAATAGGTGAAAAAATGAGCATCATGCTAAGAAATCCTTAGTCTTCACTTATGAAATATCACACATTCAAGTAAACACACTAATTAAATTCATGAAATAGGTAACACTTAGTCATTTTATTAACTAAAAGGTGTATAATTAAGTAAGGCTTCACCATACTCTTGTGGAACATCCCCTATAATGCCAAAATGGCCAAATATTATAGAGTTTGAGAGAGAAAGAGAAAGAGAAGTCCAAGTGTCACAAGGACACTTTTAAATATGATACAAGGAGTTACTTGTGCATGTGATAAGGACATGGGGTGAACCATTTAATGTCTATATGTCCAAGCGTCTATACAAGTCATCAAAATTATGCAAAGTGGCCTAAAACGCCTTTTTTTTTTGC
The DNA here is from genome assembly GCA_037957365.1 of Torreya grandis. NCBI lineage: Eukaryota > Viridiplantae > Streptophyta > Pinopsida > Cupressales > Taxaceae > Torreya > Torreya grandis. The sequence goes on from JARHVA010002628.1 coordinate 179,640, forward strand.
ACAAAAAAATTACCTTCATGATTGGGCCTATTTGAGTGTCCTATAATTAATGAGGATTAGTCCAAATTATTGGAATAGAAGGGGATAATATCAAAAATTACTCTCCATGCATTGGTTACATTCTTGGTCCTCTAGAAACATCTGAAAGTGAGCCATCATTATCTTTTGTCCATAAAACGTCCCTTCCATGCATCTTTCACACTTGGCCTAAACAATGCCTTAAATTTTACATAAAAATCCATGGTAGGGATTTAATGACAATTGTAAAGTCCCTCCATGTCCTTGTAATCATTAAGAAATATTTAAAATCACTTCAAGTGAAGCTTTTCACCCCTCTCACTAGCTTGTACAATAGGCTAATTATGAATGCCTGATTTGAAGGAAATATTTTAGGTACTTATGAGTTGTTTAAGGACATGAATTTAATATTTGGATTTATTAAAAGTCTCAAAATTTCCATTGAACATTTTTTTAGCTCCTAAATCTTACTGTATCTTATAAAACACACAAAATAGTGAGAAAAAGCCCATTTATACCCTTATCCATACAAGTCCGTACAACTTAATATCACGTGGAGTATCTTGAGATAATCTTATATAAGTTCCAAAAGGTTTACTAATCAAAATGGTCCATCTGGTGGAATTTATAACTCCATTTTACAAGATTGGTCCTTAGCAAGGGTTTAGTAGGGTTTTAGGCCTATTTTCACCCTTAAGCTTGTTTCATAAGACCCTGACATTGGATTTGAAAAAAATTCAAAAAATTTGTTTTTAAGACCCAAATATATTTTTTTAACTTATTTTTTCTCCATGGAAAGCCTCATGAGAGATGTGAGCTTCTAAAGATGGCCTATCAAGCTTGTCTCCTTTATTTCAATAGACCTAAGTTGATTTTGAGCCAAAAAATGTCCTTATCATGGTTTTAATTTCACTCTAAAATATTTAAAAAATTTATATGGACCCAAAAAGCATGCTCTAAAAAGTTATAATTTCAACCTCTTGTGAAAAGTAGAAGCAACTCTTCATTTGGCTATTAGGCCTATTATTGGTATATAGGTCTGCCTACAACATTTCATTTTGAGACCCCCATTTTTGAATTACTTACATCCACATAGCTTTAATCCACCTAGATACATCTCATGTACATATTTAAAGAGGTTAAAATTCTTATTTCATGGTTAAAGTGACTAATCCTTCTCATTTAGACCATTAGGCCTAGCCTTGCCTAGTAGGTTTGCCTATAACCCTTGGTGTATGGAACACATTTCTAAGTTCATTTGAGATCCAAAAGTAAAAAAAAACATTCAAAATGGTCCCATAAACATGGATCAATATGATATAAATCATGTTTCATTTTGGAAGTGTGATTGGCTTCATTTTTTCTCATTTGGCCTCACCATGCTTTCACAGGTCTATCTGCAACTTCTTTAGTGTAGGGTTTTTTCTAGCTCCACAAATTCGTGATTGGTAATACATGTTTTTATAACTAATGTAAGACTCTCCAAACCTCTTTAACAAGATTATACACCTTCTAACCCCATATCTCCTTCTTGCCTTTGAAGATCTGCAGGTTTATGCAAGGGGAAAGTGCCCTCTATTTGAGGCAAAATAGGGGGCACTTCCCATTGTTTCTCATTAAATTTAGGTGTTTTAGAGGTATATATAAGTGTAAATGGTGCCTTGTACCAAAATTTATCTCTTATTTAGGTTATATGACCTTTCAAACTTTTAACATTCTAAATAGACTTCTAAAAGAACAAGAAAGTGCAGGGTCCTTTGGATAGACTATGTATGCACTTGAAAGTGTAGAGAGGATTACAAAGAAAGTTAGTCAATAATTAGTCCATAAATAATGAAACATGCATAAATAAATAATTAACCAAGCCTATCTATTCCTATGGGAATTATAAAAGATAGCAAGAAAAAAATGAAAGAAAGCAACACCATATTACCTTCCCAAATGGATTCACCATAACCATGTGGCTCAAAAACATGTTCTCCCTTGATCCAAAATCCTTTTATTTGTCAAAAATGGTGTTAATATACTCTAATGCCTCAATAACACTCCATAAAACCTAGGATCTTGATTCCAAATCACTAAACTAGCCTATTAATGAAGCTTGCAAGCAAAATCTATGATCAAATGCAAAACCTTGTGGAAATAATTTAAAATTATAAATTTTAAATATTAAAGATTTAAATATATTTGAGAATAATAACCTTGCACCAAAATATCTTAAAATTCACATCCATAGCCTCTCTATTTATAGATTTTTGAGATTGGTCAGGATCAACCATAACTGTTTATCTTAAGATTGAGATGTGTGGCCATGGATAATCCTAATATTTAGATTTAAATCCATAATTATCTTCATCATTAATTTGGAATAAGGGGAATTGAAGAGGCATGGGAGGAATTAAATAGGTATGGGTAACCCATAATCTTGATATTTGTGGCATTGTGGCCTAGAGATGTCTTTCTAAGAAATGATACCACCTAATGATGCAATTAATAGGAATCAATTTTCAAAAAGAGATATTCAACAACTCTCATGGAAAATCCAATTAAGCTCATGATTTGGATTAATTATCCTTAAACAAGTTCAATCAAAATTTGTGCAATTTATTTAAAAATTAGCCCTCAATTAATCAAAATGGTTAGAAAGTCATATTATTGGGTCATAATTTGACTGGAGAGGAACTGGAAGGCGATGTTAGATGTGTTGGAGTTGTATTCCCATTTAGGATGTTTCAAACACCAAATAAAAAAGGTACATGATGTGTACCAATGAATTAGAAGAAAAAAGTGACCCAGAGCACTAAATGGTAATTTTTTTATTTTGACTCGAAATGATCTGATCAGAGTTAGCTAACCCATAAAATGCATTTCCGTATTTAGGGATACTTTGACCTAAATTAGCACTTGTAAGTGAAAATTTAAAACCATTTAGGAAATTTTATATATTTTGACCTAAAATTTGCATTTGAATGCAATTTGAGTAAGATTGACAATTTTGACACAAATGGTGTTAGGAATCAGATGTCTACATTTTACCCCTATTTGAGAAGGTGTAATGAGACATTCAAGTGAAGCAATCTCTTTTAAAAGAAAAGAGTTATCAAGAATAAATTGGAATATACCCATGATTCCACCTTGAGAGGATATACTAAGATGAAAAATAAGGATGGACTCTTAACAAGAGAGAGAAAGTGAGAGATTAACCCATGGAATAGATCACATCTAGATGAGCTAATGCTTGCACATGTGATTACCATAAATGATCAAAATATAATGAGAGGTATAATAATCCCTAGAGATGGGGGGAATGGGAAAGATACAATCCATAAATGTAAGGGACACACTGCAAATGTACCTAATTTGAGAGTACAAGCTATGCACTTATGACATTGATCAATCTTGAGACAAGTTGCGCATTAAAATATTGCCATCAAGGAATTTAATGTGAAGAGTTTGGAATTAGAGGAAAAGGGAGAATGTTATACTTCACTAAGGGAAGCACCACTAGAATGGGGTATCTAAAGAGAATAAGAAGTACTCTAGTAGAGCATATTTGATCATGATAAAATAGTTTTGCCCCACTAAGGTGAATCTTGATCATTGATAAAGAATAAATAATGATTTCTCCCCTATAGAGCTGATTTGATCTTGATGTGGTTCAGATGTTGTGCCCCAACATGGGCAATTGGCAATCAAAATAGCTCAAGGATATAACTGAAAAGATAGGTTAAAGTGAGTGGGTGCAAATGTACATGCAATGGGGTAATGGATTAGAAAGCCATATAAAACCAATCATATGAGAATGCATAAAGTGATGAGAGAGATTAAAATAAGAATGGAGATAGCCGATTTAACTTAGTAGAAATTGAGTTCTTCTTACATATTTCCATGGACTCATGTTCTAATATGAACTTTAGGCCAATGTAGTTCACCCAAGTTTGGGAGAGAATGGAATGAAGAATGATGTAAAATGACCAAGAATTGATTAGAATCATAATGTATGTGAAGAGATTCAGATCTAAGCATAGACAAAGAAGCCTAAAATTCAAGTTACCTATATGCCTAATTCCATATCATGAGCCTATGTTTTTCAAAGTGTTCTTGAGAATCGTTCATTGGAGTTGATGTTGATATTTAAGACATTGAGACTTGAGCACAAAGTGCTTACTATAGAAAAATAAATTAGGCATCATAAGTATGAGTAACTTAGAATAACATAAGATTATAATTTCACTGAGCTAGTTCAAATGTGAATACCTATAACTAAGGATAATGGTAAAACAATGACTAAAACTAGAGTTACAGTGATTTACATTTAAACAAAAAAGCAAAGATAGAAAAAATAAACATAAGTGAACCTCTCTTGAAATAAAGAAATGATTTTAAGTAGGAACACAATGTTTAAAAAAAAAGGCAAGAATGTCCTAATGACATGAGACCAAGATATGAATAATCAAGATCTATGTGGACCATCAAGGCATTCTTGAATACAAAAGAGAAAAGCAAAATCAAATATAAAAACAAGACACTAACAACAATCAAATAAACAAAATGGCTTAAGAATAATGTAATAACAAAGGATCAAGATATAAACAATTGAGATCCATGTGAATCATCAAGATGTTATGAAACATAAAAGAGATAAGCAAAAAACAATCAAGGAAACATAAGAGCAAGATGAGACAAGAAGTAAGAAAAAGGAGAGGTGAGAAAGCACAATAAAACACCAAGAAAACACAAATAAACACACATAAATAAAAAAAAAAAGTTAGTTTAGTTTAAATACAAATATTCATGAATATGTAGTAGAGGTGTTACTTTCCACCACATCATAACAAATAAAAATGACATGATAATTGTTCTATAATTAAAGAGGAATAATGATAGAAGAAATGGAGGAAGAGAAGAAAAAGAAGGGGTTGGCCGAGCTGACTCCAGATGTATAAGACAAATGGATGTTGCTTACATAATTCCATGGATTCATGTTCCAACATGAACTTCAGGCCAAATGTAGTTCTCCCAAGAAATGGGATAGAATAAAAATGATGATCAAACTAGGATGATTAATGTTATAGAAGAAATAGAAGATATGACAAATAAACAAGAATGGTCTGGAAAACAAGAAGCTGATGAGATGAGAAAGAATGAACTTGAAAAATGTAAAGTGCATCGGATAATATGAAATGAACTAATGTTTCTATGCTTACAAAATGGAAAGAGCATTCAAACTTAATAGTTACAAAACTATGAGAGCGTTCAAACTTAACAGTTGCTCATAAAAAGGCAAGAGCGTGGGATGGTACAATGGGAATGTACAAATGTACAAAAGTGTGAGACAATGTTTTTGTTCTTTCATGGATCATGTTCTATTTTTTTTTGTATTTTAAAAGGATTTCTAATGTTTTTGGTGTTTTTGGGATAAAATATGCACAAGGTGGGACCATCTAGTCAAGGAGATGCATGTCCTCAGAGTAGAGGTTCCAATAAGATAGATAAGTTAGCTACAATGGCCCATAATCATAAATCGGTGAGAGTTAGGTTATTGATAAAAATAAGAAATAGTAACAATTAACTAAACTAAGAAGATGTAGCTATTCACTTGTCTAAAACTATACAAGATTATCCTGGTTGAACTGCTTTGTAGAATTGCTGCTGAAGATGGTCATAATGTTCATGAAACATAATGGAGATCAAAATTGGTCAAAGGACAAAAAGTGTTCAAGTTTATAACATGTCCTATAAAAAATGAAGAATATGCCTCTCAAAGAGAGCAATCCATAATGGGATGAATAATTTTTTTGGAGTGCTAAGGGTTCAAAGCCTTTACTGTCAGGAATCATGAAAAGTGGACCAAGGTAGTATAAAATGTGTTCAAGGTAAGATAAAAGGGTGGGATAAAATTATTATATCACAAGTTTCCCCCAAGTTAGGGGTCTTATAGATAATTATTCAAAGTTGTTTATGTGGAGAACCTTTTAATGTGTATGATGTTCATGGGCTCTAAAATTTCTACACCATTAGGTTTAGCCAATCAATATGCTCTTGATCCATAGTTCGCTATGATAATTTACAATCTTAACCAATTAGGCTGAAATTTGCCTTTCTATTTGGGTTCAACATATGTGTTATTATGGTTCTCTTTCAAAACTAAGTCACCAATCTCAAATTCTTGAGGGAGAATGCATTTTTTTGTAGCTTCTCCACAATCTGGTCTAATAGGCCTACAAGTTCTCTAGGGTAGCCAAACGCTTACCATCAAGAAGTTCCAATTCTTACAGTCATGAGGCTTTATAGTCTTCATCATCTTCAATGTTCTCTAGTGATATTCTTAATGATGGGATCTCAATCTTTATCGGTATGATATCTTTAGTGACAAAAACAAGAGAGTATGAAGTAGCTCCAGTTGGGGTGTGATGATTGGTTCTATAAGCCCAGAGGATAGGAAAGAGTTGCAAGTGCCAATTACATCCAACATCATTGACAATCTTCTTTAAGATGGATAGAATGGTTTTATTTGATGACTCAACTTGTCCATTTATTTATAGGTTATATGGAGTGGACTTATTATGCTTAATTTTAAATTTTTTAGAAAGAGATTTCACATCTTGGTTCACAAAGGATCCACCATTATCAGATATAATACAGGCTAGGATGTCATATCGATAGATGATATGGTAATTAATGAATTTGGCTATTTATTTCTTAGTAACATAAGTGAGAGGAATGGCCTCAATATACTTGGTAAAGTACTTAGTTGTAGTCAAAATGTGCTTATGGCCATCTGAAGATGTTAGGGCAATTTTGCCAATGAGATCGAGACCCTATGTTGAAAATGACAATGGTGTTGTAATTGGATGCAAGAGTAAGGAAGGTGAATGTATCAAGTTACCATGTTGCTGAAAAGGAACACACTTTTTTACACAATTATAAGAATTTGTCTCTATTTTGGGCCAATAATAGCCTATTCTAAGAAGTTTCTTTGCTAAGACTACACCATTGGTATGGGCCCCACACATGCTTTCATGAACCTCCTTTAGTGACAACTTAGATTCTCCCAAAGATAACCAATGAAGAAGCATTAAATCATAGCCTTTTTGATAAATCATGTTTCCAAGGAGGATATAACATGTTAGCTGATGAAGGAAAAGTTTTTGTTGGTTATTGGAAAGGTTGGCAGGACATACATGACTATGGAAATAGTTATAAAAATATTGGTACCATGGTATTTTAGGTAAAGGATTAAGATTAGTAATGGTGCATATTATCTCTAAATTTGATAGAATATGTGCCATCTGAAGAATATTTTCAATCAAGAAATGATACTCTTTAGCACTATCATGCATTTGAATCATGGAACCAATTATTGCCATGGCATTGACAGATCTGTTGTTAACTCATGGAACTTGCTCAAATTGTAGAGATTGAAAATGTGTTTTAAGGTTATCAACAATTTTATTATAAGGAATAATCATATCATCTCTTGTTTGATACTAATTAGTAGTTTGATTTATGATTAGCTGAAAATATCCATATAACTTTAGGCTTTGAATATCCCACCATATAGAAAGAGGGAGCCCTATAACCAATGCCTCATATTTAGCCATGTTGTTTGTATACTATAATTATATATAGAGTGCTTTAGGGATCAAATCCCCCTATGAAATGATCAATAATATACCAGCTCCAGACCCTCATGATGTGAAGGATCCATCAAAATAGAGTGTCCATTGTTTAGGTTCTTATGATGCTTATTATATCATCATGATAAAATCATCTGGAAGGTCAAAGTTGAGAAGTTGAGTGGTTGTAATAGGAGCTTCTATAAGTTGGTTTAAAAAAAAATGTCCTTTAATTTCTTTCTAATTTTGGTACTTAATATTAAACTCACTGAGGAACATAATGAAGGATCCATTCTTCTTGAGCTAGAATCAATCCTGAATAGATGCACATGCCAACTTTACTCCATATCTATCACTGAGGTATTATTTTAGTGACATGGAATGTAACAAGAGGATACAACATGGGAAACACTATTTTAGATTCAACACCAATTCCCACATAGAAAGCTTTGAGGATAATGATTTTTCTAAGAGGGAGGGGATGTTAGGAACCTATGCTAGCCCTTCCTTTAATTTTTTAGTATATTAGTTGTTATGGATTCATATGCTTTGATAGTCATCTCATGAGCATTTTTTTAATCCCACACTTATGGAAATTAGTAGTTACTTAGATTAGACTTAGTATATAAGTAAGTGTTGAAGCCAATTAAGGCATCTACTAATTTATTGTATTGATATTTCTCAAAGGAGGTTGTCCCCTCAAAGTGATCTATGATCAATATAATCCCTTTAGTGTTTCTACTATTTATATAAATCTATTATTTCATGAATTTTCATCAAATTGTTGCAAGAGGATCCTCTTAATTATTTAAGTGGTGGAAGGTACTTTTATAATATAGATTTTAAAATTAGATGTTAATAGATTATAATCAGATAGGGAGATGTACAGAAGACAACTTTTAAGGAAAATGATGGACTATACGAATGGCTTATAATGCCATTTAGGCTTACTAATACTTCAAGAACTTTCATGAGGCTCATGAATGAGGCAATCAAGGTTTTTAAAGGTAAATTTGTCATTGTTTAGCTAGATGGTATTCTAGTTTATATTTAATTAAATTAAGAACATCTCAAACATCTTAGAATGGTCTTTAATAAGTTACAACAAGAGAAATTACTAATCAATCTCAAGAAGTGTACTTTTATGAAGACATAGTTAGTCTATTTGGGATTTCTCATTTCCTAAAAGATCTTGAGGGTGGACAAATAGAAATAAAAACCATATTATAATGGCCTCTACTCCAAGGAATATATTTGAGGTAAGAATTTTTCATGTTTGGATAAATTTTATAGAAAGTTCATAAGAAAATTTAGTGGCATTTTTGCTCCAATAATGGAAACCATTAAAGGAAACAAAAATCAATTTTAATGGACTGATGCTACTAAGAAAAGTTTTCAATTATTAAATAAAAATATTACATAGCAACCAATCTTGGCCTTTTCAACAATCCTACATGATGCAATGTTTTAGAGACTTTTGAATGAGTAAGAGTCTAATTGCATAAAGGAAGGGTGGGTGAGTTACATAAAATGTTTGAGAATAAAGGTGTACAAGTATTGGAACATGAGGTAAGTACATGCATGTGGGTGATGGAGAATCGAGACCTAGATAACACTGCATATAAGGACTTGCACAAAAACACAGAAAGATTTGGACTTTTAGAAGGTGTAAAGGGATGTATATTGAGTACATGTTCCATAAGCGAACTAAGTCTTTATTTACTTTTGCAAGGCCAAAAATAGAAAATGAATGTAGAAAACAACTAAGGCATGATTGATTATGTGGATAATGTAATTTTTTTAGTTATCTATAGTGTGTATTTGATTTTTATATGGTATAAGACATCCCTTTAATGGGAATATTGACCATGACTTCATCAACACACTAGAAAAAATTATGTTATAGGATACATATATAGTAAATATATGGCAATAAGGCTTACAAATAATAGAATCTATTATCATGCCCCTGTAGGAAAACGTAAGTGTAGTTATGATTATTGAATCTCATAGGAGTCATGAATGTTGTGAGGATTTCCTCAATTTTGTCAAATAAATAACTTGTGAGTAATATATGGCCATGATTTCCCTGAAGATAAAGTTGAAGTTCATGTGTAGTAACAATGCAAGTGCATGATATATATTGGATTATTTAATGGTTTACTTTCTAAGGTGGAAAGATGGTAGGCCCCGTTCTAAATTTCTCTATAACAACAAAGATACCTAGCTAATTTATTTTGAACTTTCCTTTTATATTCCCTATCTACGTTTTGATTATTTTGATTTTATTTTAGAACCAAATTAGAAATGTGTGATTCCCTTAGTTTAATATTTCTTTTATGAGATTTATTTATGCAATTTTTATAAACTAGTAATATTTAGGATCATGGATGCATGTTTCATCAAACATTTCTAATTAATGTAACCATTTTAGTCTATATTTCTTGTCAATAATAATTAATTTTATTGATACACATAGATAAGGAATCTCAAGCTCAAGTGGGAGAATGGATTTCACATAATACATGAGAGAATAGGGGGTCCCCTTATATCTCTTTAAACAATAATACAATAAGCCCATAAGGTATATACAATCTAATTATGCCAATATTGAACATATTTATCAATAATTTTGCTTAAGATGTTAATAATTATATTATTTATAACCTTAGAATGTACATTCCCATATGGATATTAAGGTTTATAAAATGTATGACAAAAACTACACTTTAAAAAAAAAATCATTGTCTTATTCTTTAGAGATAAACAAATATTAGTTATAATCACATATGTGATTCCAAATCAAGATATAATATGCGTCATAATGAATTTACATATGTATTCTCTTGTGTTAGACTTTAATGGAACAACATAAACACATTTAGTAAAATACTTAGTAGTTGTAATGATGAATTTGTGACCTTTTGATGATATAGGACCAACCGTACCCATTAGATTGAAATCCAAAAATGAAAAATATCCAAGATGACACAATATGTTATTATCATTGATATGGTATATAAGATAAATAATTATCATCAAAATTTCTCAAAAAATTATTTTTACTCTTGAAATTTTTGATCCATGGAAGGCCAATAGTAACCCATTTTTATTAATTTGTATGACATTACCTTACCACTAAAATTAACACTACATTATATATCATGAACCTCTTGTAAGGTAACTTTATCTTATTCATGCATGGGCATCTAAGTAATTAAGTTTTTGAGGACCTACTAAAAATAGTATCACCAATGATAACATATCAATTTACATAATTCTATATCTTTTTTCTCTCATTTTTTAGTAAAATGTTCAAGATCAATTTCATCAATTATAAATTTATAGATGTCAGTATACCATTCAATAATATTGGTTTCAATGTCAATGGAGAATAATTATAGGATGACTAATTTTGGTAGTGAATCAATTTTTTTTCAATTTCTTAATAATAAAGCACATTATCTTTGATATTAATAGGAACAAGTGAAGTGACACTACCCAAATTTCTATGAATGTTTCCAATCTCAAAGTCATCAAAATAGGTAATCAAACTATGGACTAAATCCTCATATTTAAATAAATTCTCTTCTTTATTTTGGTAGGTACCTATGACTTGGTTGATGAAAAATTGAGAATCACTATAAAATTTTATGGATTTTATCTTGGAATCATGTATAGCATATAATCTTAAAATCAAAGCCTTATATTCCATTATATTTTTTGTGCATAAAAATATTAAGTGATACAATAATAACATAATATAACTTTGGAGAGTCATTAATACAATATTGAACCCAACACCTAAAACACACTTGAGGCATAAAAGTACATGGTTTAGGTTATTTTATTAGTAGTATATATAAAAATTCATGTTTAAATGCATCAATAATAAGATTATAGCCTGTGAAGGGAGCCATGGAGAGATGATCTAAAATAACTTTACATTTTAATGATTTTGGGGGTATAAAATTAAGATCAAATTCCATAAATAACATGACCTACTCAACTATATATCCTAATAAGTAATGCTTATACATTATGTACCTCAAAGGATTAATCATTTTAATAATGTAATATATATTTTTTTATGTTATGAACACAATAGATAATAAAAAATTCTCTATTGAGTTGTATTTATTTTCATTATAAACTAGTGTATGACATGTATAACTTTGTTCTTTCTCTATATGCATCATAATATTGTGCTAAAAATTTCCTCAATGCATGTTGAATCATAGATATATATACTCTTAGGGATGATTGAGATCATAACCTATGGATTAGATATATAGTCTTTGATTTCATTAAAAGTCTTTTGATAATGTTTATACCATTTAAATTTTTTACCTTTGCATAACAATATAGAAAAGGGTTGATTTTTTTTCATCTAACTGAACTAAAAACTATCATATAAGATGAATTTTTCCTTAAAAAATTATTAGTTGTTTTAAGTTGGTAGATAGAGGCATATCAGCATTAGATTTTACCTTTTAGGATCAAATCCAATGCCTTGTTAGGAGATATTTAAACCTAATAACTTCCTAGATGTAATGCCAAAGACACTTCTTCAAACTTAATCAAGAGTTATACTTTTATAATGATTTGAATATATTTATCAAGTCTTTAAAATTGTTTTCATGTCTTTGATTTTACTAAAATATCATTAGCATAATATTCAAAAATATCATGCATCTAATCATGAAATATTTGATTCATAGACCTTTTATAGGTAGTACCAACAATTTTAAGTCCCAAGGGTATGACAACATAAAATACATACTTGAAGGTGTGGTAAAATAATTCTTATAGTGGTCAAAATGATAGATTTTCATTTGATTATAACTAGAAAATTTATCCATGAATGAGATAATCTCATACCCAATGGTATAATAAACAATCGTATCAATATTGGGTATATGGAAGACATCCTTGGGAAAATCCTTGATCAAATATCTAAAGTTGTTATTCCTTTAGGTTTTCAACTAGGATAATTCTAGACATCTAAGGTTAATAAGTGATGGGTTAGATAAACATTGTATTTAATAATTGTTGGATATATTATTTAAATAATAAATTATCTTTAGGATGCACCTTTAAAAAAATTATCTACTAGTTTTGCATTTGGATGGACTAATAGATTATGAATTGCTAATGATGGATTAATGTCAAACATGCCAAATTAATCCTACAGAAATAATTATGGAAAATATTTCAAAATATATCTATGAAATTTATCTTCTTGAGATGTCATTAATGCATAAAGTAACACTACCGTAGGATCTTATTTCATTCCAAAATTAAGTACAATCATTATTTTTTAATTGATGTGGAGTGCATATACATATACTATTTTCAAACTTTATCAATCACTGATGATTTGTCTATTGTAGGAACCTATCGAGTCTTAATGCCTCTAAGTGCACACCTTAAAGTGTGCACCGAGAAGGGGTGAACAAACCATTGGTGTTTCATAGGATATTTATCCCCTATACTACCACTAATATCTACATAACCTTATCCTATGTAGTTCCCTAAGCCTTGCCTCCTTTATTATACACTCCAAGTAATTCATCACCTTACTTAGCCCCTTCTTAAACCTAAAACCTCTTTTTTCATTTAGAATACACTATCAGCCTAGGCCAACCCTGTACCTAAAATTTTAAAATCACATTATAGTTCTAGGTCAAATCTGACTAACCTAGATGGAGACATAACTTATTTTTATTAATTAATGATATAGATTGGATTGGGATAACCTTGTCGACTAAATTTTTAAAAAGGTTTAGGGATAGATTCAGCTATATATACACATCCCTTTCCATAATTTATATAAGAAGACAATAATAAGAAGAAGAATACATTATTAATATGTTTATCCACCATTCTACTTGAGAAGGATTGCTTAGGGTTTCAATACTTTCTTTTGAGATATGAATCTTGTCTTGGGGAGAAGTATTTTACATGCATATAAAAGTTGTGTAGCTTAGAGTTGACTTATCCTCATTATCCTTAAATAACACAACAACCTATTACAAAATACCTTGGCCAAGGGAGATAGTTAGGCTCGATGAGTTAATATTCAAAGGTAAGTATTCCTAACTTTGTTCTTCCTTTATAAGAGTAGATAGATTAGCATTTGTACTTCTCTCCCATGCATTAGGATTTCCTATACATTTAGTTCCAATTAACCAATGGCCTTGAAATTGGTATGGATGATTCCTAAACTCATGATTATACTATTTACCAAATTTCAAGTCAAAACCCCACTTTTATATGCTATAATCTTAAAATTTACTTGGAAAATGCTCCTTTTGTATGGATTATGTGCATACTTAACTATATTTTCATATTAGAAGGCTATGTTTTCATGTTTTATCATTATCTTGGGATTAAAACATGATATATAGGTTTTAATAGGCTACTAATGTTTCATCATCAGTCTAATCCTCATTTGTTATCTCTTTCAAGACCCCATCTTCTTCAAGAAGCATATTTGATTGTATGCCTTACCATTACATTTATGCTTTTATTAAACAAACATATAATGCTTACCCCTTACCCATTACATCTAATTAAAATGACCCTTACCCCCAACTAATTTCAACACCTAATGCTTCTATCAAACAAACATCTACCCTACCATACAAAATTTTCAATAACCTTCCCTTAACCTATCAAACCAACACCTAAATCTATCCAACAACGATCTCAACTAACCTAACCTCTCATTCCTACTTGAACATAACCTATCATAACTTCTATTTGACCTTTTTAACTAAACCATACCCCTTATAACATTTTAGAATAATGTTACCTATATCTTTATATTATATCATCCCTTTCCCAAACACTTGACCATCGATGGTCACTACACTTGTTGATGGTCTGGTGATATTTTTGCCTCAAGGTTTGACCATCGACAGTTGGGTTGAACCACTAACGGTCACTATGTGTGACTATCGGTGGTAAATCACCTAACATAACTTACTAAAAACCTATCAAAACAACCAAAATTAACAAAAAAAAATACCTAAATTTATTCTATATCTATCCCCAACCCAAATCCTCCCTCAAATTTAAACTTCACCCACTAATTTTCCCAATTTTACACAAAACATAAACTAGGGCACAGTCCCAAAAAAACATCTCTAAACAACCATAAAATAATCAAATTTAACTAAGCTACTGACCTAATTAATTAATCTACCAATTCAAAACATCACCTACCTCATTCCTTGATTATTGTCAAGGATGATGCCCATATCATACCACCCACCTAAGTTCTCATCTACCCTACATCCTCAACCCCAGCTAACTCAAATTAGCACATGCCTCACACTAATCAACAATAGACCTATCAATAGTTAACCACCTCATCAACACTATCACCTATAAATGCTAAAATTATATAAACATAGTAGTCAGGGAGTAAACGCTTTAAAAGTGAAAATGATTTTTGTTTTTTACTTTTTATCTCTATCCTTTTTATATTTCCCCCTGACCATCTATAGTCAAGGAGACCATCGACGGTCAACCTCAATAGTCAGGAGAGCCCAAATTTTAAATTTTTTTAAGGTACCCACACCTAGGTGCCCAATGTTTAGAGATTAACCTTTCTCCATCAAACTAATTTTTTTTGGAGATTACCCTTATCCAACTAACCATTAGACCATGTCCACCTCGACATTGGCCATTTTTGACCTAAGCATTCACATATTCTATGATAACCTTGCTTGGTTTTTTTGATTACATCGACCAACCTTGCCATGTTAAACATTTGAATTTGCACCACCTCATGTAAAACCAAACCATTTATGTTATTTAAGGGAGCACTTCCTACCTTAGATACCTAAGAAAACACTAACCCTACTAGGAGACTCATAAATTAACTTGGTCAACTATGACTAATGTTGTGGATTGATTACCCTATCATTTATCATTCTATAATTGACCTTATTTTTACCAACATTAGAAACCTTAGTTTGTGTATGACATTTGCTACCATACTTTATCACATTTTGTGCATGTTTTTGTATTTAAAATGCCTAACCACCATTTTTATCACCTACCTCATGACTCATCATAACTACTTATCAAACCCTGACTTGATTTTGATTTCACCTCATTGACTCCCAATTTGAGGGGGAACACCTCTTCCCATACTCAAAGTAACTAGACCTCTAACCAACAATCCATTTTTTTTTTTGAAAATTTTTAAATCAAAGATGCATATCAAAAAGGGAAAAATGTAGATATTCAAAAACCATACACGATGGTTCTAGATGTTTAAATGCATTGAGATACCTTAGGGACCACCTAACCCTTCTCAACCCACTAACCAACTTATCAGACCTTGGGTCTAGCTAGTTACTTGGGTAACTAAACTCAATAACTTACTAACTAACCTTAACCCACCCCTTTTAACTCACCTTGACCCTTTAATTCTAGACACTTGACTGTTGATAGTCAACTTCACTATTGATGGTTAGCCTGACCATCAATAGTCAAGTCCTCACCCTTCTAACACATCAATAGCTATGTGTGAACTAATAAGGCAAAATTAAATATGTTCAACTTATGTAGTGCTAACAAACTCCCAAGCATAAAAATAAACAATCTAACTTACTAGGGAACCTTCTATCCTCCATCTCTCTTTGCCTAGAAAAGGAGGGGAGTAGGAGGTGAAATAAATCATCACAAGAATTCTTACACACATGCATTCAAGCTATCTAGCCACCTAGTCTTCTTCCAATAATTTAGCAACATCAATAGAGATCTAAACATCTACAAAAATTACTCTTGAGATAAAGTACCATTACTCTACCAACATTACTCTAGCCATCAATCATCACCCATTTAACAAGAAACAAGTATATTTATACTTTAGTCTTATCATTTTGGTTTCTAACTTCTTGATTTGAATCAGACCTTTCTATGCCTATCTCCCAACCTCCTTTTTCTGACCACACCCTTAACCAAACCTCTATATAATCAATATCCCATTTAGAAACTATTTTTTGTGTACCTTAAAAATCCATATATAATCACTGATGGTTAGTATAATCGTCAATAGTCACCCCAACCAACGATAGTTACCAACCATAGATGGCCAACTTAACTACCAATAGTCAGCTCAACCATCGATGGTCACTGTGGGATGAAATTATAGCAAGTTATTTCTAATCCATTACCCCCAACCAAATTTAACTTCTATGTCCTTGCCTATTCACATACCCTTGCCTAATTTTATTTACCTAATTTGATCTATTTCAGCATTAATATTGACCTACTTTTGCTATATTTAGTCATTTTATTTATCAATTATTATTCTACTTCTTGTATTTAATTTTATTAATTTATGTTATTTAATGTAAGTATCTTAATATTATCTCTTTCAACTTAATTATTATCAAAGAGTGGATTGATAGCCTCCTAGAAATCTCACACTTCTTAGCTCTAGCTCATGCTAGGTAGTCCACCTAACTATCTTTCTAACAACCCCTAATTTGTAGTGCTTTCTTATCTACAAGTATTCCTTCCAAGACAAAAATGAGCTTTATAAATTTGTCTAGATCATGTGCACATCAAACAATAGGTATTTCTACCATACCCTTATTACTATTTTTATCTTCTTCCAAAACTAAGAAATGAGCAAAAATTAAGAGAAACACCCTCAAAATAAAAAGAGTATGGTGCATTGCATTTAACGAACATAATTTTGACAACCATATTAATTATCAAAACTATCAAGGAATCATTTAATTTTAAAATATGATTAGTTTGAATTAAAGGTTAATCTATTTATTCTACATATTTGTGGAAAATCATACATTTGAATCCATATCCAACTAATGTGAATGTATGTGAATAAATGGCAAAATTTGTTACTCATTTCTCACATTTTGTACAAATCACTTGTGGATTTATTATTAGATGGTAAGTTTTAAGTGATCAAGTGTGTCTTATATTCTTTGATCTTTCACATTAAAATGTTCAGTCTAAGTTTCACATCTAGAGTTTGTCAGTAAAATTTGCTTGCATATACTTTATGGTAAAAGGCCTCAATCATATGAAATCACATCTTGAAGATGCTTGAAAATCCCCTTTAGAGGGAAATATGACAAGAACTTTTAGGAATTATCTGGCTTCTATTAATATTTTCTTTGTATTTTTTATCTTGGTAATCCAACTCATTTACACTTTAAATTTGGAAAGAATCGACTAAGTCTTTATACCACTTTAAATGTTAACGTAGTCATTTTAAGAAAAATGGCTTGTTCTTGCTAGGGTTTGTTGAAACTAGGATATTTTATTCTTATAAATATGCAACCTTTTCAATCCTAAATATGATATGAATTGAGTGAAAGTTTATTTATTCATATTTTTGGTCTTAGTTGATTTCATTAAAATGTTTAAAATTGCTTTAAAATGCTTTCATTTTCATTCATAATAGTTTCTTATTGCTAAGTCTCAACAATAATTTGTTTAATTTAAATGACATAACCATTTTAATTCAAATAAAACTTAGCCATTTGAATTTGAATTTTCTTAACCACTACTTTCAATTTGAAATGTTCATGACTATGTCATTTCATGTTATGCCCACATGTACCTATCTTGGACCTAGTACCATGTGGTGTTATTTTATTACTACCTATGAATCCAACCCATTTAAAATAATTTTGAATCTTAGTTATTTTTTGAGTTCTACCCATATACATGTGGCAATTTTCATTCATGACATTAGCAAGGCTATAGAAAAGTGGATCAATAAGATGTTTCTAAGTGTCACGATCCCAACAACCTTCTCATATTGGTTGATTATGTACAAGATAAAGCCTTTGGGCAAGTAGGTTGGTAGGATGATATCAAATGGCATCATCCTAATGATTCACTATCCTAAAAATATCTATAAAAGTTAGTAATGTTATCAGATCTCTGAGCCAATGTTTTATGGGATGCTACACCATGACATCATCCATGTGATCCACTATCTTGGAAGGGTCTATACAAAGTAGTGATGTCAAAATATATCTAGGCTACTAGGTTAGTAGGATGCTTTTATGTGTCATCATCCTAGAAATCTATTACCTTCAGATGGTATTTGTAGCCTATTAAAATGGTAGTGTGCTGAGTGAGTGAGATGATGCTACATGGCAAGATATTTCCTCACCATGGTGAATAACAATTACCATATAAAAAAGCCTCATTATAAGTAGTGGAAGAGTGTAAGGTAGACACATGGTAAGAAATTGATGAATAAAGGGAATAATTAACTATGTAGCCAATAAGGAAAAGCATGAATTCAAGATTAACAGCCTGTTTAGCCATCAAAACTATCAAGTTCCCTAAATGAGTTTAGTGTCAAGTATTTTCAACACAGTAAAATGTAGGTGGGTTCACATTAATTGAAGGACCCATAAGTGATAAAATTCAAGTTGATTAATGTTATAGGTACATGTTTATAAATAGTCAAAAAAAAAATTGGTATTAAGAGGTTTGATAGGTTGTGTGAAGTCAATTAAGATCCTTATCTAGGGTTGAATGGTAAATTTTAGGTCTTTTAGAAGTATTTTTAGTTTTCCTTCTAAAAATAAGAAATTAAAAATCTTGAATTTATTTATAAGGTTTTTATGATTTTATCATCTTTTGACATATGAAAATAACTAGATCCTTGTGTAAAGGGTCTTAAGGGTTTGAACATGTGTCATAAATTTATTTTAGTATTTTTATTTAGTCTAATATATCCTAAATCTTCAGATAAAGTATATGCAATATAGGAAGTTTGATAAAATAAGTATCTTCTAAGATAAACTATAGATAGTTGAGAAAATTTATTCTAAGGAATGACATAAAACAAGTTGAAAAATTAGTTAGAAAGAGATATACCTAAAACCATAAAATGAAACTAATAACATATTAAAATGAGGAGAAAGCTCATAATTATGGTTGTTATTGGTGTGAAGACAGTCTGCAAAAGTTTTGTATTAATCTATGAGTATATTTGAATAAAGGAGACTTTTATTGATATTTTGGTTGTAACTCAGATTTTATTACATAGATATGATTGAATCTTAACTATTCCTTATTATTGATTTATATGTTCTTTATGTTTTTCAAGGTTGAAATATCATTTTTGATGATACCACCTAGGTAATAAGGTATGATCTACAGGTTTTCATGATTGTCAAAGCTTAAATTCCACTTATCAAGTTGAGAAATCATCTAAAAAAAGTAATCCAATTAATATTAATCCTTAAGTGTCCTTAAAATAAAATATTTCATCAAATTTAGCATCTTGGGTCATCTACAACATGCAAAACCCAAAATCAGGGTTCAATTTATAAATAATTGATTATCTCATAAATGAACCCTCATAATTTAATAAAAATTAGTAGATAGATTAATTATAATTTATTTTAAAGGATTAAAGTGGTTTTATATCTTGAGAGTAACAAAAAAAAACTATATAAAGGATTGTGTATTATGTAGACCCTGATAGGCCTAAAATAAATCTAGAAAAGTAGTTTTATAAATTTTCATGAGAAACCAATTGGTAAAAGGGTCTAGATCTTCATTATTATCATGAATAACATGAAAATGAATGGATAAAGTCTCCTTAATGATCCTATTTTTTTTTTTTTAATTTAGTGCAAAATCAAGAACTATCAGACCTAGAGAAAAATTTGTAAACCTATTAGTACAATTAGCTTGTTGGAATACCAAGATATTTAAGATCAAATTACACCTTAGTGTTATCAAAGCATGGTTTAAATTTTATAAATTTGAAATGATCTCAAAATTTTATTGATAAGTTGTGAAATAATTTCTTAAAGATGGTAACTAGAGTAAGATCTATAGGAGGTTAGAGGAGACAACCTATTCAAGCAATGTTACTTGAAGAAATGAGAAATATTCAAGCTCATTCGAAGGAATTGGACATTGAATATATTATAGGAATTTACATGGGATATGTCAGTGATAAAGAAGAAGAAGAGATGACTTAAGAATAAATGGTATAACAAGGAGAAGGAGAAGAAAGAGTAGAAGAGAGATTAATTAGAGCAGTTATGGGAGTCATCTCCAAGCCCAAAATATAATTAACTATGTATGAAGGTAGATTGAATTTTTAGGATCCAGTTGATAAGATAAGTGACATGGACAAATATTTTGAGTCTGAAGGCATAAATAATGAGAAAAAGGTAAAGTTTTCTATTACTAGATTGAAAGGTCATGCATGCCTATGGTGGGATGGATTTTAAGATGAGAGAAGAAATAAAGGTAAACCAAAGACCAAGATTTGATATATAATGGTGGAAAATTTGAAGGGAAAATTCATTCCAAAATAGTACCAAACTAATCTATTTAAATAAATTCAAAACTTAAGGCAAGAGATGATAATTAAGGACTACAGAGGAGTTTTACAAGCTTAAAATTAGAAAAAGACATATATAAGAAGATGTTAAAAAGGAGGATATAAACATCAATGGATTAAGGTTAAACATTTAAGAAGAGATCAATCTTATTCCATCAAGATTAGTTGAGGAGGCATACCTATTGTCTTTTAAGGCATAGGAGAAATCGTATATGAAACAAACTCAATGTTTAAGAGATAGACATAAAAGTTTTAGAGGTATAGGACAACATGGTGGAAGGATTTAGGTAAAAATACATAATGAATAAGATATTAGTTCAAAAATTCATGGTTAAACTACCAGAGGTGGTTAATCATTCAGAGATAGGATACCATTCATAAGAGGCAAAAGAAGAGGCTTTATAAGTAGGTGTTTAAAATGCAACAAGTATGGGCATAGATCTTATGAGTTCCTAGAGAATCCTTATACAAGTCAAAGTGGTGCTCAAATTTTCCAAGATGATGTGGAGAGTGTGGGATCACCTTCTCATGAAAATTCACCTTAATTTGGAGAATCCTTGCTCATGAAGAGAGTGTTGCTCAAGCATAACAAGGATATCAAGGAACATGCAAAAAGGAAGACATTATTTATAAATAATTGCAATTCAAAAGATAAGTGCTACAAGGTAATTATAGATAGTGGACGTACTAATAATATAGTTTCATCAAATATGGTTGATAAATTAGTCTTGAAAATAACAAATCACCATACTCCTTATAAGGTGTCATGGCTAAAAAAAGGACACCAAGTCTTAGTAAACGAATAATTCAAAGTGGGATATAAAATAGGTAGCTATAAGGATGAGGTGTTATGTGATGTCATGCCTATGGATATCTATCTTGTCATATTGGTTAGGACTTGAAAATTTGATAATAAATATGTACATGATGGGAGAAGGATTACCTACACCTTTGAGAAAGATATAAGGAAACATAAAATAGTTATGCATTGGTTGTAAAGACTAAAATAGTTGTTACAACCATAAAAATGATCTACCTCTATAAATATAGAATTTATTGAATGAGTTTGTTAATATTATTTTGGATGATTTTCCTAATGGATTACCTTTAATGAGAAGAATTATCCACCATATAGATATAATTCTAGGAGCCAATCTACCAAATAATGCAACATACATGATGACACCAAAAGAGAATGAGTTCATCAAACAAGTGCAAGAATTGTTGAATAAAGGCATAATCAGGGAAAGATTATGTGCTTGTGTTATTCTAATAGTATTAAATCTTAATAAGGTTCGAGGTTAGACAATGTGTACTAATTCAAGAGCCATAAACAAGATAACAATCATGTATAGATTTACTTTTCCTAGAATTGATGATCTAATGGATTGTTGTTAGAAACCCATGCTACCCCTTCTCTTTACTTTGTTAGTATATTAGTCTTCATAGATGCATATGATTTGTAAGTCATCTTGTGAGCATTTTATTATATCTTGCATTCATGGGAACTAGTAGTTACTTAGATTAGACTTAGTAAATAAGTAAGTGTTGAGGTCAATGAAGGCATCCACAAATTTATTATATTGAGCTTGTTCGAAGGAGGTTGGCCCCTCAAAGTGGCATCTAATTAATATAATATCTTCAGTGTTTTTTATAATTATATAAATCTATTATTTCATGCATTTTAATTAATTTTTTTTAGGATGATCCTCTCATCTGGTATGAAAGCACTTTCTAGGGCCAATTTTTTTAGAAAGTGTTTTTCTGTTCTATTGTATTGTGTTTTTTATACTCTAGATACTGTAATCTATTTTGAATTAGGGTAAATACCTATCTTCATAACCATGGGAAGTGATTGGGCATAATCCCTAAAAATCATTATGAGGAGTACCAAATGAACCCCAAAGTAGCTATCCCATTGAGAGGACCTACCAGCAAAAAGGGCAATGGTTCCATCTTGATTGTCTAGTTCCCACCCATGAAAAAAACCAAGAGCTATTATTTAGGCATAAATTCATGGCCATAATTTTTTTGGAGAGCGATACTCATAAAATATCATTGTTGGCCAGAGAGATATATTTAAACCCTTAATAATCCATTGAAACTTGGGACCCATTTCTATTCATTTCATAATATTACTAGTAGAATATGAAAAAACTTGTCATATCAGATATTCACATATTACTAGTAGAGTATTAGAAGACTTGCCATATTAGTTTTAGCATATTCCTAGTAGCATATCAAAAAACGTTCCATATCAGATTTATACATATTACCAACATATTATTAGAAGACTTGTCGTACCAGTTTTAGAATATTCCCAAAAGACTATAAAAAACTTTTAAAAAAATCTCTTATTTTGGTCATGGTAGTAACCTGAACAAGAGTAAAAAACATGGAAGATGAAATTGACACCCTCAAGACCTAGATTAAATATCTTGATGAAAATATTTTTGGATTCAATCTTCAACATACCACCTTGAAAAATAAAAAACATCTAGAGTTCTCTTCAAACACTGGGTTTTCTTCTTCTAGCTATTTTTGTGGGCTAAAACTTGATTTTCCTCGATTCAATGGTGTAGATCTGACTAGATGTATCTATCAAGTAGAATAATATTTTAGTTTGCATAATAATTTTGATGCTAAAAAATTCTTGCTTGCATCCTTTCACTTAGAACATGAATCCCTTTAATGGTATCATTGGTATATCAAGTCTCATGATGAGCCAATATAGACCAATTTTGGCACCCTCATTTTGTAGTGGTTTGGGCCTAGTGCTTTTGATGAATTCACTAGAACACTCACTAAACTTCACAAAATAGGAATTTTGAGAGAATATAATACATAATTTTAAAAATTGGCCAAAGACATAGAGGGATTATTTGATGAATTATTCAGGAGTTACTTTATCAGTTGTCTGAGGATGCAATTTGATTTGAGGTCAAAATAATCTAGCCCAAAATGATGATGGAAGCCATAGGGTTGGCTAAGATAGAAGAGGAAAAGATCAAAACTCACCAATGATCCAAATATAATTTTTATCCATTCAAAAATACACCTCCACAATAATCTCACACTATACCATCCCCTAGAACCACTCTTATCAAGCATTTGAGTGAAGCAAAGATATAAGCACATAGATATAACTGAATATGTTATAATTGTGATAATAAATTCATTCAAGGACATCTATTTGTTGAAAAAAATATATACCCATTAGATGTAGACTATCCACATAAAATGAAAGTTTTGGAAGATGCTTATGATATAATAGATGATCTATAATAAGCTTAGCTGATTGTGGAGACTACTTCTTAGGAAGACCAACTAGAGATATCTCTCCATGCCTTAACAAGAGTCACCACCCCAAAAATCATGTAAGTCAAGGGTTACTTCAAGAAGATTCCTCTTACAATACTCATTGATTATGGTAGAACTCATAACTTCATTAAAACTTGAATTACCAAACAAGCTGATTATTTTATCCATCCTTGCTCCAAATTTGAAGTCATGATTGCCAATGGGGTCACATTAACTTGAAAATAAAAGTGTCACAATGTGTATATCTCTATTGGATATTATAACTTATGCTTTGACATGTTTGCCTTGCCCTTATGTGGATGTGATGTTATTTTTGGAACCCAATGGTTACACATACTTGAACCCATCTTATTGGATTTTGATAAACTTTGGATGCAATTTTTAGACAATGGGTAAAAAAATACATTAAAAGGCTTATAATTGGGGTCTCTTAGCATCATAAGTTCACATCATGTGAAAAATATTCTTAATAATAATTCACATAACATCATTACCCAGCTCCATTCCATTCAAATTCAAACATCAATGATTTCTACTACTCCTTTTGATCTACAAACTATTCTGCATAAGTATGCATGTGTCTTTGATGAACCAGTGGGATTGCCACCTTTATAGCTAGAGGGACACCATATTTATCTCCATCTTGGAATAGTTTCTCCCAACATTAATACCTACTACTACCCATTTCATCAAAGGACTGAGATCGATATGCTTGTGCAAGGCTTAGTGAAATAAGGCATTATTTGCCCTAGTACCATCCCATATTCTTCCCTAGTTCTTCTTGTCTAGAAAAAATATGGGTCATGGTGCTTCTACATTAAATTATGGGCACTTAATCACATTAAAATCAAGGATAATCTCTTTATCCTTATTATTTATGTGCTTCATGGTGCTCATTTTTTCTCCAAGTTGAATCTCCACTCTAGATATCACTAGATCTAGCTTTATGAGGATGATATCCCTAAGACAACTTCGTACATGGATGATGTCCATTATGAGTTTTTGGTCATGCCTTTTGGCCTCAAAATTATCCTTTAAAATTATAAGCATTGATTAATAAAGGCCCTACCTACAAAAATTCATTCTAGTCTTCTTTGATGATATCCTCATCTATACTAAAACATGTTCTAAGCATCCACAACATTTGGATCTCACAATAAAACTTGTCTTGGATCATCATCACTGTGCAAAATAGTTCAAATGTGATTTTATCTAGGATAAAGTGGAGTATCTCAAGAATATTATTACATCCAAAGGGGATCAAGTAGATCCCAAAAAAATAGATACTATGACAAATTGGCCTCATCCTTAGACACTCAAGAGCCTTCATGGTTTTCTAGGATAACTAGATACTATCATAAGTTTGTCAAGGATTATGAGAATATTTTAGATCTAATGATATATATATGTTGAAAAAATATTCTTTTACATGGACATAAGATGATGAGTGTGCATTTGAATAATTGAAAAAATCTATGTGTAATACACCTAGTCTAGCTATGTCAGATTTTTCCAAGACCTTCACTATCAAGAGTGATGCTTATGGTAATGGACTTAGTGATATTCACATCCAAGAAGGATGCCCCATTTTGTTCACCAAAAAATCCCTTTTTGGTGAGAATTTATCATTGTCTACTTATGAGAAGGAAATGATGGCCATTTTGTATACAGTACAGAAGTGACATCCATAACTACTAGGTAATCATTTATGTATTCAAACCAATAACTAGAGTCTAAAATATTTCCTATAACTATGGGTCTCCACCCCATAACAATATAAATGGGTCAATAAACTCATGGTTTATGACTATGAGATCACTTAGAGGAAGGGTAAGGAAAAAATTATGGTTGATGCTTTGTCTTGCACATTTATTGACCATACTTCCCTTTCAACTATTTTCATGGCTATTCTAAATTGGTTGGATGCTGTAAAGTAGGGTCATGTTAGTGAATCCTAATTATCTAAATTCATTCAACATTTGGCCACTAACCCCTCTGTAGTACCACATTATTCTTAGTATGGTGATTCTCTATGATACAATGGCCATCTAGTACTTCCCTAGAGCATATATCTTTAGCAAACTATATTATATGAACTTCATGCTTCTCCATCTATAGGGAACTATTGACGTCATAGATTGCACCCTTGGTAGGAGGCCAAGCTCCTGCCTTCTCCTTGCAACTATGGAAACTCCCCTCTCACCTGTGGGACTAGTGAAGCTGGAGGGGAGAGTCTCTAGATAAGGGCTAGCTCCCTTTGATGCATCATGTTCATTCCAGCAAGTGCTAACACACACACACACACACACACACACACACACACACACACACACATATATATACATACATACATATAAATATACATATACATATATATATATATATACATATATATATATATATACATATATATATATATATATACACACATATATATATATACACACACATATATATATATATACATACATATATATATATATATATATATATATATACATACATATATATATATATATATATATATATATAATGGGGGGGTGAAAAGGAAGAAAGATGCAAGAAAACAAACTACTCTAAAGAGGTGATGCACCAAAATAAAGTCGACCTTCTCACATCCACTCTTTAAATCAGACAAATGCATACATACACTTCACACTTGGCAGAAGGACCAGGTTGCTAGAAACTGGCAGGGAGGCTTTCATGAAAACACTAAAAATAGAGATTCACCAAGGTGCTATTAAATGCACACTGTAAGTAAATTATTCTATTTTTCACTTCCAAATACTGATCTCCTCCTATCAGCTACAAAGATGGCACCTTGTAGACAACATATATGTTGGTGTTGAACTTATGAAAGCATCAAGAAACAATGACTGAACACAAACAAACACTCAAGACATATTCAAAAATATCTATCCAAGATGGAGGTAAAAAATATGTTTATTGATTCAGGTGGAAATTTTTCTAGGGCTACACCTTACAAATGTGAAAAGATCCTTTTCTAAATGAAAAGTCCTCAATATATAGGAGAAGAAAGGAGGCCTTTTGGTGCCCCCTTTTTACAAGTGGCCCATTGCGTCCTCTCATTAGGAAGAGCAAGTCACTCAAAACATTAATGAACTATGCCCTTTGTCTATTTATAAGGCCGCTTCTTTAAGATGATTTACATAGTTTGTCCACTCATTAATGCAAAATGGAGAAAACTGATTGCACTGCTAGCTGTTTGCATCTCTAATGGTCAATTCACAGGAATTGTTTCACCTGTTGGAGTCACTTTTGGAGTTGGTGCTTCCCTTCACCACTTGGTAGTCTATTTCTTCACATGGCACCTCTCTCTCTTTATTTCTTGGGATTTGTCCTTTTTCCTATCCTATCTCTTTTGGCTCATTTGGCCCTCAAGGGCAAACTTCTAGTGTGTCACTGCATTTTTGGGCTCTCCATGGATAGCGCTCTTTTAGTTTGAAAGCAAATGGCTATTTCATTTTGTTAACTTTGACAACATTTAAGATGTCATCATCCCTGTCAAAATGTCATTGGGTCCTTTTTTGGCTTCTCAATGGGTCTATGTCCTACTCGACCTTCTCTGTGGGCACTCTTTTGCCTTTGTATCTCCTTAGCACCTTCTCAAAGGGAAGGTGATCCTCCAGCCCTTTGAAAATTCCCTTTATCTCTTGTCTGAGAGTCCCCTACAAGGGTACCTACCCTTTGGGGTCCTTTGGCAGGTCCTTTGCTTTGTCGAGATGCCTCCTGGGTTCCCGCAGACCCTTTGTCTGCAGACAATTTCCTTGGATCTGTCTTTGCCTTGTGTATTTTTCCACTTGCTTTTGTCTATAGACATTTTCTTGTGGAAAAAAAGTCTATGTAAATTCTCTTAGGGTCTATCTTTTGATTTGAGCTATGCCCAAATTCCTTCAGACTTTTTGTCCAAAGGAATTCCTTCAAATAAAAAGTCTGAAGGAATTTGGGACTTATCAAATTTGAACTTAAACAAATTTAGACTTACCCGGTTGCCTTTTGCTTTGAAGTGTCTACCCTCTGCTAGGGTAATTGAACTTTGGACTACCCCTCAGCCAACTGGGCATACCCTTGAACCAAGCCATTGAACGAAAAATGGTTCAACAGTTCAAGTGGTTCAACCATTACACACCGATGAACCAAGTGTTGAATATTGAACTACTCGCTTTGAACCAAGCTTGTTGAACCAAGCCATTGAACTAAAACTAGTTTAATGGTTCAATGGTTCAACACTATTTAATTGAGACATTTGAACTTGAAGATGGATGAACCAAGTGCCGACTGAATCAAGGATTGAATCGGGAGTGATGGTCTTAAAGATTGAAATGAGGCTTGAACCAGGCCGAAGAACCATGTCTTTAAACTTGTGCAACCCAAAATTGACTGGCTTTGAAAAGCAAGGGAAGAAGGGGACCAAAATTTTGCCTATTGGACAAAATTGGTCAACAAATTGGTGATTCACAGGGGAAGCATGCCTGCTATGCTTAGAAGCCAATTACCTTCAAAATATATTGGGCACGGAGTCAGATGATAACTTTAAAATTAGCAACAACCCTAATTAATTCAAGAATCAATCATGTAGATTCACTCCAAAAGGAAAAGGAAACACACACAAAGCTAAGAAAACTACTTGTGCAACTACACTTAGGGAAAGCAGGAAAGAAACTAAAAACAAACTACTATATATAGCTAACCAAGAATATTTGCTTCCCTCCTAGATCAAAGGGAAAATTTCTTAAGTCCCCTTCTTGGAAAGAAGACTTATGGTGGCAGGCAAGTAGTTGAATGAAAAAGAGAGTTGATGACTTGCTCCTCGTGCTTGTCACCTAGTTTGGCTGAAATCTGAGTGGATCAGACTCAAACATGCTCCCAACATATGTGTACTATGTTTGTTCTTAGAAGCTTGTTGAATGCTAGTTCATCATATTAGTACTCTTTACCAAGAAATCAGTGGCTGCTAGCTTATCACCATAAGCCCTTTGATCTGCACACTCCCTCTACAATGTATCATGGTCTAACCCATTTCCTTCTGCCTCATTGAAGATCCTGTCAGACTCATCCTCTACTTCCTTTTGGCCTTCTTGAAGAAGGGTGACTGTGGTGATGTCTAAAATGGACTCACAAAATGATTTCTCATCCCACAAAACATCATCTCTCTGTTCAAAGCTCTCTTCTTCAAGGCATTCATCCAAGAAGATAGACCTCTCCTTTTCCTCCTCAAAAATCAAGACCTCTAGATGTTCAAAGGTATCCTCCTGATCCTCCTCTAACTCAGGCTCCTTAGTGTAGTCATCCTCCTCATCAAAGCAGCAAGGAATTTCATCAAATGGAGGGGAAGAGTGCTCACCATGCATTTGTTCCTCGTCATATTGCTGGAACATCTGCATATATGCAAGACTTGTGTCTTCTCCATTACTAATAAGGTCTTCACAAGGAGAATTGATGATGATTTCTTCTTTGTTGTCACTCATGACAGCCTCTTGAAGAACTATAGATTGGATCTTTTGCTCCTCACTCACCTCCTATAGAATAGGTTCTTCCTTGAGAAGGGGTGAAGTGGAGAAAACATGTGGAAGAGGAGGCAGTCCTTGAGCTAGAATTGAATGATTCTCCTCCTTCCACTGGGTCAACACTTCATCAATATCAGGTATGGCTTGATAATTCTCTTAGAAATGGGTAGATGGGGTGTGTTTAGACATGGAATGTGTTGTTTGGTCTAAACTATCCATCACACATTGGCTAAGGAATCTCTCTCTGGATTCTAACTCTGCAATTCTCCTGGCTAGATTTTCTTGGAAATGCCTTTCCTAGAGTTTACCAACATCATCATCAATAGGAGTAGTCTCAGCTTCTTCAAGGTTTTGAAAAAAACCTTACTTCTCCTCTTCCCTGCCCCATGATTTTACTATCTTTCCCCAGTTTAGGATCTTAGAATTAAAACTTTGCTTCTGTAAACAGGCAGCAACTTTATTTTCTCCAAGGTCCTAGGGCTCTTCTACAAAT
Organism: Torreya grandis; assembly: GCA_037957365.1. Classification (NCBI taxonomy): domain Eukaryota; kingdom Viridiplantae; phylum Streptophyta; class Pinopsida; order Cupressales; family Taxaceae; genus Torreya; species Torreya grandis. The sequence goes on from JARHVA010002628.1 coordinate 209,997, forward strand.
TCTGGAAGTTCTATTTCTTTTTCAAGAAGCAGTCTCATCCTAGCCTCTAAATCTTCAATTTTCTTGGCTAGATTGTCCTAAAAGAGTCTTCCTTGGAGGTCACCAGCGTGATCCTCTTCAAAGCTCTGAGCTAGTCCCTGACATTCCTTCATTTAACCTAGAATCTGTAGATCATGCTGAAGGACTCGAGGAGGTTGAGGAATGCTAGGAAGAGACTGACGATGCACTAGAGGAGTCTTTAGAAGAGGGATGTGCTAGCTGGTGGTATTCCCCCAAATGGAAGATTCACAATTTAAGGAGTTTAGAAGGTTCATCTCCATGGGAGGTTATTCTGATGTCTTCTGGTGTTGGAAAGCCAAGCACACAAGATTGAGAGCGGATGTATTTGATGAGCTAGAGTGAGCAAGTGCAATCTGATAGAAAGGATTTGGCATAAAAGAGGGGACTTTCTTTAGATTAGGAGGGAGCAAAGAAGGATAACTACTTTGAATAAATGGATTTTTCCATTTTGCTACCTCCTCTTGCATGGGTTACAAGGCCTGTGCTTGCCTAAACAAACACTCCTCTCTATACATTAGCTCCTATTGATATTTGTACTGCTCTTCTAGTCTGTTAATTTTAAATTCTAGGGCCACTTCCCTTATCATTGTAGGGCAATTAGGAGGGCTACTTGAGGGGATTGCATAAATATTTAGAGCCTAATCGAAACCATATGAAGGAAAACAAGATCCATGATCTTGTGAAAAATAAATATACATACAAAGAGTGATTTTTGATGGCACCAGGCTACTTAACCAGTAGATTTAACTCAGAGTCACCAGATGCTAAAAATATTTGACTTTTTGTAACAAGACTAGCATCGATCTTGAGACCTTACTGAGTTGTAAAGCTATGTCCCATCAGGTGCACCAAAACTGTTGACATCAAAGATTGCACCCTTGGTAGGAGGCCAAACTCCTGCCTTCTCCTCACAACTATCGAAACTCCCCTCTCACCTGTGGGACTAGTGAAGCTGGAGGGGAGAGTCTCTAGATAAGGGCTAGCTCACTTTGATGCATCATGTTCATTCCAGCAAGTGCTAACACACACACACAGATATAATGGGGGGTGAAAAGGGAGAAAGATGCAAGAAAAAAAACTACTCTAAAGAGGTGATGCAACAAATTAAAGTTGACCTTCTCAAATCCACTCTTTAAATCAGATAAATGCATACATACACTTCACACTTGCCAGAAGGACCAGGCTACTAGAAACTGGTAGGGAGGCTTTCATGAAAATACAAAAAATAGAGATTCACCAAGGTGCTATGAAATGCACACTATAAGTAATTTCTTCTATTTTGCACTTCTAAATACTACTCTCCTCCTATCAACTGCAAAGATGGCACCTTGTAGACAACAAATATGCTAGTGTTGAACCTGTGAAAGCATCAAGAAACAATGACTGAACACAAACAAACACTCAAGACATATTTAGAAATATCTATCCAAGATGGAGGTAAAAACTGTGTTTATTGATTCAGGTGGAAATTTTGCCTGGGCTACACCTTATAAATGTGAAAAGATCCTTTTCTAAATGACAATTCCTCAATATATAAAGAAGAAAGGAGGCCTTTTAGCACCCCTTTTTTACAAGTGGTCCATTGCATCCTCTCATTAGGAAGAGCAAGTCACTCAAAACATTAATGAACTATGCCCTTTGTCTATTTATAAGGCCACTTATTTAAGATGATTTACACAGTTTGTCCACTCATTAATGTGAAATGGAGAAAATTGGTTGCATTTCTAGCTATTTACATCTCTAATGGTCAATTCATAGGCACTGTTTCACCTACTAGAGTCACTTCTGGAGTTGGTGCTTCCCTTCACCACTTGGAAGTCTATTTACTCATGTGGCACCTCTCTCTCTTTATTTCTTGGGATTTGTCCTTTTTCCTATCCTATCTCTTCTGGCTACTTCAGCCCTTAGGGGTGAACTTCCAACAGGTCAGTACATTTTTGGGATCTCCATGGCTAGCGCTCTTTTAGTTTGAAAGAAAATAGCTATTTCATTTTGTATACTTTGATGGCCTTTAGGATGTCATTGTCCTTGTCAAAATGTCATCAGGTCCTTCTCTGGCTTCTCAGCGGGTCTATGTCCTACTCGGCCTTCTCTACGGGCACTCTTTTGCCTTTGTATCTCCTTAACACCTTCTCAAAGGGAATGTGATCCTCCAGCCCTTTGAAAATGCCCTTTGTCTCTTTACTGAGAGTCCCCCATAAGGGAACCTACCCTTTAGGGTCCTTCGGCGGGTCCTTTGCTTTGTCTGGATGCCTCCCGAGTTCCTGTGGACCCTTTGTCTATAGACAATTTCCCTGGGTTTGTCTTTGCCTTGTGTATTTTCTATGGGCTTTTATCCACAAACATTTTTCTGTAGACAAAAAGTCCACGAAAATTCTCCCTGGGTCTATCTTTTGATTTGAGCTGCACTCAAATTCCTTCAAAATTTTTGTTTAAAGGAATTCCTTTAGACAAAAAGTCTGAAGGAATTTGGGACTTATCAAATTTGAACTTAAACAAATTTGGACTTACCTGATTGCCTTTTTCTTTGAAGTGCCTACCCTCTGCTAGGGCAATTAAACTTTGGACTGCCCCTTGGCCAATTAGGCATACCCTTGAACCAAGCCGTTGAACCAAAAATGGTTTAACGGTTTAAGTGGTTCAACCATTATGCACCAATGAACCAAGTGTTGAATATTGAACCACTCGCTTTGAACCAAGCCATTGAACTGAAATTGGATCAATGGTTCAATGGTTCAACACTATTTAATTGAGACATTTGAACTTGGAGATGGATGAACCAAGTGCTGACTGAATCAAGGATTGAACCAGGAGTGATGGTCTTGAAGATTGAAATGAGGCTTGAACTGAGTTGAAGAACCATGTCTTTAAACTTGTGCAACCCGAAATTGATTGGCTTTGAAAAGCAAGGGAAGAAAGGGACCAAAATTTTGCCTGTTGGGAAAAATTAGTCAATATGAACTTAGGGTTTAACAAAAATAATGAGTGGGTATGATGTAGCTTATTTTAGAAGGGAATGGAAAAGGCAATTCAATAAATGGTGGATAAATATTATACCTTCTAATGTAACAAGGGTGAAACAACACTCATTCCTAGGTTACTCGAACCCTTACCCATATATTCCAAGATTTTAATAGACATTTATATGGATTTCATAAAGGTGCTCCCTAAATCTAGAAGTAAAATAATGATCTTGGTTGTGGTTGATCGCCTCTCCAAATATATTCATTTTTGTGCCCTCAACCATCCCTATATACTACCTTCATAGTCACATAACTTTTCTTGTACCAAATTTTAAGTCTTCATGGTATTCCTTATTATATTGTCTTAGATAATGATATAACATTCACCAACCATTTTTGGATATAACTATTTCAATGCACTAACACCCAACTGAAGATGAATTTTGGGTATCATCCACAAATGTATGGCTAGACTGAAATTGTTAATAAATCCTTAGAATCTTTCCTTCATTACTTCACCTCAAAACAACAACATTAGTGTGAAAAGTGGATCCCTCTCACCAAATGGTGGTATAATACCTCCTACCATAATTCAACTAAAATGATTCCATATGAAGTAGGCTATGGTCAAACACCACCAGTGTTCCTTCCATAAATCCCCAATAGTTCACTAGTTCAGGTGGTCGACATGATTCTCCAAACTTGAGATTAAATCCTCAACATCCTACATGATAATATTTATATGGAATAAAATATAATGAAATAATAGGATGATTAACACTATTCAAAGTGCACTTTTCAAGTAGGTGTTATGGTTTTTCTTCACTTGTAGTTATACAAGCAATCATACCTAAAACTCAAAAGGCATCATAAGCTAGCTCTCAAGTTTTATGGGCCATATAAGGTTCTCTATAATATTGTGTTGGTTACTTATAAGTTGGATCTCCCACCTTCATCCTAAGTTCACCTAATATTTCATGCCACTTGTCTAAAAAATTTTCTTAGTATAAGCATCAGAGTGCAAACTATTTTACTAGAACTTGATAATGAAGGATCCATTCTTCTTGAGCCAGAAGAAATCCTAAATAGATGCATATGCCAAATTTACTCCCTATCTATCATAGAGGTATTAATTTAGTGACATGAAATGTAACAAGAGGATGTAACATGGCAAACACTATTTTAGATTCAACACCAATTCCTGCATCTAAAGCTTTGAGGACAAATACTTTTCTAAGAGGGAGGGGATGTTAGGAACCTGTGCTAACCCTTCCTTTAATTTTTTAGTATATTAGTTTTTATGGACTCATATGCTATGTAAGTCATCTCATGAGCATTTTTTTTATCCCACATTTATGGGAATTAGTAGTTACTTAGATTAGAATTAGTTTATAAGTGTTGAGGCCAATGAAGGCATTTATGAATTTATTGTATTGAGATTTCTCAAAGGAGGTTTCCCCCTTGAAGTGACTTATGATCAATATAATCCTTTTGGTGTTTCTTCTATTTATATAAATCTATTATTTCATGCATTTTCATTTAGTTGTTGCAAGAGGATCCTCTTAATTGTTTAAGTGGTGGATGGTACTTTTCCAATACAAATTTGAAAATTGGATGTTAATAGATTATAATCAGATAGGGAGACATATGGAAGACAACTTTTAAGGACAATTATGGACTATACAAATGGCTTATAATGCCATTTAGGCTGACTAACACTTCAATCACTTTTATGAGGCTCATGAATGAGGTAATCAAGGTTTTTAAAGGTAAATTTGTCATTATTTAGCTAGATGATATTCTAATTTATATTCAATTAAAGGAAGAACATCTCAAACATATTAGAATGGTCTTAAATAAGATGCAAGAAGAGAAATTACTTATCAATCTCAAGAAGTGTACTTTTATGAAGACAAAGATGGTCTATTTGGGATTTCTCATTTCCCAAAAGATATTGAGGGTGGACAAAGAGAAATTCAAA
>JARHVA010002628.1:222500-235000 GCA_037957365.1 Torreya grandis
CAAATTAAACTTGGATAAATGTTCATATATGCTATTAGGTTTGTAATTATTAATTTCATTAATATGCATAAAGTTGATAAAATAATTACATATGAATATGTCCATGATAAATATGTAAAATAAAAAATTAAGACCTGGCATTATGTATTAAAAGTAGTAAACATATAAAAGGAAATTATTGATTTGGCAGTTCAACTTAAATGACAAGAAATTGTAAAGGAACAATTACACAAGATATGAATTTTTTATTTTTGAATGCACAATTAAACTGTCATCTTATATCTGATTGTGTGTCAAATTTATAGGTTTGATTCCATAGAAATGGGAATGGTTCTCATAACATTCATGTCTAGGGAGACACCAATATTGATCATATGACCATATTTACATCCAATGATATTTTTTTACTACATAAATTTTTATGTCATCTAAATTTTATACCATTTCACAACTAGATGTTGTGGCTATCTATATTTTGATTTAAATAATTGATAGATAAAACTATTTAATTTTACTTTTTAATGTTCTTAGCTTAGCTTACCATAATCAAAACATAGTGCAAAAGGATAATGAAAGAATTATTTATTTTTTTGTAACCATAAAATTTATATAAATACATATATTTTATCCCAAAATTAAACCTCTAATATTTCACATATAATATAAATGGAGAAATTGAGTAATGTCTTCAACCTCCTCTTCCTTAAGTGTGAGATGCAACTTCATTCACACTCACCTAGGACTTTTTTGCATACAGGATGCAATAGAAAATGAATGCAAGTCCTTGATTAGTGACAAAAAAATATAGAATATGCTTAAATTTGAAATATAATGACTTGATACTTATTTTTAAACCTTTATAAACTTGAATGGGAACTTCTTGGATTTAAAATGCTCACAAATGATTTTTATATATAGGTTCTAATGTTTTAATTTAGTACCTATTGGTGCCAAAAATGTGGCAAAGAAAAAGGTAAAAAATCAAGAAATGGATCCAAACATTGAAAGGACATGGGCACATTAGAAATGGCCTGTAAAAAAGAAGACATAAATTGTTGTCCCAATGTTTTTATCAAAGGAAAAATCAGTGAGACCAATGTTTATGTACCAAAAGAAGAAACATACACAGATAAAGAGAATAGAGAATATAGGCTCACAAACACAAAATTAATAAGATATAATAAAAAATAAGAGAAAATAGGACCACAAGATTTTACAAAAAGATAATAAGAGAGAATAAAACACAAAAAGAATATCCATTAAGACCTAGTGATGACCGATATACACAAAACAATACTAAAAATTATAACAATTAGGCATGTACCAAAATTAAGTGTCTAAACGATGCCCATATTTTGATGTGTGTATGTGATTTTTGCATGCATGTGTCAACATAAAATGTGCATGTTGGATTACCATATGAATATGAGGAGGAAAATCTTTTAGGGTGTCAATCCACACCTTTTTCCTTAATAAAATTTTAGTATACCTATCATTAATAACCCTTTTCCAATAACTAATCAATGCCATATATTATCATTGTGATTACTATAAAATTAAAACTAAAATGTGATAAATAATGAATGCACCTAATCTATATGTGAACCAATTTTTTTCGTAACTTGAAACACAATGATCACTATTTCGATTGAAAACTTATACAAAAAATTATAGACATAGCCATATTTTATTTAGGAGTTTTGTGAATCCAACCCACTACTTAATCATGGAAGTAGATATTTTTATCCAAGTAGAGATATCCATTTTTTTTTTTAAATTTCAGTTAATGCTTTGAAAATGTTTTGCCTAGAATTCTCTTAGTACTCACACACAATAGTGTCTAAAAAATTATCTAATATATTCCCTATTTTAAGCTGAGGGATTAAATAAGCCATGCTTGAAATCATTCATATATCATATAAAAATAATATATTTATATGCATCATGTGTAATAATATTATATATAGTTGATATCATTTTGAAAATTGCAGAAAACACATGTAACTATCACATAAAGTTTACATGCAAAGCTTCATAGTAGGATATATATATAGTAAACTAGTCATGCCCAAAGCATTTTATCACATATAATAGGTAATATTATGTAAATTTATTTTTAAAATATACCAATCTACCGAGTACCATTATATATAAATATATCATCATGTAAGGCTCAATAAGTGTCACATCCTCCAATGAGGATAAAGTGGTTGAGGAAGTCAAAAAAATGCCCCACTGAAGACATAGTAGAAGAGATGTACAAGTGTCTACATGAAAATTATGTAATATATATTAACTTGGTAAGGTCTATATGTGGATGCATGTTTTTTTTAATATAATACTATGTGGAATAAAAACATGATCTGATGTAGCCAAGTGGATGGTAATGAATCTATTCACCCTATATGCTCAAGGTATTAAGATATAACAATACATGCATTATATATGAATGCCAAACACATGTTTATGTATTTTTAACATGATCTCATTTTTTAATGAAAAATTCATGTAATAAATATAGGCATACTTGTGTGATAGGACCCATACATAGTAAACAAATGTTAAAAGCCTTATGGATAATATATGTTTATATCATGCCCTAGTAGGTAAACATAAGTATATATTTGATTATCAGAGCTCATAGGAGATATTAATATGGTAAGGATTCCCTCATCTATGCAAAATATGTCACATAAATAACTCATGAGGAATATGTGGGCATGATGTCATCAAAGGTAGAGCTGAAGTTCACGTATATAAACATTATAAGTGCATGATGTTCATTTGATTTTTCAATGGTTTAATTTCTAAGGTGGATAGGTAGTAGGCCCTTAATCCAAATTTCTCTATAAAAATAGAGGGACCTATTAATTTTTGTTTGAATTGTCCTTAAATCTCCTTATCTACATTTTTTTTGTTTTGATTTTATTTTAGCACCAAATCACTAATGTGAAACTTCCTTGATTTGATATTATTTTATAAGATGATTTATGCAATTTTGATAAACTTACAGATGTTTAAGAGCATGTATTCATGTATTATAAAACATTTTTAATTTATTAAATAATTTTTTTCTATATTTTGTTTTCATTGATAATTCATTGAAATGATACATATATAGAATGAATCTCAAGCTCAACTGGGAGAATTGCCTTTATAACAAAAAAAAGAGAATAGGGGCTGCCCCTTTAACTCTTCAAACACTAGTAAGATACTCCCATAAGGCACATATGATTTATCTATGCCAATATTCACCATATTTATCTAAAAATTTACCTATTATGTTAATAATTAGATTATTTATAACCTTGGCATGGCCATTCCCCTATGGGCCTTAAGGTGTAAAAATTGTATGGTGAATATTATAATTTTCAAAAAAGAATTTAACTATCTTATTCTTGAAATATGAACAACTATTAATTATAATTATATATAGGATTCCAAATCAAGACATAATGTGTCATAATGAATCCGTATTTATCTTCACCTATGGTAAATTGTAAAGGATTGACATTACACCATTTAGTAAAATAATCAATAGTTATAATGATGAATATGTATTAAAAAATACATCACCATAAAATTTTATGGATTTTATATTTACATAATGTGTGGAATGTAGTCTTATAATCAAAGCCTTATATTTCACTATATTGTTTGTATATTGAAATATTAAGTGATACACTAATCAAATAATCAAAACTTGGGAAGCCACTATTACAATACTTACCCCAACATCTAAAGCACACTTGGAACCATAAAATTACATGTTTCAATTTTTTTCCTCATCATTATATATAACAAATTCATCTTGAAAAAAATCACTCATAAGAGTATAGTCCATTAAATGAGTCATAGCTAGTTGATCTACAATAGCTTGCCCTTTCTCCAATTTTTGGGGTATAAACTTAAGATCAAATTCCATATGAAGCATGACCCACTTAGTTATATGCCAAAATAAATAAGGCTTAGACATGATGTACCTAAAATGATCAGTATTTATAATAACACGAGTCTACATATTAAGCATGTAATGTCTAAGTTTTAATGTGATATGAACACAATAGCTAAGCTCAATTTCTCCATTGATTTGTATTTATTTTTATTAACAACTAGTGAATTAATGATGCAAAAATTATATCTTAAGTTCCTCAATGCATATTTAGTAAAAAATATGTATAGAAACAATAGTCTTTTGGGGATGACTGCCATCATAAATGATGGACTAGCTATTCTTTGATTTCAATGAAATTATTTTCATAATGTTTATCTCATTTAAATTTGGTTGTTTTTCATAACAATATATAAAAAAGGTTAATATTTTTAGCTAATTAAGCCACAAAATGCCATATGGCATGGATTTTTATTTGAAAACTTATCATTTGTTTTAATTTGGTAGACATATGAATATAAATAATAACTTTTAAATTATAATAATCAAATTGAGTTGAGATTTATTTAAACCAAAAAGTTCCTGGATGTTATGCCAAATACACACTTCTTAAAATTTAAATGGATGTTGTACTTGTATAATTGTTTGAATATCTTTCTTAAGTTTGTAACAAATATTCTATATTTCTTTGATTTTCCTAAAATATCAAAAACATGATCTTCAAAAAAATCACACCTAATCATGAAAGATGTGAGTCATATCCCTTTGATTGGTAGCACCAATATTTTTAAGTCCCAAGGGCATGACAACTTAAGAAACATGTTGGAACATTTATTGTCTAAGTGGAGCCTTTTATGGACTCTTAGCATATGTCAATTAACTAAATAATAATTTTTTATTATTTATTAACATGGGTTGAAAACCTCATGTAAATAAATAATAAAACATATTTATTTATTATTGTTGTTCTCGGGGATAGGTTGGACCCATTGGTTATAACGTTTCACTTCCACATCCCATTATAAAAAGGCAATCTAAATTTGATAAATACACACACACATATTATTATGTGATAAAATAATATCATGACTTTGTAATATTTGTGTGTGGAAAATATCATCATGAATAGGTTCTATGAATATTGATGAGGAGAAGTGAGAAGTTAGAAGGAATTGTATTAGGTACAAAAAAGTGTCTCATTTATATGAATAGATCAATTGTGGGTTTTTTACCTCTATTTGTGTTATTTACCTTCATTCACATTTATAAATATAATCTATACATTACATAAAACCTATTTTTACATGGAATCAAATCCATGTAATGAGTGATTGATTAGAAATATACTCTGTAGGGATCTAGACCCTTGTGAAATGATCAATTTCAACCAAAATTATATTATTTTAATTTATTTAATTCATATTTTAATTTATTTTTAGTGTTATATGACCATGGAGGCATATTATATTATTTACAATTCTTCTTGCTTCATTATTTGGTGTTGTAGAGTATGAAAAGATCAAATTCTACTTCAAACCTCATATTCAAGGAATAAATAAAGAATATGCAAGTATACATTTCTCATGTGGCACATTTGTATGACCATGTATAGCCTAGTTGGATAAAAATATAGTAAAATTTTATTTTAAGTCTATTTTTAAGTTATAGATCAGTTTGATCCCTAAGTTTTCCTTGTTAAGACTCCTATAAATCCCTAAAAGGCATCTTGAAGGATTCCTCAAGCATTTTTTAATTTTCATCAGTAAATTAGGCACCATTGTATGACCTTGAGGGAGATTTGACATTTTTTAGGGTTTGAGAAGGCCTATTTCAACCTCTATCAACTTCCCATTCTTCTACATGTGTGTTGTGGCTGCCACAACAACATACAAAGGTTAGTACTATGTTTTTAAAAAATATTTGAATTAAATAAGTCAAAAATCTACATGCATAGATAAAGGGGCCCACCTACTGGCTATTTTTTACTGAAACCAATAATTTATTTTTATAATTTTTTTAAATATTTTTTTACATGCACTTTATATATATATATATATAAAGTGCATGTAAAAAAATATTTAAAAAAATTATATATATATATAAAGTGCATGTAAAAAAATATTTAAAAAAATTATAAAAATAAATTATTGGTTTCAGTAAAAAATAGCCAGTAGGTGGGCCCCTTTATCTATGCATGTAGATTTTTGACTTATTTAATTCAAATATTTTTATAAAACATAGTACTAAATTTTATATATATATATATATATATATATATATATATATATATATATATATATATATATATATATAAAATTTAAAAATAAATAAATAAAAATCAATTAAAAAGGTTTAATTATAAATTTGTGCATATAAACAACTAAGTAATCTACTAGAGTTGGTAGAATTACTTTTGCTAAAAATTTCAAAAAAGGAGGTTTACTTTTCAAACCCACTAAATTATTTTTATTTTTTTCAAATATAATTTATTGTTTCAAATAATTAATTATAGATTTGGTTTACGTGTGAAGTGACCTGCGTTCAAAACCCCAGACTAGTTTCAACTTTTTTTGAAATCTAAACAATATTTTGACAACCATGGTCATGTGACTAGTCATTTTATAAGTTTTAGAACATTATATATGCATTGGTGTGGTCCATTTTTTAATGTTGAAACTTCTTATTATATTTCTTAAAACTTTTTTAATAATAGTGTTATATAGTTGTTCCTTGTGTGACACTTGCGACACTTAATTTAGTGTAATTTGTAACAATTTTTTTACATATATTTGAAAAATTATTTATTGAATACACTATAAATTTAATCTATTTTATAATGGAGTTAAAAATCACATTAAAACTTTTATTTTAAAGATTTATTTAGTGTCATAGTGTCAATTTTAAAGGGAATCAATGGTTTCCTAATTTTGTGTTAGATAAATATAATTAACGGATATAACTATAATATCTATAAAATTCACATTAAAGCTAAATTATGGCTCAAATTTTTTGAAGTATTGTGGTTGAGACTGAAAACCCCCCCAATAGGGTTGAATGTCTTGGCTTAGCTTATAAATGCATTTCAATAGAAATTGTAGGAAGCTATGTTGATTATTTTGAGGAGTGTTAAGGATGAATTCCTACTACATATTGGTAATCAAGATTCTCTTAGAAATGTTTGAAAAATACTTGAGTCTATGCATGAGGGCACTCATCCCTTTAATATTATTAAGTTGATTTTTGAATGGCTTACTACACCTATGAAAGGTGATTAAAAATTTGTTAATTTTTATTAATAAAATTAAAAATATTAAAGCTTAATTTAATGGATGAAATTATAATTTAATTCAAGATAAATTCTTGTATTTTATTATTCAGATAAATATTCTTAAAAATTTCACAGTAAAAGAGAGAGATTTTGTATAGAACCCTAAATAAGAAGTCCATAGATATAAAAAATCCAATCCCTATGTAGCCTCTAAAAATATATGCATTAAAATCACAATGTATAAGCACCACTTTATGAAGGGTATATACAATATGAAATTAAAAATTGATGGAAATATGAAAGGTTTGCCTAAAACATAGAGAATAAAATGTAGATTTGAAAATCAGAAAATTAGACAAGAAATCTTGTGAGGAAGGAAAGAATGTCCAAATAAAGAATGGGTTCATGAATTTAAATTAACAAACTATGAATTTTGGTTAAATACCTAAGTTTATTAATCAAAAACATTTTCGCATTGAATATATACCATTCAATAATGTATGACTATAATTTTAGATTTGTCATAGTGTTTAAAAATAATAAGCATGCAAAATGAAAATACTAAAAGCAATCTGATAAAAACCCTAAAGGTGCATGATAAGGGTGAAAAACTACATGGAGAGGGTGAATGCCTATGAAAAAAATTGGTCTGTATCTATTCTTTATGTGCATCCATTCTTTCTTGCAATGGGTGGCCTACAACTTTACATCCCTATAACACCATTCAATGACCAAAGGGTTTTGGGATGAAATATGGTTTTGCTCAACCCTAATACAATAATTTCATTGATTTTACTACTTATAATCCTATTTCATACAAGGATGTTTCCCTCTTTAACACTATTATTTCATCAACTTCAACTTTAGTCATTTGAAGTCCATACATTATTGAAAAATTGGAAGAGTACCAATAGTGGAGATCTCTCTTTTTGAGTTAAATGATTTAATCTCATCATGTAAATAATATGCAATTATTTTTAGGTTTAATGAGTTATATCCTCATTTAGAAGATTTGTACCATTGGGTTTATTCTACCTTGATTAGGGATTGTGTGATTTAGTTATGCTTTAAGGGATTCTTCATGGTTCAAAATTTTCCTCTTAAAGATTATCATATCATTTTTAAGGAGGGCCTTGGATTTAAGGTAAAGTTTATCTCTTTTTTACCCCTTGGTTTTTACATTTTGATCCTAATACTATGGGGGTGTCCAAAATGATGGTCTAAGTTAAAATCCAAAATATTCATCTCCCCTTCAAACACTCTTTAGTATGTGATTCTCTTGAAAAAACACTAGGAAGATTCATTAATATGGATTGTTAGAGGGTTATACAAGTAATTATCACCTATGCACGTATTTATGTGGAGGTTGATCTTAGTAAAGGTATCCAAAATAGAATGAAATTGAATCATGATAATTTTTTTAATATCCAATCCTTGGATTATGAAAACACTACTTTTAAATGTCATTTTTTCCATCAAATTGGCAATCTCTAGGGAGCATGCCCTCAAGTAAGTAAATTAGAAAAAAATACCAGCCCATCAAATATAAAATTTGGTAGTTGTATGAGCATACTATTTTGAAATATGAATAAGAGGAAGTCATAATTGATGTGAAGACATCTAAGTTCAAGGAAAAATATTTAGACAACACAACAAAAAAATCTAGAGGAAAGGCTATGGAAAATACATACATGGAAGATAATGTTACAGGTAGAGGTATGGAAAGATCACATGAATTTGAAAGTTTTGAATCGAGTAAGGATCAAACTCAAAATAATTATTGGCTATAGATGGTTCCCAATTTTCTTCATTTAGAGCCTCCTCCAAGGCTTTGGATAGAGCTTAAAAATTTCAAGGGTAAAAAATGATGCCATGATATTTTTGGTTATGAGTTTGGTTTTCCAAAGAATGTTCATAGGATTTTTTTTAAAAAATTTGTGGTTTGCATGGCCTTGGGTTGGCCCTTTTGTAATCAAATGTATTAAGCTTGGTGTACCTTGGATTTTGGGGTTATGACTCTTCCACCAATTTTTTTGTATGGATATTAGTATACTAGTTTAAATTTTAATAATAAATGTGTTCTTTTCAATTAAAATAATTTTGAATTGAAAAGTGAACTTAAAAGATAAGAAAATGCAAATGACTAGCTAGACCTAGTATGAATTTATAATTTTTGAATGCGAATATATAATGTGCAGCCATCTATTTGACGTTGAGTTAAATTTTAATTTTTGATTGCATAGAAATGACAATGGTGCTTGTGTTTTTTGTGTCTAGGGAGGGATCAATGTTGACTATCTTTGACTAACATTCATGTCCTCTTACATATGTTATATAATTCATATATGTCTAGGTTTTTTAATTAATCTACCATTTCACATCTATATATTTTTACTATATGTATTTATGCTTCACATAATTGATGGATAGAACTACCTAAAATTTGTCTTTAATGTTCTTGACCTAGATTGACACAATTAAAACATAATGCAAAAGGAGAAGGGAAGTAGTTAGGCTAGACAACCATAAAGGTGTTGTAACTACATTTTTCATGTTATATTAGACCCCTCATAGTTCATGTTTACTATGAATAGAGAAATAGAGTAAGTTATTTAACATCCTCATCTATAAGGCTAAGGTGTAACTACATCCACATTTTCTTGTGCCTTTTTATCATACAAGATGCAATAAATAATTGATGCAAGTTATTAAGTAGTGATAAATCAATATATAGTGTAATTATACTTGAAATAGAATGAATTTATATTATTTTAATTATTTGGTGATTAATATAATATAAATTAGATAAAAATATGGATATTTAGATTATATACAATAATGAAATCAACATGCAAATCTAAATGTAAAAGGGTAGATTGATATTGCACTTACTATATTTGGAATGAAAAATAATAATATGAGAGATACATTTATCTTAATTCTAATTTTTTGCCTCACTTTTTTTGTCATTGCCCTTGATATAAATTTATATTTATAACCACTCAAATTATGAAATATGGGTTTAAAACCTATGTAGACACTATCAACAAAACTCAAACCCTTTATCCAACCAATACTATCTAGGATTTTTAGGTACTATCCGAGTTGAGTGTGAAATTTATACCACCTTAGATCACTACATCTAAACTTGTAGGTATCTCTTATGTGTGCATTCACCCTTGGTATTATGTAATGTTCCCTATTTTACTTATCCTAGTTTTAAATACATAACATCACTTTTGATACAATATGATCCTTTAATAAGGGGTTAATAAGTTGGATTAGATATTCCAAACCACTCCCTTTTAAGTGAATAAGTGTTTCTTTCATTATTATACCCCAAAGAGGGCTCAAACCATGTGTAATTCTCCCACATAGGTGTGTGTGTGCACCATCATGATCATGCTATAATTCAATGGAATTTTTATGTTTTTACAATTTGCACAATGCAAATTTGAATTACATACTTATATTCAAACTTGTCTCTAGGACTCCTCCTTTGAGTATTTTTTATATACGTATGTATTTTATGGTAATGTCTCAAGAGAATATTAATTGATTTATGAATGTGATTTCCATATAGTGATAAAGTGAGTATGAACTTAGGATTGATTTGTATTTATATATGAATCTTTCATATTTATTTTTGTGATCGACCCATAAAACATGTCTAAGTTGACTTAATGAATATGTCCTAATTTGAAATGTATATGTTAGTCTTATTATATACTATCAGTAGAAGAAAAACCTAAAAAAAAATTATAATTATTTTTATTATTTCCAATATTATCTTAAGAATGAAATTTCATGATCTAAGATATGGTGCCATTTCGTTTAGGATTCTAGATTGTTTTTTAATAGACTAGGATGATATTGAATATGTGTATTCATAAATTAGGCTAGTTAATACAGCATGTGGGTAGATAGATAATGGAAAGTGTACATAATATTTAAATGTGTAAAAAAAAGTTCAAATATTTCAAAGTGTACCAAAATTAATGTTTCCAAGTGTCTAATACCAAATGTAGGTATCCAAAAATGCATCTATTTTAGTCTAGCATTGAAAATGCTAGATAATAAATATACAAAGAGAAACTTAGTACTTATGATTAACTACACATGGTGTTGATAGGTATTCCCTAAATATCCAATTTTATCCATACAAAAGTCTACAAGGAAACATGTATAAATTAATGTTCATTCATTATATCAAATATAAAATAATATAGATTATTAAAATAACTTGATGTTCAAAGAATGAATACATTTGAGGGTATGTGTCTCATATTGCCACTTTTTAAACTCATTTATAGAATTCTATTGGTTGATTATTCCCCAAGGAGATGCAACTATTGAAACCATGAGTTGAGGAGTGTTAATGCCTCAACCAACATTAGATAATAAGTGCTTGAATTTGAGCATCATAAAAACCTCAATTGCACTACTATAAATATCATCATAATTATTTTTTGAAACTCAAAAAAAAGTTTGTATGTAAATTTAAAACCATCAAATAGGTTTGTATGTAAAATTGGAACAATGAAACATGGTCATATGTAAATTGAAACTCTAAATTAACTTGTGTAAATGGATTTTAGATATAAAGAGATTAGTAGTACCATTGTTCCCCATCGATCCTCAAAATATAAAATAGAGAAGTGTTTGTGTGAATGAAATTCATGCCCAAAATGTGATATATATATACCTCAAAACATATATAATGTCATGATCTATTTGTTATAATGTCATAGAATGTACCTAAATATATTCAATTTGATAAATATGACAAATTTTATCAATTTGACCCATATAATCCATCTCAAAATGTCAAATAGTATATTGAATAATATATCAATTGTATCAATTGTACTTGATCTTACTTATGCTTTCTAGAGTGTTATTCATTTTACATTTGACATAATCAATATACTAATAGTGTAAGATCAATAGTATATTGATTATGTCAAATAGTATATTGAATAATATATCAATTGTATCCAATATGAGTCACATAATATAACCCAAAGTATGAACTATCTATCTAACATGGATTGAATACCTAAATCAAGCCCACTATAAGGCCCCCTTTTAATATAAGTGATGAAGATTATAAATCACTCATCTCAAATGAAATTTTTGTGCATATAATGTGTTATAATTAAAAAAGTAATCATGTAAATCAAATATACAAACATGAAGAGATATGTAATCATATAAATATTTGATCATTCAAGCATATATGAAACATAAAATTCAAGGGAGTAGTGTATAAAGATATACTAGTATATAATGATCATTCAAGCATATATGAAACACTCTAGAAAGCATAAGTAAGATCAA
>JARHVA010002628.1:240000-437500 GCA_037957365.1 Torreya grandis
TGCACTGTATACTAAGGAATAGGGAGTTGACATTGTAACTATGTAAATGCTTGTATTTTAAACCCATAATTCATTTGTAATTTAATTATTTAAATATACATTATGTTTATCTATTGTTTTACTTAAGATGTTGACAAAGGTCTTCTTGTGGTTTTTACTTAGCCATTCTCCTATGGGTAATAAGGTCTATAAAAATAATACCAAATTTATATCTTGTAGCAAAAATAAAGAAATGTTTATTTTTAAATGACAAACCATTATATATCATAATCACAGACGGAATGCCAAATTTGGATGTGGTATGTGTGATCAATAATTTACATATGTCCTTTCCTATGGTAGACTCTTAAGGAATGGCCTCAATAGTTTTTAAAAATATTTAGTAGCTGTAATGATGAATTTATGTCCTTTTGATGATTTTGGATTTAATTTTTTGAAAAAATAAAAACCCAAAATGGAAAACCACTAAGATGCTACATTATGTTTTAATTCTTGGGATGGTACGTGTGTTAAATCACTATGTCATTGACATTGTTCACAATGATATACATATTGGTGATAATCTTGTTCCATGTAAAGCCTATGTTAACCCACTTGTATTAATCTATATGGGATTACCTTACCACTAAAATGACCAAAATACTCTCTCTTATGGACTTATTGTAGGGAAACTTTACCTTTTTCATGCCCAAGGCACCAAAATAACTCACCTCTAAATGAGCCATTAATAAGGGAGTCAATAATGATGATGTACTGAGAGAATTTATTTAAAACATTTTTTTTCATTTTTGGTAAAATGTTCAATAATTGTTTCATCAACTATAAATATTTTAGTTTTGATATACCATACTACAATATGTATTTAACTATCTAGGGAAAACATGTCATATATATCTAGTGTTGATATTGAAACTGTTTACTCTTGTAATTACTTAATGGTAAGTAAAGCTTGATTTGTAATGTTAATGAGAATAAGGAAAAAACATTATCCATAGTGTTAGCATGATGATTTTTGCCTTTAAGAATGTTACCAATCTTAAAGTCATCAAAGAGGGTAATAATGGAAATAATTTTCTTCCTTGGTTTGGTAGTTATATTTAACTTGGCTTATGACTAATTGAGAATCACTATAATTTTTTATGGATTTTATCTTAAAGCACATATGACATGTAAACCTATAATCAAAGCCTCATATTCTATTATAATATTTGTACATTAGAAGTTGAAGAATATGATAATGGAATTATCTAAACTTGGGGGTGACTACTATAATGTTGGTTTTTTCAGGAATCATCAAAAAAATTTAAAGACTAAAAATATATAATAGAGAGGCTAAATAATATCACATTACATTACACTTCCTATAATCATATCATAATTAGAAATTGGTATTATACAAAGCTTTAAAGATGTTTCAAAAACTTAGATGAATAATATATAATAGTTTATATAAGGAAAATGTATATATACCAAGGTATATATATAAATATCCTATAATTAGTAGTTAAAAACATAAATAAGTGTAAACCAATGTTTACTAAAAGTAATTTTTAGTGAAGAGATGTAACCTTTGGCTTTTAAAGATTATATAATGATTTAAAATGGTGTGGAAGATATATAATACTAATAAGAAAAGATAATAAGAACAAAGAGAAGAACACTAGAGAGAGATGAATAAGGTGGAGTATAAAATGAGGTGCAAAGATGTTATAATAGAGAGTATAAAGGTATAGAGTAAAGAGATATGTGGAAAGTAATAAATATTTTATATTTATATTTAAATAAAGAAAGTTAGAGTAGGAAATATTTGTGTAATATGTATTTGAATGAATGGATAATACATTCACATATTAAATACCCATTAACCCCAGTACTGACCTTTGCGTAATATTAGGTATAACTAAAACCATATAAAATCATATAACTATTTGTAACCAAGTTATCATTTTTATGTCAATATTTGGTGGTGTTTCCTAGACTTTGGTTAACTACTATCCAAAGGATAGTAATTAACATTAATGAGAATATAATATTTTGATAAGATGATAGTTAAGATTTTCTCCCCATATTCTTAGCAAATATAAGAAGATATATAAAACATGTGATATCCCTATCTATAGGGATAAACATATAATGAATTATGTGTGAGAAAGGGGGTGATCCATGAAAAGATGTAACTAATGGAGAAATCAGGTATGATGGCTAAGGGGAATAAATATAAGTAAAACAGTATGTCTGATAATATAAGGGAATTAGTAAGATAGAATAATGGAAGGGGTTTTATGTATATAAAATTAAATATAAGATTAAATAGATACATCAAAAATAAAGAGAGAAGATATAGAGATAAAGTAGCACATAGTAGATAATGAACAATTCTATTTAGAAGATAATATGGGTGAGGGAAAAAATATGAAAGAAGAGGAAGAAATTATTTATGTATAAGATAAATAAAAAAATAGATTAGTTATAGGGAGGAATAAGTTAAATATGTAGTATAAGAAGAAAAGGATAGAGAATAAAATGAAAAGGAGATCCTAAAGGGCACCTCATTCCAAACCCCTAATTAGAAGATACTCTATAAGGAGATGAACCCACTAGACCAAATGCCATCCATCATGCCACTAGTCAGAATAAGGAAGAAACCAATAGAGAGTGAAGAAGTCTGAAATAGTTATATAAATTTCAATGAGTACATAGAAGGAAAAAAGATAAATTATGCAAGAGAAAGAGGATTTGGATCTAATCTAGAAATAATGGACAAAACATGATGAAAATACCATTATCTATGAAATATATAAAATATGCATAGGAACACTTGTTTGTGTTTTATTTTACTAGAGAAATGGTGGGATAAATGTTTCTCAAACAATAATGTTTGATATTTTGGGTACCCTCAAGGATGAGACATTAAAACCGTATACAAAGATGATCCCAAACGAATTTAATACCCTGATGCACAATAAAAAGTGTTACTAAGATTAGATCCTTATACAAAATAAAAATGAGATGGTGAAGGATTATGACCAACAATTAAATAAGTAGTATGGAAGTTAGAAGAATTGTTGAATGATAAACAAATGATAAATTTTTTCATCTCAAGGTTGGTTCCATAAAAATGAGCTTCCATGGATGGAATGAAGTATAAGAAATTTATAGAGATATTATAATGATGGCAAGGTTAAAATCATAATCATGGAGAAGAAAAAATTATTTTTGGGTGAAAATAGAGTTATAAAACTCGAAGTAATAGTTAACACTATTAATTTTAAAGCAATAAATTTTGATAAAAATGAGAAGTAATATATTCTAACTCAATGTAGAGTTTTGCAAGTCCCAAAAAGGGTGTGAAGTATGAGGAGATGAGTGACACATGGAAACATAGTTTTAAAATTATGAGATACCAAGAAGAGTGGAAACATTGATTTAAAACTATGATAAAAAACATATAAATAAATTCTATGGTCAGGGATATGTATAATTTGGGACCAACATGATCAAAGGGTGGGCCAACTAGATGAAGAGGTTGCATATGCTAACTATTATGAAGATAGGAATATTGTAGATGAATGGAATGAGTATAGAGGGAGAGTAGCAATTGATTAGCACATAACATAGGTGGATAAAATTTATACCACAACCACAATGGTACATCTTTATCAACCTCAAATAAAATATGAGATCCAACCTCTAATAGATCTAAGTAAAAGACCACAATGTCCATAAAATCAATATTACAATGGGTACCAATGTTGGTACTAGGGAAAAAATGGAGGATACAATAGAGAAAATAGAGCTGTATACATAAGAGTGTACCAAGGAGGAAGAGGCTATAATTAATAAATGCTAATGATCAATTAATTTGAGTGTATTAAGAAATTATGCATTACATTATATTATATGGAGGTAATTTATGGACATTATGGATTATGTCATGAAAGGGGTATACACAACTCATTCAATCACACCAAATATGAGAAATACTACAAAAATGGGGGTATGAGCATAAAATTGTTGGTGGCATGATACCCTACAAAATTAGAAATTATCTAAAAGGGTTAAAAAGTCCTAATAAATGATGCATATAAGTAGTGAAAGAGATGAACCAAAACCCATTGATGCACATGAAGATAGTGAAGAGGAAGAAGAAAGGCCATAAATAGAAAAAATGGCATCTAAGAAAATACAAAATCACAATGAATAAGTGCAAGACTAGAAAGAATTATCATAAAGTGAAATACCATGTTATTAATTTAGGGAGTCAAATAAGGAATCAAAAAATGAGATAGGGAACATGATACAATGGGTTAATAAAAATGTAAACCTAGAAAAAAAAATTATTTAAAAAAAAAACTCATAAATGGAATAAGAAAAATATTTTGTGGGATATGAAATTAAATGGATAGGACTATTTGATTTAGGATCATAAATAAATATTATTGCATAGTTTACTTGGGAAAATCTAGGTTAACAATTATTACATGCGGTGACATATGACATTTCTCTAGAAGATGGGACTCTGAAATCTCCTATTACTATGTTTGTAGGTGCAAAAATATATTTTATAGGGATTAACAAAAAGGTTGATTTTGAAGCCATGAAAATATATCAAAATAATATATCATACCTAATTTGACAAAATTTGGAATGGTTCATAGATTACAATGGATACTGGAATCAAAATTAAAATAATCATAATGGAAGGAAATGGAGTGATAGTCCACTTAACATTAGAAATGGGAATGTGACTAGGATAAAAATGATCAAGATGAGGTTTGTGGCATAAAATCAACTAGAAAATATCCCAGCTTGAAATAAGACTATGAATCAAACATGGATGACCATACTATAAGGTAAAGTGAAGAATCCACATCAAACTAATAGATATATAGGACATCATCAATATATAAAGAACATACAAAAAGAGTTAAAAATTTATTACACATAAAGAGGAGGCTTCCCATACTGATCAAAGATAAGGCAAATCTATGGGGAATATTTCAAACCAAAAATAAGTGGTTACTATGTATTAAAATAAGAGATATATGTCTGAATATTATGAAAGGAAATGGTATATTATACTTAGATAACTATTTATTGAGGATGCATAAGGTAATCCCAAATAATGGTGAAATCCTAAAAGAGTGGGGAAAGATATTGTAATACTATAATATAAATAAAGAGATGAAAGCCCATGTGGAACAAAATGATGAAAAGTGCATTAAAATAGAGGGAGAAGAAGGTGAGTAGAAGTTACTAGAACCATGGAGAGAAATATATAAGTATATATCCCATCTGCAAGAAGTAATAAATGAAAATATTTTGTTAGAGGATAATTAAAATATAGAAAAATCATGGTAATGGGAATAAGAAACAAAAAAATTTATAGATTTATTAGTACTAGACTAAACACAAATAACACAAAAAGGGGAAATTTTGAAAAAAAAAAAAGAAAAAAAAGTCAATAATTTTGGAAAAAATGCAAAAAATTAAAACAATTTTGAATTTTTAAAATAAAAATACAAAACAATTTGGGAAAAAAAGAGAAAATAAAGAAAAGAGAAAAAAATAAAAATAAAAGAAAAATATATGGATTGACCACCAAATTGAATACTGTGTTGGAAAAAGATTATGTCACTTGTGTTTTGTCTAGTTTTATGACTTGCCCATGAGAACCAACACAAATTTGATAATAAATGAATAAGACACCCTTGAGATGGTGATTTTCCTCTATGTTTGAGAGGGGAAACTCCTCTAAATTATTATGCATTTTTTGGAGTTTTTGTGTACTTTTTACTAGAAAACACAAAGAGAAAAAAAATTGTAAATTGGTATAAGTTAAATGTAAGGAAATTACTTAGATGACTCACAATAATAGAATTATATATGCTAGAATTAAGAGCATAATAAGTAGATCCACAACAACAATTGGTGAAAGAGAAGAATACTTAAATATTATGACTGAGCCAGTTTGAGTGGAAAACCTCAAAAATAATGCAATAAGAATATAATTCACAATATGATCTTAAAATACTAACCATTACCTCTTATATATACTTTACTTAGCCATGGTTATTCCATAATCTGACCATACTAAGAACATCAAGAAATGCAATAAGCTAATATAAAGATGTGTAAGCCACAAGTTGACCACACATATCCCAAGATGCACTATAGGTTAAGGTCATAACATGCCCTCCCATTAAAAACAATGTTGTCCTCAACATTGAATCAAACTAGGATGTTTCTATAGGAATGCTTCATCCTCCCATATTGCATCTTTAGAATTCAAGTTCTTCTATTTGATCAAATACTGCTTAATGTCTCTAGTCTATAGTTACTGAGTACACATGGGAAGGATATCCTTAGGGTCTATAATGACTCTTCCTTCTTCATCTAGTTCAGGTAACTCAGGATGAGTGGAAACTCTGTGTCTAATTACTTTCTTTAGGCAAGATACATGGAACATTGGATGTATGTAAGTGGTTAGGGGTAACTCTAACTTGTAAGCCACACTATTAATTTTATGCAAGATATGATAAAGGCTATAATACTTAGGTGACAAATTATTATACTTTTTTTATTACTTTATAAACATCTACTTATATGGATGTAAACACATAAATACCTAATCACTTATGTCAAAATATCACTCAATATAGTGTTGATCTACTTATTGCTTCATTCAATTTTGTGCTATTGCTAAATTCCCTCATAAACTGACTAATACCTCCTATTCATAGTGAATGTGTTCTTCAATATCTCAAAACTTAGGATACACTATCAAAACTTAAACGATGTATGGGGGGCGATACCCATACAATGACACAAATGGATACATCTTGGAAGAAGTGTGAAAAGAAGTGTTATACCATTATTCAACAAGTGGCAGTTAATGAACCCATTTATCCTATTTATCATAAACAAAAAAAATGAAGATACTATTTGAGACATTTGTTGACTACCTATATTTATCCATCATATTGAGGATGATAGGGTGAGCTAAGAGCCAATTGGGTACCCAAACATGCAAATAATTCAGTCCAAAAATTATTAGTAAATATGGGATCTTGGTCACATATAATGATATTTGGAGTGCCAGACAATTTTTAAACTATATTGAAAAAAATAGAAACTACTATACTAGTAACAAATGGCTATGATAAGGAGCAAAAATGAGCATACTTGATGAGTCAATCCACATCTACCATGATAATATTTTTACCCTTAGGCCTAGGTAAAATTCTAATGAAATCCATGGATACCTCTTCCCAATGTTAGTTAGAGATGGATAAAGGCTAAAAAATATCTAGGTTCTTAATGGTTTTACCTTTATTTTGTTGTCATACCATGTATTTAGAGACATATTTTTTAATATCCCCTTTGAGTCCTTCCCAAAAGAAATCTTACTTGATTCTATGATATGTTTTCAAAAATCATGAGTGTCCTCCAAGTGGAGAGGCATGATGTTCCTGAACAATTTTATGTTTAAGGAGAGAAAGCTTACACAGATATAATCTATATTTATACCATAATGTGTTCTCCTTCCATGTAAAATTTTCAAATTCATTAGAACCCTGATGAAGATTGTGAATCAAATCCTTGGTATCATTATCATTCTTCCATTCTGATCTTGGTTCCCCTAGCCAACCTACCTGCCACATGGTCATGGCACATAATAATGCCTCAAGTAATTCATCCCATCGAGAGAGGGAATCAACTACCACATTTTATTTTCCTTTCTTATACACTATTTCAAAATCATAGCCTAACATTTTAGTCACCCATTTTTATTATTCTTCAGATGATAAGCATTGTTCCAAAAAATATTTGAGATTATCATGATCAATCTTTACCTAAAAGTGATGACCCATTAGATACGGTCTCCATTATTTCACTGCATGTAGAATAGCCATCATCTCTTTCTTATATATTGGTTTGAGCCTATTTTTCCATTGAGTTGATGATTTTCAAATTCTAGTAGTCTACCTTCTTGCATGAGTACATCCCCCATACCATATCCTAATGTGCCACACTCCACAACAAAAGTTTTTAAAAAATTAGGAGTAGCCAAAACTAGAGTTATGCACATAACCATTTTCAATTGTTCAAATGCCTTGGTAGCTAAATCAGTCCACTAGAAGGAGTCTTTATTTAGCAAAGAGGTGAGTAGGGATGCAATGTTACCATAATTTTTGATAAACCTATGATAGTAACTAGTTAGCAACAAAAATCCATGGAGGTTCTTAAGGGTCTTGAGAACCTTCCACTCCATCATTTCTTGGATTTTGTTGGGATAAAATTTCACTCCATGTGAAATAATATGACCTAATTACTCTTCCTCTTAGACATGAAGAGTGCATTTAAAAGGTT
This sequence comes from Torreya grandis, assembly GCA_037957365.1. Lineage (NCBI taxonomy): Eukaryota > Viridiplantae > Streptophyta > Pinopsida > Cupressales > Taxaceae > Torreya > Torreya grandis. The sequence continues at coordinate 248,374 of JARHVA010002628.1, forward strand.
TGGCATAAAGCTAATATTCTTTCAAAAATGAAAGCCCCTATTTCACATGCTACAAATGGTCTTCCCATTTTTTTTAGATGAGGATATCATCAAAAAACACTAATACAAACTTTCTCAAAAATAGCCTAAAAATAATATTCATCAAACTCTAAAATGTAGATCGTGCATGTAGATTCATAATGGCCTTCATGAGTTTTTAAAGTTGTTTTAGGTATGTCCTCATTACAAATGTTAATATAATGATATCTAGAGTGAAGATCTAACTTGGTAATCTAAATATCACCATGCAATTTATCTAAAATATCATCAATTAATGGAATATGAAACTTATCTTTGATGGTGTATTTCTTGAGTTATATGTAGTTTGGGCACATCCTCCAACTATCATCCTCATTTTGCACCATGACCACTAGGGAAGAATATTGACTTTAACTATGTTGAATGATTCCTATCTCTAACATTTTTTGTACCATCTTTTCAATTTCACTTTTTTAGGCATAAGGATACCTACAGGGTCTAATATTGGGTGGTGTACTTTCTAGAATGAATTTTATGGCATGATCATGTACATGACTTGGAGGAAGTCCTTTTGGCATGTCACCAAAAATAATAGAATAGTCATCCAACACCATTTGCAAATCAAGATATGTAGACTCCTTGGTTGGTTGAACCTCCATGGAAAATAAGCATGCCTCAAAACCTTCTACACATTTTCTAAGAATCTTCATCATCTGGTGGGAACTAAGTAGTTGTGCATATTTAGCCCATAATCTATGTATTTTAAAAGTCCTTTCTAAATGGAACCTCATCAATAATTCCTAGAAATTCATCTCAATAGTGCCCAAAGTGGTGAGTCATTGCACTCCCAAAACAATATTAGCTCCTCCCATGGGAATAGAAAACATAGGGTATTCTAAGAAATAGTCTCCCATTGCAAGCTTAATACTATCACATTTTCAAAAATAGTTGATCATACCACTATTTATAATTATGACCTATTAGTCTAGATCTAGTTAAACCAACCAACTTATTATTAGGGTTATATATTGCACCCTAGAGAAATAAGGGGATTGTTTAGGTCTTCTACTCAAATCTCGAACAACATGGGATTTATCCTAGGTTATGGGTATCCTAATAATGGATCAGACCTTTGAAGAAGGCCGGTTTCCTTATGGATCTATCACTTACACTAAACCTAAACTAGTACTTGCTTGGAAAAGGGAGAGAGAATTGATATAAATTATAAAAGTATGTAAAAAATTAGTGATGCACCAATGATTTGATCACTCCAACTCATAAAAAACACACTATGAGACACTTATCGAACCAAAGAACATCAATCTCACATAAATATTTCAGCATAAGGCATTAATCAGTTATCAAATTAGCAAAGGAGGGAAAATATCCACTTTCAAGATAGAACAATAAAATATAAATTGAAATTATAATGAATTGTAAGAACTACTAAGCACTTATTGAAGGTGAGAAACTTAGACATAATCAAGGAACATAAATTCACTTAACCACAGTACATGAATTAATGGAACATACTTCAATCCAACTTAGAAAATGATGGAATGTAGTCTTTATTACATCAAAAAGGTGTCACATTACAAATTTTGGTAGAGTTTGGTCATACCAAAAAGAGGGATAGACGATTTTTAAGGCTTAGAAGCTTGCATTTATCTAAAAACAAGGAGAGAGATAGTTGTGCATTAAAAAAGGACTAGCCACTTCTAATAGATTATCATCAATTTGAGGACGTTGTTGAGTAAGGATATTATCAAGAAAGCACAATTTCAAAGGCCTTAAAAAAAAATTTAATTCTCACTTCCCTTATCCAACTACCAAATATTTTTTTGAACTCTATGATATCATTTAATGATCTACTAACAATTATCACATCTTGGAATTTGCAGAAATGTGCCACATCTACATTAGGTTTCAAACTATACTAGAATTATCAAAATGATCAATGATGATAGGTGAGACATAGGTCCACTATAGGTGAAAACTAATCTTAGACCATTAGTTTTCACATAGTCATAATATCTATAAAATTCTATAAATTCTTTGACTTTGCTTCATAGTCACTGGTCCATCCCTGACTTTTGTATTAGACCCAAAGGATATATTATATGGGTCATTAATGATAATGTTTAGTCTCTAAAATATGGCCCTAATTTAACTCTAGTTTACCTTTGAGCTTGGCTCTTTGACATTTGTTTTGTCTAGGTCAATTTAACTTTTTTTTACTTTCATTGAAAATGTCCTGAGATCACTTTTATTTAATGGTTGTTGATTGCTAACTTGGACTATCTACGTCATGCAAAATTATCTTTATGATCATTGGCTCCATAGATACACTGACTTATTGAATCTATTTCACTCTATTGATCTAGTTATGTATACATGCCTATGAACCATTGATCTTTAGCTAGTTAAACGAACTTATCCCACTTGTCTTTGACTCATTATCTCCTTAGATTCACTAACCACTTTGACTCATAAATGGCATCCAATCAAGATGTATGAGTTCATGCACAACATATATCTCCCTAGTCCCACTTTATTGTCAATTTTTACACTCTATCATATCATGGCTTGATTATCCCACACCATTGGATTATGTTCAACTTATCGATCTGTAAAGGCTTTAATCTAGGAACCTTTTGACTTGGTTGACTTAGCATAGATCATTAGATCTTATGTGTTTGAATTAGGGTTACCTTACACCATGAGATATCAACCAATTTTAAACCTTTTAAAGACATTTTAAACCCAAATGATTACTTACCTTAATTAAAATTAATGTTCGTGGTGACATCTTATTGCACAGGCCATCTTTGAAGATTTAAATCTTGAGCCAAATATCTTACATGAGTCTAATTTTTACTTAAATCTACATTTTTACTTAATCCACTAGTCATGTGAGGATTCCTAAGCATGATACTAAATACACAAGTTGGCTATTCCACTTGATCTTGCATGATGTCCTGGTGATGGCCGAGATCAAATGACTAAGTATAGGAAACCTAGTAGAAATGCTTGGAAGGCCAAATTTATACATGTATAACTCAATCTATGCTTTGATAGAGGACCTCAGACTTGGTGCATAGAAATTTGAGACCAAGGTGAATAAACCCATGTGACTAATTTTTCTTGAGACTACCACATGTGTGAGATATAGCCTCTAAAAATTGCCTATTTAGTCTTTCTGTTACTTCCACTAAATTCTTGGATTCGGCAAAATTTGGTATGTAGACCAAAATTAGTCAACATATTTGATGACTTAGCTAGGCATCATGCATTAAATGCTTGATAAATTAGACCATTACATAACTCTTGGATCATCATGGATAATACATGGACCATTGCATGACCATAATATAACCTCTTGGCTTGTAAAGACAAAAAAATCCTAATAATAGGGAAAGAAAACAAACCAAAAGGGAAAATAACCTAAAAATAAATGCAAATAAACCATAGAATGATTGTGTAATAAATAAACACTTATTTAGAACAAAATAGAAAGAAAACTAACTAATGTGTCAGAAAACACTTGGGAAAAAATAAGAAAAAACTATGTATAGGGGACTTAACTTTATTTAATAGCAGTGTTTGAGATGTATTCCATTGACTGGAATAGGAAGTTATTCACCATTCATCCTTATGAGATGGAAAGCATTATGGAATTTTGAAATAGAAACTATACATGGTCCACTCTAGAGAGAATCAAATTTTATGTGTTGTCCTAGCTTGTCTTTATCCTCCTCCCACTTGAGGATAAAATCTCCTTCTTGAAAACTTATTGAAGAAGTTACTTTGTCAAAAGATCTCTTTGTCATTACTTGATGGGATTCCATAGCCAACATGACCTGATGCTTTGTCTCCTCTAGCTCCATGAGCTCAACATATCTTATTTTCATTGGCTTAGTCTCTAAAAACTCAAGCTGGTGGATTAATTCCAAAGTAGGGAATTCAAAACAAATAGGCATTATTGATTCCTTACTATGTACTAATTAGTATATAGAATTGGTAATTGATATTTTATAGCTGATCCTATCATCCCATATAGATGAATTCAATTTAAGATGTCATGATCTTTGATTATCTTCTACAATCCTCCTGATGATCTTCAACAAATTCTTGTTGGTAGACTTAGCAAGGCCATTGCCTTGTGGATAGTAGTTTGATGAGGTAATAAGAAAAATACTATGTTAAAACTCCCACTAGATGATATTAGGTCCTAAAAAAACCATAACATTATAAAAAATTATAGTTGAAAGGACCCTAAATCTAGTAAGTAAACCTTCATAGAAGCCTAAACCATTAGTTTCTTTGGCTTTTTTTAATGATATTGCCTTTGTCCATCTGGTAAAATAATCTATGAAAGTTAGTATCCACTTGTATCTTGAGATTTATGGGGGTTAGTAAAACCAATAAAGTACAATCCCCATTAGACAAAGGGTTGATTAACTTAAATTGGTTGGATAGGTAAGGCTGAAATTCTCACTTTTCTAACAAACATGGCACACTGTGTACATTTCCTGACCCATGCATGGCAATCACCAAATAAACTTGGTTAGTAATACCTACCTCTCATGATCTTTTGATCTTTTATCTTATATTAGTAATTTCCTCCACCATGCCCATCATGGAATTGCTTAATTAACTTTTATGTCTGACTTGGTTCTATGCATCTTAGCAGTATAACATTGATATGTTTTTAAAATAATACATTATCACTAAGGAAAAAAGGAATTGACTGTAATCTAAAGTATCTCCTCATCAAAGGAGTGAGATGAGAAGGATAAATACCATCTTGTAGATATTTGACCATATTTTGGAACCAACTAGAAGTTGAGCCCTGATTACTTACAAGTTCTTGATTATTTGACACCATAACTTATTCATTAGACTCCTTCAAGTTTTGTGTTAGATGTTCATAGAGTGCTTTGCCTCTAATCAACTTTGTGACTTTGATCTAAAATTCATATACCATGACCTTGGTTATCCAACCGACTCTTTTTTCACGTATGTCTTTGTTTAGAATAAAGTCTTTAACACTTGGATGTGTAACCATAAAATGTATCTTATTATTGGATAGCAAGTACCTAAACATTTTAAGAGACCTTGTAACAAAGAGAACATGCTTCTAAACAAAACAATACCTTATTTCATATTCTTGTAAGCATTTATTGAAAAATATTATTGGATAATCTAAAGTATCTTTATTAGGTTACATAAGAATACCTGATATTGTGTCAAGGTTAGCATAGCTATATAAGAAGAAATATTTTATAAAATTAGGGGTTAGGAGTGTAGGAGCACTGGTTATAGTTTTCTTGATTTATTAAAAACTTTTCACTCCTTTAGACAAAAAAAAAATCTAACCTTTCTTTAATATGGCTGTAAGTAGCCTATCTAAAGTAGCAAAATTCAAAATGTATCTCCTTATGAAGTTAATCTTACCTAAAAAGATTTATAAGGTTTTTTATGCTTAAGCAATGATAGTACAAGAATCAATTCTATCTTATCAACATCTATTCTTATACCTTTATTTTAAATGACATTACCAAGAAGATTACCTTCATGAATAGATAAAACACACTTTTTAAGGTTCAAAGACTCTCCAAATTCTCTGCACTTTTGAAACACCTGTCTGAGATGAATCATATGCTCATTTGTTCTATTAAAAAATACTTATATATCATCTAGATAAAAAGGAATAAACTTGTTGAGGAGACCTTGAAATTCCATGTCCATAGCCTTATAAAAATTGGCTCCAACATTAGATAAACCAAAAGGCAATTTTCTATATGCAAATGTCCTCCACTTTGTGGTGAAGACTATTTTGTACTGGTCTTCTTCTTTGACCAAATTTTTTTTATATCCACTATAACCATATAATAAAGAGAACCTTTCTAAACCTAAAACTAACTATAAAATCTATTTCATTGATGGAAATGGATAGTGATTTTTGAGAGAGGCATTATTCAAGTCATGGAAGTCAACACATAGCCTTATTTCACCATTCTTTTTTTATACTGGGATAAGGTTTGCTACCCAAGTTGAGTGCTTAATTGGAAATATTATGGCTAACTCAATGAGCTTATGTAGTTAATATCTCATTAGAGGTTCAAGCTTTGGATTGATTGGACTTTTCTTTTGTCTGACTAGCCTAGTCTCTATGAACTAGGACTACAATAAGGAGAGATTAGTATTGTGTTAGTGAATAAAATAAATCCAAATGAAACACACTAATGCTAACACTTTAATCTTATCACAAAGGGGGAGCTTAGTTGATAAGAATAGAATGGAAAACACAACTAAAATACAAAATAAACCTTCTTTCACCTTCTTTGGATACTCCAAATAGGTTTTTGAAGTGGCTTACTCAATTTGTGCTTATGAAGTCTACATCAATGAAGTGTGGCTACCTCCATCTCTCCTTGGCACCATGTTTAGATTTGTCTTGGCTTGGATTAACATTTGGGAATTATAACACTAAAATGTAATGATTTTGAATGCATTTGAGCATTATAAGTTTGGCATAAAAGATCTTTTTAAATTCATGTAAATGGCTCTCCTATTTATAGCTTTTTCAAAAATGGTTAGAATCAACATGAACCATCCATCTCAAGATGAAGATGTGTGACTAAGGATTAATTCAATTATGTAATTTAAAATTCATAAATATGATCATTAATATTTGGGATAGAGGGGCAATGCATAGGCATAAAGGGTCTTAATGAGGCATGGGAGGCATAAATCCTAATATTTTATGCATTTATGGCTTATGGATGCCACCCCATAGGATGATGTCATTTGGTGATATAGTTAATGACAATCAATTTCAAATAAATATTTAGTCAACAAGTTCTATGGAATTATTAATTAGGCTCATGATTTGAATTAATTATCTTTAAGCACAATTAGTCATTTTGGTGCAAAACTTGGCTCTTTAGTGCACAAATTAATTAAATTGGTTAGAATGTCCTATTATTAGGTTAAAATTTGACTGGATTGGAATTGGAAGTTGATGTTAGATTTATTAGATATGTTATCCCATTTAGGATGTTATTAGCACTAAATAACAAAGGCATATGTCTCATATAAGAGTTTTGATAAAAAAAAGAGCAATCCATAGCACCTCGATGCAAAATAAGCATTTTGACTTGAAATGATCTGATCAAAGTTAGCTGGCCCATAAAATTCATTACCCCATTTAGGGATAATTTGGCTAAAATTGAGACTTGAATATATCAGTTTCAATTTTTTTAATGTGTTCAGTGTTTTTAGGCTAAATTGTGCATTTTGGTGGAAATTGGTCAAAACCCTGATTGATGGTCATTGGTGGTTAGATTTAGGTGTCTATAGTTTCCCCCTATTTGGGAAGATATCACAAACTATAAGATAATAATGTCTTCTCAAATAATGAGAAATGACATGTATGCCAAAAAGAAGATGATGATTTAAGAACAAATATCCAAATGATTTTTTGAAAAACCTATGATGATGCCTCCTCGAGGAAGTGGCCATCACATATGTGGATGGGCAGTCCCTCAAAAAGAAGTAAGAAGAAAAAAGTAGAATTAACCCATGGGTGAGATTAATCCAAACAAAAAATTACTTTCATGCATTGATTTAAAAAATTACTAATTTACCCAAAGGTAGTTATAATAAAAAATAATGATTTGCCCATAGGTAGTTATAATCATTAAGAGCACTTGGATTTTTTTATAAAGATGATTATGCCCTAGTTATGGATGATTAGCAAGAATTACTCAAAGATATAATACAAAATATAGATTAAAGATGAGTAGGTGTAAAGTGATAAAATAGTTGAATAGAAGAATAATATTGATCTATATAAAGGATTCAATTGTACTTGTTAATGAGGAGATACACATCCTTATTATCAATGATACAACTATAATGGTTAATGGGTTGATTTTATTAAGATGGATGGAAGGATTTTGCCAAGGTACCTGAAATAAACTTATATGGCTCCATTATTTGTAGACCTTTTTAAATCTGATTTTTGTTGTAGCATGTGATGGTAGGCATCATGATAGAACACCATGAAGACTTGGTTGAAATAAACATAAGGACTAATTCTTTGATCTATAAAAACTCAAAAATAATTCACCAATGATAAACACTATGATGATGATGTTGACATATGAATATGGATGGACTCAAGAATAATGTATACAAGGAATCACCTAATGAACACATATAGACTAAGTCAATGCAACAATGCTTAAAAAAATAGGCAAGTGAACAAACAAATAAATAAATATGTAGAAAGCACACAAATAGATAAATAACCTAAAATAAAAAATAAATAAATAGAAAGCCTAAAAACAAAAGCAAAAGAAAGCATCGTAATAATGATTTTGCCCCAGTAGGGCATATCGAGGATAACTGACTAGGCTTAGATAGGATAAATGTTTTTGGATTTTGAAATATTTGAATTTTTTTGGCAATTTAAGGTATCTTAACTCATTAAAGAATGACAAGATATCTACTCAGAAAATGATGATAGCATTTGGCTTAGGTTGCTCATAAAATGGTGAGAGCATATGGAAAAGGGGACTGAGGTGACCTCAACATTAATTGAGCATGGCCAAAATAGTCCTAAAATGACATTAAGTCATATTAATTCCATCCACAAAAAAGGAAAGGAAAAACCAACAAATGGCTAGTCAAATGAAAATAGTAATGGCAAGGTGATGCAGTAATGCATGATACATAAATGTTATCCCTAGTTTGCCCATAAGTAGTTATAACTAGCATACAATGGATCAAATCAATGATACTAATTTTTTCATAGGTAATTATAATTATTATCAAGACTAATGAACACTAATTTTCCCATAGGTAGTTATAATTAGGTTCACATAAACAAACTTGATATAAGATAGGAGATGAAAGATATCTTTCTAGTTCGACTATCACACTACTTTCATATACTATCATTTAAAAATAAACTTGATAAGAGTTTAAACTTGATTATAATCCCCTCATGAAAAGTATGGGAAGAACCAAAATGAACCAAGATCAAAATAAGATTGGGTAAGATGACTAAAAATATGCTTTTGTCTAGATAGGAATGGAATGATAGGATGGAATGGTTTTACTTTAGGATAATGATGGTTTGATATATTAGATAAAATGGTAAGAGGGTTTACCCTAAGTGTTAAGTTGATTGTTTTGGATATGTGATAATGGTAAAATGATATGTAACAACAATAATGGCATCACAATGAAATGGTATGGTACATATTTGGTTATGGCTTGGTTATCATAAATGGCACATGATTTTATTGTTCTTGCTAAAGTGGAGATGTACATCCTAATAAAAAAATGACACAAATAGAATAATCAATCATGTTAATTTATAACCCATACCCATCTAAATAGTTTCTCTATCAAAAACTTCCTAAAAATTTGGGTGTCAAGAATGCTTTTATGATCTTCATTGGTCATTGATTTTGACTCCGTCAAGCATCGAGATAAGTTATATTTATAGCCTATATAAAGGAAAGTGAGATGGTAAACAAGGAAAAATAATGGATGGTAGGTTTTTTTTAAAATGGAATGGTAGATGATAATGGAATGTGTAATGGTTGGGAAACAAATGAAGATCATGAATTTCAATCACATGTAATGTTGTTGATGTTGGATTTGACATAGCTTTGGATGTGATGGGGTTGAAGACTTTTGAATATTCTATTGATAGGACCACCAAATTTTTCTATTGTTTGATCTTGAGAGTATTTACCATCTGATTAGACTATAGATTGGATGTTTTTTTATTTGATCTTTGATATTGTATTCATCAAGTAGTGAAGGGTTTTTGTGCTTAGCTATTAGGACATTGATGAGTTTTTCACCAATGAAGTTATCTTGAGTGTCCCATAGTACCTTTAAGAAGGTTTTACTAATGAACATTAGCTTTTGACTTTGATTATCTTCTAGTTCTTTTGAAAAACATTTCACTAAAAGATGTTGAGTTTGAACTTTGCTTGTCCCCTAGTGATTACAAAAAGGTTTCACTAGGAGAGTTTTCTTTTTCTACATGAATGTGGTCTTGTCTTTCTTGCTCTTCTTAAACTACTATGTCAACATGGATGTAGTTCAACAAAGTGTGATTTTGTCGATCCCAATCGACACTTATGGGAGATGGAATGTCAATAATATGGCTATGTCAGTTAAGGGTAATGGCCTGTGGAATGGTAATAGAATGGGGAAATGCTACACAATCCTCATAGAAGATACTAGGATAACTTGTGTTGAAGCTAAGGTGTTAATCCTCAAAAAATGTGGAAGGATCAAAAATGTATTAAAATTGATCTACTAAGCATGCATAACCAATGTTATAACAACTATGAACATATTCTGATTTTGAATCTGATTCTGACTCAAGGGACTTTGAATTTATTGTTGAGACTAATGTCAATTTTGATTCTAATTCTAAATATGATGTTGGTTTAAGAATAAAACCTAACTCTAACTTTGATTCTTCATCTGATGGGTAATTTATTATAATGATGTCTTGTTAAATTTTTGGTATTGGATAAGTAATGGATTATGATGGCATAAATGGCTCCACAAAGACTAGTTTATCAAAGTGAGACTCCTCTATAATAGGAAATAGGTCAAGAGACAATTAATTAAATAATGGCTTGGCAATAGGAGGCTCATAAAAAATATACATGTGGTTGAGGCAATGATTTTCCCAAAGGTGGTTATAATCATTAAAAAGTAACTCAGTAAAGATTGGTTCATCAGAATGAGACTCCTCGATAACTGGTATATGATTGAAAGGTGATTCATCATAGGTTGACTTATCATAAATGATTGGTTCAACAAAAAAAATTTGGATTCGTTGGTTCTCTTGGCCTTGATTTTCAATGAGTTGGAAAATACTAGTTTTAAACATAGCTTGAACATTGAATGATTGGATCAATTAAGGTTTTGATGGGATTGGTACTAGATGATGAATGACTTATGGTTTTATAAAGTGGGTAACTATTGGAAATAGATGAATAATGATCAGGGATTGGATAATGATAAGGCATTGGGGAGAGTGATTGATTGCACAAGCCAAAGGATGAAGTCCTAAAATGGTAGTAATAGGGTGGTATGGGGCTTGGTTACTCACATAAGCCAAAGGATGAGGTCTCATAATGGTAATGGGGCATTTTTTAGCTTGATTTATTGCAAAATACAGTACATCTAATTCTTCCTCATAAACCATATCATCCCAATCTTGATTTGGATCATAAGTTGTTTCTTGAATATGTTCTATGTATTAATTATTGTAGAAAGGGTATGGATCTATATCCTAAACAACTTTATCTATATTTAGGTCTTCAAGTTCCTCCTCATAAATTATATCATCCCAATTGGTAATTTCATTTGGATTTTGTGTATTTTGACTATGTTCCCCATATGGAGTATTATAAGGAGAATAATAAAACTCCTTAGAAAATCTTTCTCTATAGTGGTTCCTAGTGGGATTTTGTGTAACCATTATATCATAATTTGGATTTAATGTGACTCCACCATAAGTGTATTTATACATATCCACATAAACTATGAAATCTCTAAAATAAAAAGGCTTAGGGTTTTACAAATTCTAAAAAAACTATATGCAAAAGATAAATGGTTCAAACTTGGTCTAACTTGGTTAAAGGTGGAGCTATATCTCCAAATAATGATTTGATCATGAAGCTATATCTCCAAAAAAAAAATTGATAATATTTGGCATAGAATAGTCTAACATCAAATGTCATATGCACAAAAGCCTCAAGCATATGAATAAAAATAGGCATGTCAAAGGTCTAAAATATGAAAGGGAAAAGAGTCACCAAGTCTTTTGTCCAAACATAGAGTCAAAAGTTAGGCTCAAATAAGATATGCTAGTACTTTTGGCTAAACAGTGTCAAAATATAGGCTTGAAACAAAGGATGATATGATTTGATTTAATCTAACAAGTTTGGAAACAACTTTAACATAGATCTGACACATAGAATAAAACATAAACATGATCAGTTAGCATAAGACATAAGGTAAAAGGCTCTTGAATAAAGTTTTTTTTCTCCTATAGAAATACATAAAAAATGATAAGGATAGGCTTTGAACAAATAAACCATCAATGTTTTCAGATTTGGGTAAGAAATTAACTAAAGTTATGCAACCCAAAAGAGAAAGATCTGTGTATCAACCCCATGAATTGAGGCCTAAATAGAAATCAATTAATGTTTTGATCCAAAATTGACAAGATTAATTGAAAACTCAATGTTGAAAACTAGGATTTAACCAAACAAGCTAAACAAGATTGGATAACATGGTGATGCATAAACAAGGTCCAAATGACATATATGACTAGTTTTGAACAATGGTTTTGATATAATGGTAAATAAGTCTTGAAATAAATTAAGCAACATAATGGAATTAACATGCTTAAATGACATGATCAACATTATGTTTCAAAGACTCAAAGGCTGAAACTTGAGAATGATGTGGGCAACTTAATGGTACCCATTTCAAACAACTAATACACAAATATGTTTAGCAAAAATTTCAAGGCACAAGTGTGGTATAAAATGGGTAGCATAACACCTATTTAGATAAAAGAGTAACATATAAACAAATTGGTTTTGACATGGTTATAAATAAACAATTAGGTTTTAATCTCAAAACATTCCAAGCGAAAATGATCAAAATAAACTAAGAATAATCATTTAAACCCTAGCAAGGGTATGGAAATGTGGGGTTGAATAAAATTAATTAGTTTTTGATCATTATATATGGATCAACTACACATTTAATTTCACATCATGATGAAAAATAAATTTATGTAATTGGGTGTTTCTGGTACTTGGCTTGTTACAAAAAGGTCTTGTTCTTTTTACAACCACTACATCCATCGCTTGCTTAGTGTAGTGTGATGTCCAAAGTGTAGATATGTCCCATGTGTAACTCCAACACTATAAGTTGGTTTAACCACTAAAACCTTTGATCCTAGTGGGAGTGGTTGAAGTTAGTGCTAGAAGATGAAACTCTAGGTCAAAGCTTCCCTAAAGAACTTATGGGAGGTAATGAAGTCCCATTCGTAAGCCAAATTTGCATAAAATAAATGACTTAATATAAATATTTTAAGGTTGTTTCAAGGTCACCCAAACTATTGCAATTTTGTTTGGGGGAGTGCTTTAGATGAAATTATTTATATGCCTTGGACTAGGCATATTTGTAATAAGGAGGATGCTTTGATTCTAAAAGTTTCATAAAAGGGATGAATGGAAGAGCATACATGCAACATCCCTCTTTTTGCCAATCAAATTATATTTGGAAAAATATTGAATACAAAATTTGACAAGTGATTTCAATTATAAGCATCAAATGAAAGATTCGGTGGTATTATTTTGACCCATTGGTCTTAAGTTATGACTTTGAAAGCACAATGTGTCAAAACATTCACTTAAGCACCCTAGTTTTTCTTTAAGCACCATATTTGAAAGTGTGTTTGGTTAAATTCAATAAAAATAAGTTATAATATACTCCATCAACATAAAAAACACACAATTACAAGGGCTTTTAAGTACTTAAGATTTTGAGCAAACAACATAAAAAATTTCAACTCTTTGTTGCAATCCCATTGTTACACAACTAATATCATTGTTTCCTTGTAAAATTGAACTTTTAGAAAAAAATATAATTTTTATGGATTAGTTCAACAAAAAAACACAATATCACTATTTTCATTTGAAATTACTACTAAAAAAATTCATTGTTTTAAATGAAATTACTAGCCAAATCAATGATATCACTGCCCAAGAAACAATATCACTATTCTAGTTAACAAAATCATTGCTCATACAAAATCACTACCAAAATTGATGAAACCCTTGTTATATTAACAAAATCACTATTTTTAGATATGAAATCACTACATACGGTGAACAATATCACTATTTTGTGACAAAATCATTATTTTTGCAAAATCACTACTCAAGCAAATAAAATCACTGTTTTGACAAATGATATCACTACTCAAGGCTACAAAATCACTAATGTTATAGCAATGATATTTCAATAAAGATAAAAATCAAAGTTACCAAGAATAAAAATACAATTATCAAAAAAATAGAATTTTAACTTAAATTTTCATTCTTTTGAATCCTTCACTCCAAGATTCTATAAAAAATTGGTTAGTAGGTTTCTTGAGAGAGCCTTTGTGATCAAATTTTTGGGGCTAGGGTCCCACTGGGCATGCCATTATGTGAACTAGGATTGTAATAAGGGGAGATTAGTATTGTGTTAGTGAATAAAAGAAATCCAAACAAAACACATCAATGATAACACCTTAAGCCTATCATAAAGGGGGAGCTTAGTTGATAAGACTAGAATAGAAAGCAAAACTAAAATGCAAAAGGAACATCCTTTCACATTCCTTGGATGCTCTAAATATCTTGTTGAAGTGGCTTGCTCAGTTTGTGCTCATGAAGTCTACATCAATGTAGTGTGGCTACCTCCATCTCTCTTTGGCACCATGTTTGGCTTCGTCTTGGCTTGGATTGGCTAAACATTTAGGAATTATAAAACTAAAACATAATGATTTTGAATGCATTTGGACATTATAAGTTTGTCATAAAATAGATTTTTAAATTCATGTAAATGGCTTTCCTATTTATATATTTTAAAAAATGGTTAGAATCAACATGAACTGTCCATCTCATGATGAACATGTGTGGCTAAAGATTAGTTCAATTATGTAATTTAAAATTCATAAATACGATCATCAATATTTGGGATAGAGGGGAAATGAATAGGCATGGAGGGTATTAATGATGCATGGAAGGCATAAATCTTAATATTTTATGCATTTATGGCTTATAGATGCCACCCTATAGGATGATGTCATTTGATGATACAGTTAATGACAATCAATTTCTAATAACGATTTATTCAACAAGTTGCATGGAATTTTTAATTAGTCTTGTGATTTGAATTAATTGTCTTTAAGCATGATTAGTCATTTTGGTGTAAACCTTGGCTCTTTAGTGCACAAATTAATCAAATTGGTCAAAATGTCCTATTATTGGGTCAAAATTTGATTGGATTAGAATTAGAAGTTGATGTTAGATGTATTGAATATGTTATCCCATTTAATATGTTTCCAACACTAAATAATAAAGGCACATATCACATTTTGATAGAAAAGAGCAATCTAGGGCATCTAGGTGCAAAATTAACATTTTCACTCGAAATGATTTGATCAAATTTAATTAACACATAAAATGTATTAACCGATTTAGAGATACTTTGGCTAAATTCAACACTTGAATATGTCAGTTTCAAAGCTTTTAATCTATTTTAATGTTTTTAGGCCAAATTGTGCATTTTGATGGAAATTGGTCAAAAACCTAATTGGTGGTCAGATTTAGGTGTCTATAGTCTCATATTCTAACTCTATGGTATGTTGAGATAGACTTGGATCAAAAAATTTAAATTCACTATACTACCATGCAAAGACATCTACAAAATTTGAATATAACTTAATAAAATCTTCTTTATCTGAAGATGTGCAAACTTTACCTAGCTTTAAATTTTTTCTAGTTACAATCTCTACATTTATGTAGTGTTCTTCCTTAGTTAATAAAGTAAACTTTTATTTTATTAATTAATCATCTCTACTAAATATATTTTCTAGGGTTACCAATCCTTTAGGCGACTTGTTTGTCTTTAATTGTATAATCTAATCATCATATTGTTGTAAATGCTTGTCTCAGTTCCTTAAGGAGAATTTAACTTTCTCTTGTAAGAATCTAATAATCTAGTTGTCATATTCAAATAATTTCTAGTTTTCTTGGTTTTCTATGATAAAAGGTCTCACAACCACCTTGATGTGTGATTAGACTTTGTCCCTTTTTATATTATCTAGGATATTGAACTATGATCGAGTAGTAACTGGCCTATCAACATGCTTATTCGGATTTCTTTGTATGGCTTGAATATTGAAGGTTTGAAAGTCTTCAACTAGGTCCCATACTCTTGCTTATAAGACCCAAGTAGTGATTTTTTTTCATATATTTAGTCCCCTTACTTGGTAAACTACTAGTTCACTATCTCGAAAGACTTGTAAGGAATTAACTTTCATCTTTCTTGGCCATTTCAAACCATGCACTAATGCTTCATATTTAGTGACATTATTGGAAAAACCAAACTAAAACTTGAGATAAGATTAAATAACTTTGATTATATAGAGAAATTAACATCATTCTAGCTTTAATGCCATGTTTGTTCATGTATCCATCAAAATATAGCTACCAAAGTCCATCACTAGGTTGCTCATCTTTCATTAGCATTGGAATTGGTGCATCATTTTCATGAAGACAATAGACATCAAGTCATTTTTCTTCAATTAAATTTTAGTGATCATTCTCATGTACAATAGAGGCCCATTCATCAATGAACAAATTTGGGACTCCATCTAGAGGTGATTCAGATTCAACCTTATTATTTTCTAACACCTTATCTAAAATAACATAATTAGTGTCCACCATGCTTGACATATATGGTTCCAAATGAAATATTGCAATAGGTTCAGAATGTATTTTTGCCTTAGTGTCATACTTAGTTTTGAACATTAGATAGATCCAATCAACTAACAAATATCCTCAAATTTTTGAAGTAAAATCTCTTGATAGACACATGGTAAAATAGGGAGGTAGTCTCACTCCAACTACATCTTGGTAAATAATAACATCGGTGCAATCATGTAATGTTAGATTTAGGTATTTTATCATCCTAATATTTTCATTTATGATCCATCTAATTGAAATACTCCTTTGGTATTTGACTCATAGACAATACCAAGTGTGTTTGTAATTTGTTTGGGCATAATAGTGCTACTAGCTCTACTATCTACCATACAATTATGGACCAAACAATCACCTATTGTCAAAGAGATATAAAAGGGATAGGCCTTATTTGACTTGAAATTGGGTTTATCAACCTTTGTCATGTTATGTAATTACTAATCAAATGGTTTGATTTGTTGGTCTGAATTAGCCAAGACAACTCCTTCTTTCTCAACTAGTTCTTTAGATACCTTAAGATCCAAAAGATCTTAAATCAACATGTCCTTTTGCTATGGGATGATGAGGTAATCTCACATTATAATAATAACATTTGATTTATTAATTTTATCAATAATGTTAAAACATGTTCTACTAACATTTGGCTACAACTTCCTAGCCACTGGTTGTTTTCTAGTTAGGAAAACATGGGGAACTTTCACTATCTCTGTGTTCTAAATCTTCTATGTTATAGGAACAACAACTTGATATTTAAATTTCTTTGACACAAAATTATGAACACTTTAATTATTACTCACATCATTATATCCTTTAACTTCTCTTCATTTATTTCTAATTAGAGCTACCACTTGACCATTTGTGTTGCTAGTTTCACCAACTTGGTTGAACATAATGTTATCATCCAAATGCCAATTAACATTTTTAGCATTTGTCTACCCTAGAACTTGTTGATATTATCCTTGGATTTCCATATTCATTTCTTGATATTGACTACCTTGAAGAGGGAACTCTTCTTGTGTCATCAGTGACATGGTAATCTCTTGTGATACCAAAGCTTGATTTTGAATGTCATTTGGATTAGAAGGCTACCAACCTAGATCTTGCATGAAGTTATTTTGGGGAATAATATGTTTTGAGATGGAAGGCACATTAAGATCAAGGGTTGCATATGGATTAGTTTGGGTTATAATTCCTTGATTTTGATAAGGTTGCCTATTATCTTTAAAACCTTGGTAAGGTGTTTTTTGTTTATTGAAAGACTGATAGGTACTTTGGTTTTGCTATTGATAAGGTTTACCTTGGTGTTATTGTCTCTTGAGTGAAACAATATCATTTATGAAAGATTGTAACATGTTTTTCAAATCACCAATCTCACTAGATTGATTAAGAGGGGCTACAACTTGGACTTTTGGAGATGGAATAGGGGTTATAGAGGGAATTTGGGGAACTTGAGGGGGAGAAATAGGTTTTAATTCTAGAAAAAGGGTATTAGAGTCCTTTGAGAAAGTTTACTAGTTTGAATCAAGTTGTTCTCTATTTTGATAGCAATCTCATAGGCATTTGTCAAGTTATTACCACCCATGGACTATATCATGACACTTATATCATAATTAAGGACATTAAGGAAGTATAAAAATGCATACTCTGGGGATGGTCTAACAAATGTATGGATCCTAATCCATGTATTTTAGAATCTAAGGTTAAAGTTCAACATGAATTCATGGGGGTACCTTTTTATGGTGGTTAATTGTTCAACCAAAGAAAATTAATTAGATTTTTCTTCAAATTGCTTAACTAAAGTTACACCTAACTCATCCCAAGTAGTAATGGAGGTGAAAGGAAGATTCCAATACCATTGGAATGCTTTTCCCTTGAAAGAGGAAGTAAGTAGTCTGATAGCCATATTATCTTGAGTAATATTATGAATAGAACATAGATTGGCAATATCTTGGATATGTTCAATAGTAGTAGTTTTATCCCATTCTCCAGAGAAGAAAGGGATACCTTTTAGAGCAGACATAAGAATTTCATCATAATGGGCCAAATCTATAGGACTACCCTTGTTAAATGGGACAAACACTTGATTCTTGATAACCATTTGGGCAAAAGGGATTTGGATTATGGGGACAATAGATTGGACTAAAATAATACATTGATTAGAAGATAAATACTACTTTGGAGGATAAGGACTTGTGCCATTGGAGATTTATCTTTTATATTAAGTAGGAGGGAACTCAATATGTTTTAAAAAATAACCTTTACTTGATGCCCTTGTTGTCTTTGGCATGAAAGTATTATCTAGAAGATGATATGATCTCTGTAACCTAAAAGATCTTAAAATTTTGATGATGATAGATCTTTCCTACTAATATGAATCTTTATTATTAATATTCAAACTTCAATTATACCAAAGAAACTCAGTGTCCCATCAAGCATGCCAAAATTATTAGTGTACTAGATTGCACCCTAACTGAATAAGGGGATTGTTCAAGTCCTCTACTCAAATCTAAATCAACATGGGATTGATTCTAGGTTGTGGGTATCATAATAATGGATTAGACCTCCAAAAAAGGCTAGCTTCCTTATGGATCTATCACCTATACTAAACCTAAACTATCACTTGCTTGGAAAAGGGAGAGAGAATTGATAAAACTTATAAAATCATGTAAAAAAGTGGTGATGCACCAATGATTTGATCACTCTAAATCATACAAAACACACTATGAGACACTTATCAGACCAAAAAACATCAATCTCCATTAAATATGTTAGCATAAGGCATTAATCAGTTATTAGATTAGTAAGAGAGGGAAAATATCCACTTTCAAGCTAGAATAATAAACCGTAAATTGCACTTATAATGACCTATAAGAACTAATAAGAACTTCTTGAAGGTGAAAAAAAATTAGACATAAGCAAGGAACTTACATTTACTTAACCATAATACATGAATTCATGGAACCCACTTCAATCCAACTTAGAAAATGATGGAATTCAATCTTTATTACATAAAAAATGTGTCATAGTACAAATTTTGGTAGATTCTAATCATACCAAAAAGAGGGATAGATGATTTTTTAAGGCTTAAAATCCTTCATTTATAGAAAAAGGAGAGAGAGAGAGAGAGAGAGAGAGAGAGAGAGAGAGAGAGAGAGAGAGAGAGAGAGAGAGAGAGAGAGAGAGAGAGAGAGAGAGAGAGAGAGAGAGAGAGAGAGAGAGAGAGAGAGAGAGAGAGCTATGTGTTAAAAATGGGCCAACTACTTCTAATGGATTAGCATTAATTCAATTATGTTTTTGAGTGAGGATCTTATCAATAAGGTATAATTTCAAAGGCCTTGCAAAAGAATTTAATGCTCGCTATCCTTATCCAACTACTAGATCTTTTCTTAGAACTACATGATATCATCTAATGATCTACTGACAAGGATCACATATGTATTAAGTGGCCCACTATTAAAGAATTTATAAAATAATCATTGATGATAGGTGACACACAAGTTTACTATAGGTGAAAACTAATCTTAGACCATTGGTTTTCACTTAGTCATAATATCTATAAAAGTTTTCAAACTACCCAACTTTGCTTCACAGTCACTAGTCCATCCTTGAATATTGTATTAGACCCAAAAGATATATTATATGAAATATTAATGGTAATGATTAGTATCTAAATTATGGCCATGATTCAACTCTAATTCACATCTGAGCTCAGCTCTTTGACATTTGCTTTTTCTAGGTCCATTTAAACTTTTTTGACTTTCATCAAAAAAGTCTCGAGATCACTTTCATTTATCGGATGTTGATTGAAAACTCAGACTGTCTACATTGTGATCAACTGTATTTATGATCATTGGATCCATAGATACATTGAATTATTAACTCTCCTTCATTATATTGATCTACCTATGCATATATGCCCATGATCCATTGATCTTCTACTAGTTGAACGTGCTTGTGCCACTTATCCTTCACTCATTAGCTCTTTATTATCAAGATGTATGAGTTAAAAGTGCACCATAGATCTCCCTGGTCCCAATTTATTATCATTTTTTTTTGCTCCATAATATCATGGCTTGATTATCCTATATCATTGGATTATGTCCAACTTATAAATTTTTAAAGGCTTTAACCTAGGGACCTTTTGACTTGGTTGAATCAGTGTGGATCATTAGATATTATGTGTCATAATTAGGGTGCTAAAAGAATGTTAGATCTTGAATAAACTCAAAACTTTTAAGGACCTTATAAACCCAAATGATTACTTCCCTTGATTGAAATTGACATTCATGTTAACATCTTACTGCATAGGTCCATCTTTGAAGATTTATATCTTGAGCCAGAAAGCTTGCACAGGTCTAAAACTTTTTAAGGATGATCTTGGAATGTAAATTTGAATTTATTATTTATCCACTAGTTACAAAAATATTCCTAAGTTAGATAATAAATGCACTAGTTGGTTATTCCACTTGCTCTTACATGATGCCCTAGTGACAATCGAGCTCAAACGACTAAGTATAGGAAACCTAGAAGAAATGCCTAGGATCCCAACTTTACACATGTATGAATAAATTTATGATTTGGTGAAGGACCTCATACTTGGTACATATAAACTTGATACCAAGGTAAACAAACCCATGTGACTATTTTTTCTTGAGACTGCTACACATGCAAGATATGGCCTCTACAAATTGCCTATTTAGACTTTCTGCTACTTCCACTAAATTCTTGGACTAGGAAAAATTTGGTATGTAGACCAAAATTGGTCAACACTTACTATTGATGAAGTTACACGTAATCCTAGAGTCAATTAACATAGTCACCTTATATTTCTTCAAGAACCCCACCACCTTAAGAGTTTAAAGAGTGCTAATGCCTGAAAGTGCATGATAGGAAATAATAGGTTTAGAATATTCAAATTTATCCTCAGGTTCTTAAAAACCTTTCCCTAAAGCCTCATCATATTATTCCTCATCATTGGCACCATTAATGTAAAGTTACTTATTTTTGGCACATCGATGCCCTTTTCTCTAGTTGTTATCATAACCAAAATATAGACCTTTTACATGCTTTTATTCCATTTATTGAGGTGTCAATCTAGTAGGCTAATGAAATTATGGTGTTAGAAAGGTTTTAATTTTATCATCTCTTTTTCCTCAACCTGCATGCCTTTGGTATGGCCTGAGATATGGTACTAGAATGAAACAAGCAAACCTCCAATTGGATGCTATCTTTACGGGGATGAAACAAGCAAACCTCCAATTGGATGCTATCTTTAAGGCCACCTAAAAAGAGGTTAGTGAGATTTTCCTTAGTGATGTCTACCACCTATAAGGAGAGATTATAAAATTGATGAATGTATTCCTTGGTAGTCCTAGGTTGGCACAATTTAGTTATCTGACTAAAGTAATTTCTAGATACATTGTTGTGATAGTTGAGCTGCAACTCCTTAGAAAATACCAACCATGAAACTGGGACACCCTTATTTTTCTTTTGAGAACACAACCAATGATACCAAATGAATGTCTTAGGTTATAGATAGAGAGAGATCATAAACACTTTTTATGAACATGTATTTTGATGTATATCATATAAATTTTCAATTTTAGTGAGTCAAGTGAGGGGATCATTACCATCAAAATTGCATAGGTCCATTTTTGGCAACGTCAACTTAGGACCATAATTGGTATTGATATTATGTAGAGTAGGAAAACCAAATTGAAGTGGTGAAGGATTATTTTATAGTGGATAACTGACACCAATTACCCATATATTTGTTTTAATTGATCTTTCATTCTATTTAAGTCCCCTCTCAAACTTGTAATGACCCCTTGAATTATATCAAAATCATATTTTTTCACCATGCCCTATAACTCTAACTTTAGTTTTTGAAATACCTCTAAAATATATGGATTATAAGTTTTAGATTGTATGTTTTCCTTGTGAGGATTTTTTGAAGTTTATTTCCCTTTCTCGTGTTTTCAAGTGTTTGGACTAGCCATGTACAAAACCTATGAGGTTTTCATCCCTAAAAAAAAAGTATTAGAGGAATACACAATTATGATCATCTCATCTAGATGAATCTAACTACTATGATTGTGCATAAGGGTGAAAAATTTTGACCCAAAAAAGTGTACCAGTGTAATACACCATTGTGATCATCTCACAAAGATGAATCCAATGACTACTAACTTGTGTAAGATGAAAAAATTCCAGATTTTTTTACCTAGAAAAAAATGTGTTTTTTTCTTTTTTTGTAAAAAACCTCATGAACAAAACTATGGTGATGAAAAAATCAAATCCTCCTAGATCACAGGTAATTTTTTTTGGCCTTCTGGTGCTTAGGACACTTGATTCATAAAAACTACATTGTAAAAACTTACCCAAATCAATGCTCTGATATCACTTGTAAGGAAATTACTTAGATGATTTGAAATAATAGAATTATATATGTCAAAATTAAGAGAATACTAAGTAGATTGACAAAAATAATTTGTAAAAGATCATAATACTTGAATATTATGACTGAGCCACTTCAAGGGGGCAACATCCACAATAATTTAATAAGAACATAATTCACAATATGATCCTAAAAGACTAACCATGACCTCCTATATATACTCTACTTATCCATGGTTATTCCATAGAATAACCATTTTAAGAACATCGAGAAATGTAATAAGCTAATATGAAGATGTTTAAGCCATAAGTCGGTCACATATATCCCTAGACATATTATAGGTTAAGGAAATAACATTAAAAATGGGAAAAGAATGGATGATGATGGAGATGATTTTGAGAAACTCACAACATAATAAATGAAGAGAATCATTAGAATAAAATTAAATGGCTAGAAAATTTACCTCTTACACAAAAATGTAAATATGAACAACATATGTAATAGATATAAAAGGCTTAATTAGAAGCACAAAATCTCCTCAAAAATCATATCAAGTACACTTGGTTCAAATCTCATACATAAGGTTTTCAACACAAATTTTGGAAACACCATGAGTTGCACACAAGCAACAAAAGTGCAAAAATTTAATGGCATCTCTATATATGAATATAAGTACAAAATTCATAAATAAATAAAATCAACACACACAAATACAAATATTTATATCACCTAATTTCTTGCATTTCATTTCTCATATATAAAAATTTACATAGACCACATAGAAAGCTGTATCTAGCTCTTCGCCAAGAGATTGAAATAAACTAGAACCCATTTACAATTGTCATCACTCATATTTATAATACTTTGGAGGATGAAATGACCTTTCATATTACATTTTTTTACCTTTTTTATCCTAATTTGTATCCTATTCTATTTTACAATTTTATTAAAATGAATTAAATAAAGCACCAAGTAGGATCACTAAGACTTATCCATTAGGTGATAGAGTCTACAGATAGTATGTGCCCAACACTAACATATGAAACTAAGTCCTGTAAAGAGAAATTTGGAAAAAATTGAGAATTAAACTCACCCAAAAAGTATTTGAGGATAGAATATTTAACATCATTGGATTGCTTCTTTGAAAACCTTTTCAATGCTTCAAATGGGGGCCAAAACATATTCCAAATGTAAAATATATGGCCAAATGAAAATTTTGTGACTAGCGTATCTATGAGGTAGTATTAGAATAATATTTACCCCTCTTTGTTTTCCAAAAAACCTATTACTATAAGTACCAAGTATTTCACATCATTGAATATCTCAATTCAAGACTTTTCCAATGCTTCCAATGGAAGCCAAATTGTGGATCAAGATTCAAAATATATGGTTAAAACAATAATATGTATTTTTTAATTTTCATTCAATCACACCTAGTGTACATTGCACACCTAGAGGACTTGGAACAGCCAGTGCTCTCATCGTACCCAAGTGTCTTGCATGTCTAATGTGTTTGAGAGTTTGAGTTGATCCTCCTCCAAACTTTTACTTCTATGATATGAAAAATATATAAATTTGGGATCTTGATCCTTTGGAAAAAATGTTCCTTAGAAAATATCTTTACAATACATAAAATAAGAACCAAAATAGAGTCTAAATTTGAAATATATGACAAAACTAAAGATTTTCTTTTTACTCACCTTTTGTGCAAATGGTAATTTATTATTCCAATTGGAATTTACACAAAATTTATGAAGTCTGGGATTTTCATATCCAATTAAAATATGATCCTTGAGATAATATATTTCTAATGCATCAAACTAGAACTAGAACAAAGTTTAGGAGTGAAGGATATGAAAAAAATAGAGGATTTTCACTTGGCTCACCCTTGTGTAAATGGTATTAAATTTCTTTGGCTGGATTTTACCTATAAAATATATGAAGTTTTTGACTCTAATATATAAATAAAATATGATCCTTATGACAATATATTTCCAATGCATCAAAGGAGAACCAAATCAAAATATAGAATTAAAATATATCAATTGATAATTTTCATCTATTATGTTCTAATGTTTTGAATCTACTGTATGAAAAATATATTAAGTTTGGGACATTAATATATGAATCAAAGATGATCCTTATAAAAATATATTTACAACACATGAAAATAAAACTAAAACTAAGTCTGTATGAAAAATATATAATTGAAAGATTCAAACTTGACATTCCTAGTGTATTTTAATGCTCTAATGTTGTAGAATTCTAGTATGAAAATTATATGAAATTTGACCCACACACACACACGTACATACTGATATAATACCTAAAACTAACCATAACACAATGATAATGTATTTAGATAACCAATATAGTTAAAATATGTTTGTTGACACATAATAGTATTAATGAGGCTAATATAATACATATGTTAAGAGACAAGTTTAGAACTATACCAAGCTAATTTATATAATATAGAATAGATGAATGCAAAAAAATAGATGTTATCACCTAGGTTGATACCATAGGATATAATGAATCTATAAAATATATAAAATAGATATACATGAGAGGTAAATAGATTGACATTTAGAGGAGGTCAATATAATAGTATCAATGGTATAATCAAGATAGAATAGAAACATCTCTCATAAAGCACCACAATACTTTCCCACCCCATTCTTGGTGTACCCTATAAGGCATTCACTCATGAATATTGATGCATTGATAAGATGTTGCAATACAAAGTGTCAAAAAAATAATTAATTGAAATATATTATGTGTATACAAATTCCCCACCTTAAGCTCATCATGTGTCACAATAATATAATGCATGATGGTGCTTGGGGATAGAAACATAGGAACACACTAAAGAGCATCATTGAAATGTTTAAATAACTAAAATTAAATAAAATGAAATACATACCTTTACTTACCTTTTTGATTTTATATTTTGTATGTCATAGGTGATGGAAGGAGCCCAACATGAAAAATAAGAAATGGACCTAAAAAATAAGATAAACTTATAATTTTTTAAAAATATATTATATTAAAACCTAACAATTATCCATCTCACTAGGTTATTTGTATATAATATAAACTCTTTAGGCATCAAGTAAAGCCTCTATTTATTTA
This sequence comes from Torreya grandis, assembly GCA_037957365.1. Taxonomy (NCBI): domain Eukaryota; kingdom Viridiplantae; phylum Streptophyta; class Pinopsida; order Cupressales; family Taxaceae; genus Torreya; species Torreya grandis. Next base: position 274,525 of record JARHVA010002628.1, read on the forward strand.
ATGATTGAACAATAGATTAGAACTCTTGGCCATAAGCTAAGTATTTTTTCTTTGCCTCATTGAGTTTCTCACTAAATAATGAAATTGGTTTTCCCTCTTGGATAAAAATAGCCCCTATAGCAGTCCCACTTACATCACTTTATACTTGAAACAACTTGGTGTAATCAGGATCTCAATCCATTCATTTTTAGTTTATATAATCATATGCCAAAGGTGGATCAAAGAGTCAACACACTAATATATACACTAAACACTATTGATACAACTTGGTGGGTAATCTATCAAAATATAGAAATATATTGGGAGGAGGCATGTGAATTTTTGCACTTATAGTTTTAGTTACTACCTATCGTGAAATCTGAATGGCCATTATTTTAATAATACTAATGTATAGAGCTACACATTCATCAATGTGTAGATATATGGTCTATGAAAGGAGTGGAGTTGAGGTATTTCATGCACATTTTTATCCATACCCTAGCACCATTTCCAATATCTTGGTATAGCATCAAAAATGTAGAAGAGAAACTAAACTTTGGGCATAAGTGTAACAAGATTTCATTTAGAAATTTGTGTTTGAATATGATAATACTTTGGTGTAAAAGGCATTGTATAAACTCAAAATATTTATATGTCATGGATGAGTAGAAGAATTGGGAGCTACAAAAAACTCATCATTAATAGGAAGTAACACATGATTTGAGTTTAATAATTCATAATTACAAGGCAAGTCAACAAGAACAAGCCATTATTAAGACTTATAAATGAATAATAGATAAGCTAATATAATCTAGGAATAATGATGAAGATTTGCATTTGGAATGATTATTTGAACCAGAAAGGGAGGTTAAACCAACACTAACCTAAAGTGTGGAACAAGTGGAGAAAAATAGACTATGTAGTATCAACATTCCATAAAAGAAAGGATAGCGTACTCTATGAGATGCTTTACCTAATGCATCAAACAAAGTGTATCAATAATGTAAGGAGATTACTTATTTGATTTTCAATAATAGAATTATATATCACATAATTAAGAGAAGGATAAGCAGATCTATAAAAACAATTGGCAATATAGTAGAATAATTGAATGGCTTCACCAATTTGATGGGGAAACCTTCAAAATAATGCAATAAGAACATAATTCATAATATGATGATAAAAAACTAACCATTACCTCTTATTATAAATTACTTATCCATGATTATTCCATAAGTTGACCATACTAAGAACATCAATAAATATAATAAGCTAATATGAAGGTATGTAAGCCACAAGGTAGCTAGATATATCCATAGATGCATGATAGGTTAAGGGAATAACATGCCCCTCCACTTCAAAAAAACATTGTCCTAAAAGTCAAATCAAGATAGGATTTTTGTATGAATGCTTCATCCTCCCATGTTGCATGTTTAGAATGTAGGTTCTTCTATTTGATCAAATACTTCTTAATGGATTTGGTATGTAGTTTCTTAGTGTGCATGTGAAGGATCTCTTTAAGATCCAAAATGACTTGGCCTTATTCATCCAATTTAGTTAACTTAGTCTAAGTGTAAAATTTGTGTCCAATTAATTTATTTAGGAAAGATACATGGAATACCAGATGTATGTGAGTGGATGGGGGTAATTCCATATTATAAGCCACACTTCCAATTTTATACAATATTTGGTAAGGGTCATAATACTTAGGTGATGTTATCTTTTTTCTGGTTCAAAGACAACTAATTATAGGGCTAAAAATGTAAAAATACCCAATCACCTATGTGAAAATGTCATTCACTATAATGTTGATTTACTTGTTGCTTCACTCAATTTTGTGGCATTGTTAAATTCTCTTATAAGTTGACTATCACCTCCTATTAATGGAAAAAAATAGCTCAAACCTTAGGATTCATTATCAAATTTGAAGTGATAGATGGGGGTGATAACCATAAAATTTTCACAAAGGAAGACATCTTGGACAAAGTGTGAAAATAAGTGTTGTACCACATTCAGTAAGTGGTAGCTAATGAACCATTTATCCTATTTGTCAAAAAAAAGACAATGAAGATACCCTTTGAGACATTTTTTGGGTACCTATGTTTTTCCATAAGATTGAGGATGATAGGATGAGTTGTTGGCTAGTTGGGTGCCCAAACATGTGCATAATTTAGTTCAAAAATTACTAGTAAATATGGGATATCGGTCACTTACAGTGATATTTAGAGAACCATGAAATTTTTGAACTGTATTGAGAAAATACACAAAGACCCGATCACCTATGTCAAAATGTCATTCATTACAGTGTTGATTTTCTTGTTGCTTCATTCAATTTTGTGTCATTGCTAAATTCTTTGCAAACTGACTATCACCTCTTGTTGATGGTGAATGCATTCCTCAATAGCTCAAACCTTAGGATGCATGGTCAAAGTTGAAGTGATAAATATTGGGTGATACCCATAAAATTCCACAAAGGGAGACATCTTGGATGAAGTGTGATACTAATTTGTATACCACCATTCAACAAGTGGTAGCCAATGAACCATTTATCCTATTTATTAGAAACAAAATGATGAAGATACCCTTCAAGACTTTTTTTGACTACATATATTTTTTCCATCAGATTAAAGATGATAGGATGAGCTATCATCTAGTTGGGTGCTCAAACATGCACATAATTTAGTTTAAAAATTACTAGTAAATATGGAATCTTGGTCACTTACAATGATCTTTGGAGTATCATGAAATTTCTATGATAACAAAAATGAGCATACTTGGTGAGTTTATTAACAACTAACATGATAACATTTTTCCTCTTAGACTATGGTAAATAGTGTCTACAACTGGATGACTCACCAATGTGGGATAAGACTCTACTTTTTATTTATTATTTTTAAAGGCATTGCTTCTTCGAGTTGAAACAACTTTTAAAAGAGGGGTAAATGTAGACATATAAATTCTACAAAATTTAGTGTCATAATTAGATTTGATTAATATTGACAACAACCACCCTAAATTAAAATTTGATCAGAAGGTCCACTAATACCATTTACCTCCCTTTTTTGAATAATTAGCTGATCCATATTAATTAATTTATGATTCACACATAATTCCACAAAACTAATTTATATCTAGATTTTCTAATTCAGCAAACATCTTCCACATTTCTCTCAACCAAATGTTGAGTCATCCAACCACTTCCTTAACTTATTCAACCAATTGTTGAGTTACCATTGAACATTTTAGCCTCCTTGGTAAGTCATCCAACTCCCTATTGGTTATTACATCCACCCTTGGTCCCTAGGGTACTTGGACACTTAGAGAAGATATTTTATTATATTCCATCTTGTAGGCACCTCATGATGTTTAGGTGTGTTTAAAACTAGGTTTTCATGGTCTATTATAATTTTGATTTCCTTTAAAAGGTCTTATGGTCATTATCATGAGTAATTTTTGTGTTAGGTCTTTTAGATATCTCCTCAATGCAAAATGTCGTAAGGTCTTGTTCAAGTCATTGGTTAACCTTGTTATATCTCATTCCATACTTAAAAGCATTTCAATTGAGGGAAATTCAATACTTGGTCAAAAGTTACAATTATTTCATCACATGAATAAATTAAAGGTGTCCTAAAATTTGAGTTTCAATGAGAAAATAGGTCAAAGGGATTCTATGATGCAAAATAAAGTCATGAATAACCCAAAAGGGTCTCATAAGTGCATTACAATATGTAAACGTTCAAATGTAATACTTTGAATCCATTTAAGTAATTTTATAGAAATTAGACCTTTATTAATGCATCATTAAAGTCATATAACATTTTATAAATTCCTCTATGACTCCCTCCATCCATAAAAAAAGGGTTAAAAAGGTGTTATAGATAATTATTTCCCTCCTTTTTTGCCTTTTGGTAGCTTTTAACCTCCTTTAACATGGAAAGATGCCTTGACCAACCTAAAACCATTTATATCAGGCATGGTTATGGAGGTTTTATGTTTTATAGGGTCATTCAATGACAAATAGGTCCATCATGGTTAAAAAAGATAGATTTCAAGTAAGAAACAAAGAAAAGCAAATTTTCATGAAGGTTATAGTCCAAAAATAGTAGTTTTTGGCCTTGAAGGCTGAAAACATAGATTATTCATGGAGTTTCATGCATGAATATAAATTTTAATTTATTTATTTAAACACTTATTAGGTGTCTCAATATCCTTCATGACTATTTAGAGCAAAAAGAGACTACAAAGCAACTAAATATGAGTTTTTACATTAAAAACATAAGGATTTATGAGATTTTCTTGAAGGTTAAATTTTTTAAAGTACTACCATGGTGTATGGTATGGTCATATTATTACCTTAACATCATTATTAAACTTCAAAATTCTTAAAGGAGAGGATCCATGCTTAAGATCTCAAAACTAGGCCAAAACTGACCAAAATCACCTTCATGGGGTCATACAAGTTATATTCTAGGACATGTCATCTTCACTAAGGATTTGCATGGGCCTAAAAAGCCATTGTATATGAATTAATGGGTATTAAATGGTTTATTCCATGTGTTTTCTAGCATCAAAAGAGAGATACATGGCTATGAATCATTGTTAAGAAGTCTCCATAAGATTTTGATAGGAGCATTGTTTGAGGCTTAAACTCCTATTATAAGGTAGATAATTTTTCTTAAAGGATGTCAAGTAATATATTGGGATTCATATTTATGTGTAAATATTGACTAATGAGCTTCAATTCATGTAGATCCATTAAAAATGAAGTAGGTAGTCTTGAAACCCTATCAAACCCTAAGAGTTTAAGAATCAACCTTTTATTGATTTGAGATTGTTAAGTGAAATGCATGATGGATAAATGGATATGTATAGGGTTTAAAATCAATCCATTTTCAAATATTCTCAATATTTATAGGTTATAGGCCATGGAGGCCATTGAGAGGGTTTTAAGAGGGTCTCAAGCCTAAAATGGCTTCTAAAGGCCTACAAACCCAAGAGTGAGGTTTTCAAGGTATTTTGAGGTGTCTCCACTTAATTAAAGAGTATTGAACAAGCCAACATACCAATAATTTTAAATCTTCATGTTTTCTATCAGGTGGTAGATGCATCAAGAACATAAGAGACAATTTAAGGCTTAAAAAATTTTGAGGCTCAAAAATGACTTATGTAGATCTACAAACATAAAATGGTGAAATTTTGCAATGTATTAGTGAGATGTTCATTCTAAAGTTGGGACTCAAGAAATACAAACAACTCCTATTACATTAAATAAATTACAAACATGGTGTAGGCACATAATATTTTAATTGATAGGGCCTTGATGAGGTCTTAGTCTTGAAGATCTTTATACAGGTCTACAAATAGAAAATAGAGATTATCAATTATTTTGAGGTGTTTTTATTAGATATGATATCTTAATTAGGACCATAAAACATCAAATATAATTTTAACATGAATAAAAACCCATATAGTCATTCTCAATATTTTTCAATCAAAGGTTCCAAGCATGAGATACTAAAGTTGTAGGTCTACAAAAAAGTGTCAAGTTTTCAACATGTATGAAGTTGTCTTCCACTTGAGTTAAGGAATTAAAAAATTCAAAGATCCCTCTTTGCATCACATGATCCCCAAACATAATGTACATTTTCATTAGATCCCAAGTATCAAGATCTTAAGGGGAGATTTCAAGCTTGGAAAAAAGGTAGTAAGTTGCAAGAAATAATTGATCTTTAGAGTATTCAATATGTTTATTCCCTCACTAATAAAACCATAAAGAGGCCTATAAATTCCTCTTTTACTAATATTTATTTCAAATTAAGGTGTGGGATCATGAAATCCCCTCTCATATTTCAATAAAGGTTTAAATCTCTAAAATATTACTTCACAAGTCTGTATGAATATGCAAGTCCTTCAACATGTTTAGAGATGGTTTTCACTTGAGTGTATGGTTAGGCAAGTTAGATAACCTATCCTCACTCTTTATGTCAATATATACAAGGGTGTAATCCCATGGAAACCACCCTTATGATCCAATGGAGGTATAAAGCTTAGGGAGACCTCTATAGGCTACCTATAAGAGGTAATGTCTTGAATGAAAAGGAAGATTACATGTATTCATGAATACTTGAAAGTGTATATGGAGATGTGACATATCATGATATTCTCATCATACTTTGAAGGTGTCTAATGAAGGACACATGTATTCAAGCTAAATCAACATGGTGGTAAGCCATGAAAACCATTAATACTCTTATCTTCTATAGGGTATAAAGTCCCTAAGCTAGCCAAGATATCCCCCCTTAGATACAAGCCCCTATCAAGGAAAAGGAGAGAAAATTGAGGACTTTTATAGGCCTGTGAAGAAGGGAAAGATGACAAAGCTATGTTAAAAAGAGTTTAAATGTCCCTCAAGATGTCTATAGCCTCTTCCTATATTGTAATATTTTTTAAGAGATTGTAAGAGTTATAAGCATGATCTAGTACCTCATGCTAAGGTCACATCCAAATCTTAGGATCCTTCTAATGGAGATGTAGGTTTGGGTCTTAAATTTAGTCCTATAATAGTTAATATGGGGCCTTACTACATTATTGAAGCTTTTTAAAATGGAAAAAATAGTTTTAAGAGTGAGAGAAGCACATTAAGAGGTACAAACAATCATTAAAACCTCACAATAGTGCACAAAATATAATACATTCAAAGAATATCACTCTCTATCTATGTCTATCTATATCTTCTGCATAAGGTTTTAGAGACCAAGAAAAACACAATATATTTTATTATACCCTATGAAATTTGATGAAATTAAATAAGGAGTTAGATAATGTCAAATGCTAAATATGTGAGGTGATTTCAAGATGTCAGGGACTATACAAATAAATTATGTCAATTACAATCTGGTAGACCCAACATATACAATTAAAACCCTACCAAACCTAAGTTTTGCTCATTTAATGACTAAATTTCATGCTAAAGGTCATCAAATGTGATGAAAGAGGACGATAAAAGATATGAATTATCCTAAAAGGGTTCAATAGAATATTTCAAGAGATAACCTTGATAGATGCAAATATATTGAAGGTAATTTGAATAAAGTGTTGATTAATGAGCCTCCTCAAGAGGAAAAGAAGATAAAATGGATTCCATGCTAATAAGAACCAAGAGGTAAAGTTTTAGGAAGTGTAAGTTGAGATCACTACAAATTAGGAGTATCATAAAGCAATATTACATCAAAGTATTAATGTTTAAAATAAGGAGAGAGAGTTTTAAGCTATCAAAACCCAACCAATAGTTTTACAAGATGTCTTAACTTTCAAGGTCTACCGAGTGGGCCTCATGGTAATAAAAGGAGGTTTAGTAAGATCTAGATTAGTTTTTTAGGTTTACACCAAGGACAAGAATGATAGTTATTGTTTAAAAGATGTCATAATATCTTCAATAACCTCTCTAACTTCTACTTTATGACAATTATGTGTATGATAATTTAGATTATGATCTCAAGTTGATAAATAAATTGCACATCTTTCACAAAGATGAAGCTCCTCCATAATTAATGAGAATAATGATAATTAAAAAAGGGAGTCTTCAAACCCCTTAATGATACATGAATTAACATTTTATGAGGATTTTCCATGAAGTGCTAATGGTTATAAACTAGATAGGGAGATCATCCACCTGTAACATGGTAGTTAAGGCCTTTCATGACTATTCCAATACTTGAGAGCAAGATTAGGGTGTAGGTCAATAACTTGTTTCACAAACTTCATAAGTAGTAAGGAATGAATGCAACAATATGGAAAATAAATTAGGCCTACAAGTAGAAGATGCAAATGACTTCAAATATCATGTATGGTTTGAAATTCTAAATCAAGTTACAATCAGTGTTCAAGAACTTCTTGGGTTGAAAAGGTTACTCAAGAACAAGGATATAGTGAGTGAAACCTAACTCAGGAAGCATTAAGAAGAATATGAATGTCAAATAACTCTCAAGATAATGAGAAGCTTCAATGGTCCCCATATACTACTAACATCACCATGTCAAGATTTTCCAAGAGAGTAAATGTATAAAATGGAGTTGTCAAAGCTTAAGAATGAAGGTTCAAGTATCTCATGTAGCATCATCCATTTTATCTTTCTTGAAATGTGATCTATAATATGATTTTAAATTTGAATATTCTCATTAGGCTATTCAATCATAAACATGATGGAGATTTAGAGTCATTCAATCCATAATAGATATTCAAGGCATTATAAAGTGATCTCACAAGCATGTGGTTGACCCATGAGGTTCTCATTCATGAAAGTCAACCATTATTGATCAAAAATTGGGAGTCCATATATCTGAAATCACAAGTCCGTAGATTTGGAATTACAAGTCCGTAGCTTTGAAATTGTAAGTACATAGAAATCCCATAAAAAGAGGGATAATTGTTTGGTAATATCATGCTCGAGCCACATGGGATAAAATAACCACTTTACTGAGCCACATAGCTTGTGATCCATTTGCCATGTCCTAGAATATGATAAATGTGAGAATAGACATGCCAAGTCAATGCTTGAAATTTAGTTCCAATAATGGTTCTAATTTAGAGTTTCAATGCTGGCACACTATATATCTCTTTGAGAGATTTTTGACGCATTTTTTATAATGTAAATCTAAGTTCGGGAGCTCTTGTTATGGCCATTTGAAGATTGGTTGAAAAATGTCTCTTACAACATGTGGCACGTGTTTCAAGGTTGTTTCGACATTTGGACCTATCAGAGGTCGAAACTTGGCAAAATGAAAGATTTGCAAAAATGTGTTTTAATGACATGCCATGTGGATTTAAGCGTGAGATAAGCTTGTTGAGCAAGGTGGTGAAACCAAGCAAGGTGGCAAGCCCGAGGGAGCAAGATAGAACTACAGCTGAGTCACATGGGAGCTAAGCTTTTTGACAAATCCATAGGTTTGTTAGTGTCTAAGGAGCCATGTGGATGAAGCCACATGATAATTGGGCAGCCAAAGAATTTTTAAAGCCTTATCCATCCCCAAATCATTGCATGTGGGATAAACCCATGAAGAAAATGGCGCTCAAAGACTATTTTAAGCCTTGCTTAACTGCTCGACCCACACATGTGGGATAAAGAATAAATCTAAGCACCTAAAAAAGAGGGAGGTAGTTGTGAACCCCTGACCTACCACCCAAAAGGGATAGGCTTTGACTGCTTAAGCTGTGGAGGTTGAAGTGATATTTAAGGCATGAATTTGTATTTAAAGGGAAGCTTTTGGCTGACTGTGTATGGGAGATTATAGACCCACTTATAGTATTTGGTAATTTTAGAGCCCTTAAAGGCCAAATCAGAGCTCAAAGTAAACTACAAAGTTGTTTAGAATTATGATATGCTCTATATAGTATTTTAATTTTCCCATTTTGTAGAATTGGTGATGCCATTTTGAGCTTTAGAAGTTGCCAATTTTGATTTTGGAGAAGCCTTTGCGTGTGATTCAGGAAGGTGAAGGACGTGCTAAGTCAACCAAGGTCTTTCAAAGGTCTGATCACTATTTTTATAGAGAGATATGATATTTTATTATTTTCAAGTATTATTTTGGCTTGAAACTATAGCAACAATTAATGGATTGGTTTGATAAGAACTCAGGGACGTAGTAAATTCTGAACCCCGTCAACAATTTTTGTGTTTTGATCTTTGGATTCATTTTTGCACTTCAATTTTAGTTAAATTGAGATTATAATTCAGATTTTAATAAAATAGAAAATTTAATCATTTGATCATTTATGGGAAATTGAGTAAATTGGGAACTTAGAAAAATCTTATAGTTTCAAAGGATAAATGATGTGAACTTTCAATTCACTTGCATTTCAGTTTTGAAACTTGATTTAGATCAGATTTTCATCAGATTTAATCATTCCAACATATTATAAGTTAAGAAATTCGAGATCCATAATTTTAAAATTTTACTTAGAGTTTATCAGTGAAGTTTATAGATCAATGATCAAGACCTAAAAGTGGCATTGAAAATTGCCTTTGAGATGTAACTCCTATGGAATAAAGTAATTGTCATCCCAAGTTAAGCATGCAACACATTTTGACATGCACAAGGAGTTGTTGATCTAGGTTTCACCATTGATAAATAAATGACTATTCACATCCACCTCAAACCTAGTCTAGTATTAGAATGACCTATAGGTTGTGGGTTACCTACTTATTAGGCTAAACCTCTAGATTTTATGGGGCTAGTTCCCTTGATTTGTTCACTTGATGTTATTTCTATGTCCTAACTTTATTTTAATTAAAAATGGAATAATATTTCTTAAATGAACTATAATCTAAAGTGGTGATGCACCAATATACTGACTTATCCACTCAACTTATACTCTTAATCACACTAATGGATAATAGATAGAACTAGCACACTACCTTAAATGTATTCTAAGTAATAGTGTTTCACCTATAGGTCAATTTGAGTGATTGGAGAAAGAGGGTAATGATAATCAGGCATGATTCAAGGCACTTACAATTAGACATCTACTTCAAGCTTAAGCCATCAACCTCATGACACACTAGATGATCTGTAAGAAGATCATATTAGTACCTAGATGAAACTTGGACTTATAAAAGGGAAGATTACACCACTGTTACATATCAAAATAAGTATAAACACCCTAAGTATTGATTAATAAGTAGTTTTAATTATTTTATACATCAATCTAAGTAGGTGTACAAGTACAAATATTTGCATAGTTTCTTCATACTAGCCTAAGGGACACACCACAAGGCATAAGGCCCTCAATATATAGTTACATTAGTTATATAGTCCTTTCTTCAACTCTCCCATACATTGCTATTTTTAAAGGCTCCTTTTGGCACTAGAGTGAGAGTAGTCGAGGCTAAGTTAGCTTCAGTTGTAGTTGTTAAATGGTTTCACATGATCAAAATAGTTCATCACTCCTCCTAATGGTAGTTACATGATGTACATCGGTGTGATTAGATCTCTCAAAGAGGTTTTGGGTAGACCATTAGTATTTGTGCATGTAGACCAAGCCTTGAAACTAACTCCACCTTGAATATGGCCTTGAAAGTACATTTTCCCATTCAAAAAATCAATTATTAATAGATATAACCTGAATTAAATTTATTCATTATCCCTTCTATGCCAAATTTGAGCCCTCTTATTAACCAAATAGGTCAAATGAGCTAATTAGGCCTAATTACCTAAGTGTTGATGCTTGACAGTCATGAAATACACATGATATATATTAAGAACCTATGAAAACATGATATTCATACTTTAAACAACCCATTAAACCATAATATATGATTATAAAAGAATTAGGAACTTAAAATTCCACTTCTCCTAATTGACTAATCCACCTTTCTCTATCATTTAGGGATTGACAGTCTTGAATTCACTTGGAATAAGTCCCAAACCATCCCCTCCAATGATTTTCAACTCTTCATTGTGCATAGAACTATACATTCTACCCAAATCATTATAAAAGTATAGATTTTTAGTAATTCCATATAATGTTCATACAAGTCACTATTATGGATGGAATATCCCCTGAGTGTGTTATGTAATCCAAGTATTGGATAGGGATAAAATAGTGTTTCTAGATGCAAACATTTATTGATCTCTGCCATCAAATCTACACTAGGGTTTAAGGAAGGTTTTGGGTGCTTAGGAGTCTTAGTTATAGTTCATAGTGTATGGAAATATAAGTTAGGAATAAATTCTATGAATCTATAGGGTATTAACCTCCTCAACTTCCATGAATGGTCTGAGTTCTCATGTAAAGGATGTGTAAATATATGAACATTGGAAGATGAACCTAGGGTGGCTATATACCAATTATGAGTGCCTATCTTATTAAGGTTTTTTCATATAGACTATCCCCTAATTCCAAAAAATATTTAATGGATTCTTAATTCATATGGATACTTATACTTCCATAAGATATTTAGTCTTGAGAACCTATGTGATGGACTGGGTGAGCACTTGAAGATGGCCTTTGAATTACTTGTGTGTATGTTGATTGGATCAAGAAAGGTTTGAAGAAATTTTGATCAAATTTATCACCCATTGACACTTGAAACCTTCTTTAAATTTTTAATACATATTCATACACCTCACATTGGTCATTCAACCTGTCATAATAGCTTGAAATAACCTCAATATGACACTAGGGTCAGTTTGTAGGCCTATATGATTTATTGTGTTAGATATATCTAAAGCTATTAACTACTTATATAGGTTTTATACCTTTGGAGGATATTTGAAAAACCTTGAACATTATATTTCATTTAAATAAAACCATCTATGGGTTTAAAATAGTCTATAGGCCCTTTAAATCATGGATACATCCTTTAACTAACTAAATAATTGTGGCAGACAAGCCTTGGTTTGAGACAAAATAGTGGGTATAACCACTATTTTTCTATCCCAAATAGATACATTAGTGATTTTAATGGGTCATGATGATCATTCCTACCAAATTTTAAGACCTAAATATTCTTATAAAGGCCTCAACTTACTATTCTAGCTTAAACTAGCTTTAAACTACCTATTAACTATGTACTCAAGCATGAAATTTCTAGGTATGGCCTTCAACATAGTCTCCTAAGGTGTTTGGGGTCATGGAGGTGTCCATAATATACTAATTTTTAGTTTTATTCTTAGGTTATGACTTGCCTATGTCCCTTTCTTTGTATACTTTACCCTCCTTAGGCTTAGGTCTCATGCATTGAGTATGTCTATGTGTTTCAATCCTTTGTAGGTGTTCTTTGCCTCCTTTGAGGTGATAACCATCAATATTGGATTATAATTAAATTTTAGCCTCCATAATATCTATATAATTTTTAATAATTCCATCATAAGTAGAGTATGATCTTTGATATTCACTAATTTACTAAAGGTGTATACGTTTTCATGCTAATTGTATGTAGGGGTATGTGTGCCATATTTGTGTGAGAGGAAGGTGGTCAATAGATAATAAAATATTAGAAACACATTAATATCTCCAATTATCCTTTGGAATTAATATCTCCTCATTTTAACATAATTTACCATGATTTTTAATGGTATACATAGTGCCTTTTTTAAACCCTGCTACAATAGGCCTAAAAGGTTGGTTATATGTATCTATCATTGAAGTCTTCCTTGGGGGGAAGTCTGCAGGGATATTAGATTACAACTAATACATGCTACCTAATGGTTTATTCTCATCATAATTATCTTTAATTATATACTATACCTCTTATAAACAATCATTCTCCATCCTTACTCGAACTCCAAGCTACCTCACTGCCTAATGCCTTGTCTACCTCCATTGTCATAACACTATTGTAGGTGACTTGACCTAGATTATGAGAGGAGTGATATATTAATAATATTATTTAATCCTTATATATGATTCTTGTGATGAATCCTCCATAATAAAATTCTTATATTCTTATCCACCCTCTTTTTTCAACCTTCCTCCCACATAAATCTAAGCCAACTAAAGTGGCTATTGGTGAACACTGTCAACTTGGTTGTGTATGAGATTGAAATTTGGTGGAGGTGGGATAAATTTACAAGAATACCCATTGTAATAGTATTATCATGAATTTAAGACCTTTTACTATTCATCACCCCCTTAAGATAAGTCTTAGTTCCCTCCTCAAGCCAATTTTCAAGAGTTCCTTATCTCTCTCATTGTACAGACTGAGATAGTCCAAGTATGCGATCTGAGGTGGATGATTCCAAGTGGCTTATGGTGTTTATAGAATTATGTCATTTTTTATATTAACCAAAAATTTTCTCTTCCCTCTCTTATGCCTTTCTTTAAGTAAATCTCTTAGCCACTCATTTAAGAGTTCTTTTTGGTTCTTATTATAGGTGTGTTAGACCGTTATACGGAAAAAGGAGGGGATGGGGTTGTCTTCAAGATGCAAGGATGGTCTTAAAATTATCAATAGTATTTTACAACCCATCCATAACTTGGATAATCATTACTTACCATTATGATGTATATTTAAGGAAACAAACCAAAATACCTTAAAATCCCTAAACTTAGCTTAATTTATGCTAACAAGGTAGGCTGAGACTACAATTAGGCCCTCCAACTTGCTTTTCATGATTGCACTCAATTTGGTTTATTAGAATATTGGAATAGTGAATTGAATTGACCTATTATATATTGTATACATCCATATATACCTTATTAGACCACCTACATACCTTGCATTTTGATACATCAATCATGACTGTTGTAGGTGATCATTTGAATTGAGTTTCAACCATTGACATCAACTAAGCCATCAACTATATTTAACCATATGGAGCTCCATGGTGGTGTTAATTATTTTGATGTGTCATGAGGTGTATCTCAAATATATTAATCTCCATGATACCTTAATTCCTTCTTTATTTATCTCATATTGATCTTCACCATTGAATTCATGCTTTTATCTGAGGTCTTGAGAAACTTGATTGGGTTGCCATTGTTAATGAGGTGATGAGTCTTCTTGATTTTTCAATTTAGGCCTTTAATACTTGGAAATTTTAATGTATAATTTGAATAACTTCCATATTAAGTGGCAGAAAATTATCCCTTTTGGAGGCACTCAAGCCCTTTAACATAGTGAAACCTCTATTGATGATGACTAGTAATATGAGATGTAAATTGCCCTCATCGAGAGTTATGGAAGTTGTTATGATTGATGATTAATGGAAATATAGATATGGGAGGTAGATGAGACATTATATATGTCAATGTATCAATCAAACACTTCAAACATCATAACCCTTTTCCATTAAGTGCATCAAAATCCTATAACTTAAGAAATTTAGTCCATACTTTACAAATATATGAAAACTTGGAGTTTATTTACTCTTATCACCCACACACATGTGAAATAGGATTTTGAGTGAGGGAGATGATCCATGAGGTCTTCATTAACACACAACCGATATTTATTTTTAGAAATACTCCAAAATTAGACTAAAACCATTGTAATCTTTGACCCCTACACAAATAAATAAGCCCATGGGAGTGGCTAGATTATTAGCCATTATTCATATAGCATAGGAAATTTATTTTTATAAAAATTCCATGGATGGTATATTAAATTAAAACCCTTCCTTTCCCCAATATTTTAGGTCTTGAAATTATCTCTCCTATCTATATTGAATGAAAACCTGAGGTGGTGCATAAATTGGCCAAAGAGACAGATGGAAGAATAGGATAGGTTTCTAAAATATTGGGGATCTATAACTCATCTAAATAATAAATTTTCCCTCATTGAGTATAAATACATCCATGGGATCATTTTGAATCAATATCCTATAAGTACACTTATATGGACTTAGTGAAAACACTTGATTTTGGCCTGGAACTACCACATTTACCTTGGAGGTTAATTGAGGATGGATGCCAAGTGTTCCCATAGCTAGTATATGCATGTATGATCCTATTATATCATTTCAAACACTCTTTTCTCCATCTAAGTTCCATATCATTCAAAAACCTCCTTTTGAATATCATAAAAGGGAAATAAGACACATATAAATGAGATGTACATTATAAGTTTGAGTTTTTCACCTTTTTGGGGAGTGGTACAGACTATAGTAAGTTTGATATGACTTGAAATTTGTATGAATTTTTTTTAAATAACCCTTAAACCACTTAGAACACTTAAACCAATTTGGTCATGCTAGGAATGACTAGACTAACACAAGGTTTGAAATGTCATTTACCTTAAGCCTTCTAAAAGAACCTTAAACAATGATAAAAGGGTAAAATAGGCATTTAAAGGACATATAAAGGAATTAAAAGACTAAAAAAACTATGACAAGTTCATGTTTAGAATATAGGGGTGACTATTTTGACTTGGGGGTCAAAATTGGTCAACATTATTATTGATTCCCATGGGTGATCAACTTCTTGGTCAAGAGAACTCATAATATACTTTTAAAATCCTTAGTTGAGAATTGAAGACCTACATAATAAGCTCTAAATATGATCTGAAGATGATTTTAAGAATCTCTTGATGGATTTAGCAAATGGAACATGACTACATGTGGAGATAAAAGATAACCTCTATCACACTTCATAGACTATCCAACTGACTTGCATTTTATGATACCTCAAGGACCTGAAACAAAAAAAACACACACACAAAGAAACAACACCTAGCTCTAAGAAACACACCTAAAACATAGGATTAAAAAAGGTAAGGAACTAAAGCAGTAGATAACTACCTATAATCTTATGTAGACCACACTTATTAGAAGCAAGAGAAACAACTCAAGCAACTAGTAGATACAACTAACCTCAATAGATCTTCTCCCTCAAAGATCAAAGGGAAAGTTTCTTGGTAATATCCTAACATGAAATAAATAATGATTTGAATCAAGTAGCTCCATGAATGATAAACTTGGCGAAGCAGCCTTCTTGTTAACCAACTCACTTATGCTGCTCTCAAGTGTCATATCAATTACAAATTGATGGCCTATGAACACATATTCACTTGATGTATAAAATTTTAACTCCTAATGATCATAATGTCTTTTAACCTCTTGAGTAAAGCCAATGTATTTTGGGACTTCATTATGTGAATTATCTCTTAGCTCTACAAGATTAGGTACTATTATGCATTCATCTTAAAGCATATAGTTAAGATCATCTTTAAGGACCTCAGATATTACTAAAATTTCATCTTCAATATTTCTTCTTGGCTCAAACAACTCTTCTTCTAGCTATAGACTCATCATCGTGACATGTTGAAGACGTTCAAATGGATGACTATCTACTGCAAATAGACCAAGTCCCTCTTTTTCATGCTTTTCAAGATTCACACATTACTCATTAGGGAAAGGGATAGTTTCAACTATAACAAGAGGATGATAACCTTATTTGAGGACTTCAAATAAATCATCTTCTAATGGAGTAGCCTATTGAGATTGTATTCTTATGGAGTTGCCTTCCCCTTGCTTGAAAAACTCACCTTCTTGAATATAAACTAAGTTATGGCAAGCCTCTAGAAGAATATAACCTAAGCCTATGATCTTAATAAAGTCTTGAAATTGATCTCATTGACCATTCTCATGGAACACTAGATAATCTTTGGCATCCTTGAATATTTAATGATGTCCTTTCCTTCTAAGAGGTATTCCAAGGACAAGTTCCTCTTCAATATCTGATAAGTTATCATCATAAACTACCACCTCAACCTGATTTTCATTTTTTACCTATTCAAGGATATGTTCTCTCTCAATGAGTGGCACAAGAGATTCTTGGAGTGACTCTAAAAGAGATGAAATGTATGCCACATTACCTTCATTTAGTTACTTGTTTTCAATAATCATCATGTCCTCCTTCTTGTACACATTGTTTTGGATAGATATTCATGAGGGAGAGGACTTAGATTGTTTAGGAGGGAGGGGTGTGGATTGAATGACCTTATACTTTTATGAAATATCTTCACTCTTCCTTAACTTCAACACTTCGTTCCAAGATGGAAATATAGGATTAAGAGTTTCTTATGTTGAGTGTAGTGTTATTTAGGTTATTAATAGAGGTATGTGTAGCTAAGATGGAATTATTCTTACAACTAATATGGACTGATGCAAATGTTAGTCTATAACCTCTATCTATTTTTCAAGCTAGGCTTCAAAATCAAGCCTTGACTAATCATGATGACTAGTTTCTTTAACATAAACTTTTTCCTCCTCTTGTGTTCTCTTTTAGATAGAATTCTATGATGGAAAATTTAGTAGGGTTTGTGAAATATTTGGAGGAATTTAATACCCAATTGAGGTAAGATTTTGAGAGGTAGTGAGCAATGTGGATCTAAACCACATTTTTAAGTTTTTTGGGGAAATTGGATTTTTTTCATCGAAATACTTGAAGAGTGGATAGATTATGTATCCATCACCTCTTTTCCCCTTGGATCCCCCTTTTTGTCTAAGTACTAGCTCCTTCTATTGGTTCCACATGGTACTCTATACTCATTCTTCATTAAAAGAGTTTTTAGCTTCCCCAAAAGTAGTGTCAACTTACCACATGGTGGTTCTATGAATTATCAGTTAAATAGAGATAAATGGAATGCTCTCTCCTCAGTGTGTCATGTGTCACCTTGATGCTCATTTTATAAGTATCTCAAGCCTCAATGAGCCTCATCTTATGCCTTTGGGTGATGAAATAATATTTGGGGCCCACTATGTCGGTATAACTAAAGGGAGGTGAACCTTTGATGTGTTGTCATGTTGATTATCTAAGGTAGGTTTTGTTTTTGTCATAATTTTGAGCTATGCCATTAACTGAGAGAAATGAGCCATGTTTTTAGTAAGAATTATAAAAGAAGTTTGAATAAATACATGCATCACTATAACACTTCTTAGCATCAAGGGAACCATGAGACATTAATGTTGCACCATATTCAGGATTTGAGGACCATCTACACTTATGAATTGAAGCTCCCCTTTTTAGTTGCAATGGCTTCATCATGAATGCAAGTACCAGGCTTTAGGTATTGATTCCTTTTGTCTTGAAAACTCCACCACACAAATGCATTTATTCCTATATATTTGGGGATCATTTCTTTTTTAAGGAATAGAAGTTAGATAATATTTATTTTGTTTTCATGACTGTTACTAGAGAGAAAAAACCATTATAATAATTTTAGTTTTGAATATAAATAGTAGTAGTTATTGTCTTTCATTTCAATACCTTAGCAGGTGTCCCTTTCAAGAAGGATTTAATAGTCTATACTTTGCCTTTAGGCCTTTGTATTTTGTTATCCACCCAATAATGAATAGGATTTAGTGTTCTATGTCAAATTATGTGGAATAAATTATTGTCTATTATTTTTATTATCTACTTATATAGTGTTGGATTTTGATTATATTGTAGAATTTAAATCATGCATATGCTATTTAAATTATCTGTAATATTTTCAAGAGTTCAAGATATATTATGTAATATTTTGAATGGATACATTGAGAATTCTAGTGCATCACCTTAGATAGTTTAATTTTAGTTTTCTTTGAATTTCCTTCTTCCCTTTCTCCTCCCCAATTATTCAAAGAGCCAACTTCTAAAATCTTGGAGGTCACTTCACATATCATAATTTTGGTCCCACATCTAAAAATATTCCCATAAGAGACTATTTACTGAGAATGAAAGTTTTAGCCATCAATAATTCCCTTTTATGGCATGTCCAATGGGATTAGACTACCCACAATCACTTGATTAAAAGTTAGATTTTATGATCCAAAGGCCTATCATAAAGTCACTAATAGTGTAGAATCCAAGCTTACTACTAACACCTATGGTGGCTATAACTCACCAAAGAACCACAACATCTTGAAAAACATAACAACCATAGTAGATGGCTATCCAAAGAGCACCAAGGAGATTTATAGAATGGAATAATGGTAACCCACTCATCCCTCTAGTAGGCTTGGATATGTGGGACCCTATTCTTTATAACACCTTGAAGGCACTCCCTAAATTCATAGGGGAGGATTTCAAAAGTGCATTAGAACATCTTTAATATGTTTCCAATGTCTATACCATGCATCATGTTATAGAGTAGAATGTAGCCTTAAGGTTACTTGTTATCTCTTTCAAAGGGTGAGATCTTGACTAGTATCAATCCTTGCCACCCAAATTCATCACCATCTAGGATGAATTGGGAAACATATTATTTGATTGATTTAATGATAAAGGAGACTGGTCATCTCTCTTACAATAGTTGATCACTATTAAAAGATCTGTATAAGATGAAATCATTGATTTTAATACTAGTATTGATAATACCTAGAAAATAATCATGATAGTGGCTTAACCATTCATAGATATGGCCATCATATTTTACCTTAAATCCTTCAACTCAGACATAGCTATTATGATTCAGTCTCTTAGAGGCTAGACACTACCTAAACTATAGATGTCCCCTTGAGGGAGCATTCAACAAAAAGGTTTGATGATAAATCCATTGAAAGAAGGAGATGATTTTATCAAAAAGATAAAATGGATTGGAAAAGACTAATTTTCCCATAGGTGGTTATAATCAATGGTATATGGAGCTACCCTAGTTAGGAAAATAAACAAGATAATTTACCCATAGGTAGTTATAATCATTAGTGTAGGTGGGTTATGTAGGGGCATATTAAGAACTCCTAAAAACTAATCTTGGATGTGTCTTGGAGTCATTGTAGTAAGTGAAATTTAAATTTTGAGTTTTCCAACCTTTTTTCCAATTTGAATTTTCAAACTTGAAAGTGAGGGATAGAGAGTGCTCTAGGTGGGTTAAGTGAGTCATAAAGGTATTTAATTTTTGAAAAAATATTTTAATGGACCTTATGGTCGTATAAAAGGTCCTAATAGTGGTTAGAAATCTATGTCATGTTGGGAGAGTGAGGTCATAGTCTTAATGTTTACCACCCTACATGGGTCTAGAGAATGATGATAGAGTTTCTTGAAATAAGTAACAATTACAACGTGTGTTGAGGAGTATATATCATAAAGGAAAATAATAGATAGGTGGATTGGTCTAAAGAAAGGATATCATGTGAAGAAATAGGGCAGATAGGATTATCAAAGGAGGTCTGCCAATGTGTTGTATAGGATTTTGTAAGTCATTTATAAATGATCAAAACTTAAAATAAATGACAATGGTGTATTTGAAAAAAAGTTTTTTTCTTATCTATTATTTATTCATAGATACCAAAATAAGTCAGTTGGTTATTAAAGGAAATAAATCTATAGAATAGACCCCTATTCATGAATTGATTACTTTTGTTGCAAATTGAGTTTTCTAAGGTTGATAATCAAATAGATTATGATGACTAAATTTTTATTGTTCTTAAAGTTATTTATTGTGTTTTTTGAGATTATAAGTCACCAAGGAATGAAATAAAACTATTTGGTGTTGAGTTATATATATTTATAGATATACCCTTGTCTTTAATAAGTACAGTCATGGAGTGAACTGTGTGCTTCTTCTTATAAATAAATGGTCAATGATTCCAATTGCATGGTGTCCTCAATGTCTTAATATGTATATTTATAATTTTTAAGAGTGTATACTTGTAGGAAAGACAAAGGAAATCATTTGATATTGGTGACTAGATTTGAAACCTTACATTTTGTCATGGGCCTTATATGTTTGAATGTCGATTGTATATATTAAAGGTAATGATTCAATAATTTAGGATCTAGTGTTTTAAGGACATTAAGACAATTGTTTAGGTTTTTAAGGTTTTCTTAAACTTTATGATGCTCTGTTATTTTCTTTGTTCAACCCTTATGAGTACATAGATCTATAGTATCTTATTTTCTTTCATAGTCATCCTAATTTTGGGTTATAAATATTAGAAATAAGATTTATATAAGGAGTCTAGTTATTAGATAATGTGGGTAAGTCAAAAAAATACCTCACAAACTTGATTTGGTCCATTGAAACCTTGAATAACAAAAGATATGCATTTTTGAAACCTCTCGACTAAGATAGAGGTTTGTAAAACCTAAAACTAGGGTTTTGAAGTTCATATGAGATTTGTCTAGTGGAAAAGTCTAATTTTTGACCATTTGTTATATGAAAGTTCATACTAAATTATTTTTAAGTTTTTTGTCTAGGTGGGTACATATATGTATTTATACAATCAATTTTGTGTGAATGTAGTGCTAACAAACCTAAATGACCTAATTTGAACCTAAAAGAGGTTAGTAAAAGGGTATAGGGAATGAACTAAGGATTAATACTTTGTCAAAATGAGGAGTAATATAGATGGTAAATTTAAAGGTTTTTGATTTGCAAAAGTGATTAGGTACAAGTCTGTACTAAGGGAATTCCTTAAATAAAAGGCTACAAAGAAAGAGAAGAACATGGTAGAGTTGTGTATGTGAGGCTAAATGCTTTGTGGAAAGTATAGAATGAATGAATATTGATAAATGAGTTGATATAATTATGTTTTAGTAATAAAAGGCTGAAAAATAGTAAATGTCCTCAAAGCGCTAGTGAATGTATGTTATCAAACAAAGCAAATTAGTGAAATAAGACATTAAGAGATCTTATCAATAATGAATGATATAGGTGGATTGAGATGGGTTGAGATAATGTTTTTTATGTTTTTTAAAATCTAATTAAGTAGGGGTTTATTTTTTGATCAATTGGAACAAGATAGGCTTAGTGTTCTCTAAGAAATATTTGTACTTTCCAAACAAATAGAAGAAGAATTACAAGATAAAGGGGAATAGCTCTACATCATTTGGTATCAGAGCTAGGTTGATGATATTATAAAAACCATAAATAGGTTGGTAAAGATATGCATTTGGTGATTAATTTATGTTTCATGATTGATCAAGATATTGCAAGTAAGAGGCAAAAAGGTAGATGACATGGAGTCTTGTTGAGAAATAACAATTCGAGAAGGTATGATATATTTAGTGATTGATTATTTGGTTTGAATGTATGATTGATATAAAATAGTGAATGGTAAAGTTGTAGCCTTGAGATAGGAATAGATATTTAACAAGCTCAAGTAAGAAACAAGCTCATAAAGAGAGCTTGAGAAAGAGAGACAATCTAAGTTTGAAGGACGAGTGTGAGGAAAAGCCCAAGTGTGGTCTAAAATATAAGGTACCAAGTGTGAACCAAAGATGAGGTGGTCCAAGTGAGGTACTCAAAATGAAGATGAAGCGATAAGTAGAGAGAAAGGTGAGAGACAAGGTTGAATATGAAAGCCACAAAGAGAGGATGATGGAAAAAGAGATGAAAGATGCATTAGAAAGTATGGAGAAAGAGATATTGAGTGTGTGGAGTCTATATAGATTGTAGTGTGGAATAAAGATTATGAAAATAGTCAAGATTAACTTCATAGAAATGATACAAGAGAGAGATAACCAACATGTGATAGAATATTTAGAGAAGTAACTAAAGGAGATAGCAACACAAATTACCAAGAAAGAGGAGAGAGAGGCAATGAATCCTCAAAAAAATTATTCTAATTATGATGTGTCATGGTTAAATATAGGTAAAGACAAAGAAAGTGAAGAGTATGCTTGGAATGAAGGAGATGAATGGATAATAGTCCATAAAGAAGTAAAAGATGATGCATTGAAGAGTATAGGTATAGGTGAATATGAGGTGATTTATCACCCTAAATATGGTGATTTATTTGATGGAGAAGAGTGGAGAAATGAAGAGAAGAAAACAATAGATGATGAGGAAGACAAAGATATGATAGATAATGAAGTACATGTGATTTTTGATGAATATTTTGAGGATGAAATTGATGTGTTGTATCAAGATACAATAGGATTGTTTAAAGAGTTTATTATATCATCTAAGAAGTAATAATCACATGAAGTGCTTGAATAAAGTAGTGAATAGGTAAGAGAAGATGAGATTAAAGAAATATTCCATAAAGAGAAGTTGCAAGGTGAAGAGATGGCTAGTTGAATAGTCAAAGAAGTAGCTGTAATAGAGGATAGAAAGATATAGGGTGAAGATAACAAGATTATGAACAATAAAGAGGCATTGGAATGCTCAAAAGAGGAAGAGAATATGATGTGGTTTAGGTATGATGAAGAAGAGACAATGATAGAGGAAGCAATAACAAGGGAATGACAATTCATGCTCAATGCCATGAAGATTGAATAATAACATGAGAGAAAGTAAATAAAGAATAATAGTTTCATGTACAAGCATCAATATGAGTAGGAGTAGAAGCAGGAGCAAATAAGCACATAGAAGAGGAAGCACAGACATAGTTGTGATAGCATGGAACACACACATTTGTATGAATACTTGAATGAATAAGCATATTAGGGTCAAGTTCCTTTCTCCCCTTAGGAGCATGATGTAGGGAAATATTAGGAATGCCAAAAAAGTGATCTTGGATGTGTCCCAGAGTCATGGTAGTAAGTGGAATCCAAATTTTGAGTTTTCCCACCTTTTTTCCAATTTGAATTTTCAAACTTGAAAGTGAGGGATAAAGAGTGCTCTAGGTGGATTAATTGAGTCATAAAGATATGTAATTTTTGAAAAAATGTTGCAATGGACCTTATGGTCTTATAAAATGTCTTAATAGTGGTTAGAAGTCATATATCATGTTGGGAGAGTAAGGTGTCAGTCTTAATGTTTATCACCCTATGTGTGTCTAGAGAATGTTAATATGGTTTATTAAAACAAGAAATGGTTACAAAGTGGGTTGAGGAGTATATATCATAAAGGAAAATAATAGGTAGGTGGAGTGGTTAGAGGAAATGACATCATGTGAATACATAAGGTAGATAATATTATTAAAGGAGGTATATCAATGTGTTTTATAGGACTGTATAAGTCCTTTTGTAAATGATCAAAACTTCAAATGAATGACAATGGTCTGTTTAAAATAAAGTTACTTGATTATCTATTATTCATGGAAAGAGACTAGACTAAGTAAGTTGGTGATTAATGGAAATGAATCTTTAGAATAGACCCTTGTTCATGAATTGATTGGTTTTGTTGTAAGTTAGGTTTTCTAAGGTTGATAATCAAATAGATTGTGATGACTGAATTATGATTGTTCTTGAAGTTATTGATTGTGTTGTTTGATATTATAATTCACCAAGGAATGAAATAAAACTATTTAGTTTTGACTATATATATATATATATATATATATATATATATATATATATATATATATATATATATACTCTTGTCTCCTGGAACTATAGTCATAGAGTGAAGTATGTGCTTTTTCTTATAAATAAATGGTTATTGATTCCAATTGAATGGTGTCCTTAACATTTTAATAGCTATCTTGATAATTTTTAAGAGGTTATCCTTGTAGGAAGGACAAAGGAAACCATTTGATATTGGTAACTGGATTTGAAACCCTGTATTTTATCACAGGCCGTGTATATTTGAATGGTGACTATATATACTTAAGTTAATGATCCAAAAATTGAGGATATAGTGTTTTAAATACATTAAGACAAGTTTTTAGAAGGTTTTAAAGGTTTTCTTCAACTTTATTATGGTATGCTATCTGTTTTGTTTAACACTTATGAGTACACAAACCTATAATATATTATTTTTTAAGTAGTCAACTTGATTTTGGGCTATAAATCTTGGATAGATGATTGATATAAGGAATAAAATTATTGGATAACATGGGTAAGGAAAACATAGACCTCAAAAACTTTATTTGGTCTATTGAAACCTTGAATGACAAAAGATATGCATTTTTGAAGCCTCTCGACTGAGATAGAGGTCCGTAAACCCTAGAACTAGGGTTTTGAATTTTATATTATATTTGTGTAATGGAAAAATTTAATTTTTGGCCAATTTTTAGATTAAATTTCATACTAAAGTATTTTCAAGTTTTTTTTCCAATTGGGTACATGTCCATACTTATACAATCAATTTTGTGTGAATGTAGTGCTAAAAGACCTAAATGACCTAATTTAAGCCTAAAAGGAGGTTAGTAAAGGGGTATAGGTAATGAATTAAGGATATAAACTTTTTAAAAAGGATGATTAAGATATAGTGTAACTATAAGATTTGTTGGTTTCCCAAATTGATTAGGTACATGCCCATACTAAAGAAATTCCTTAAAGAGAAGGCTACAAGGAAAGAGAAGAATAGGGAAAAGTTGTGTATGTGAGGCTACATGATTTTTGGAAATTATAAAATTAATGAAGAGTCATAAATTAGTTTAAATAGGTATTTTTTAGGAATAAAAGGATATAAACTAATGAATACCCTTAGAAATCTAGTGAATGCATGTTATTAAATAAAACAAATTAGTGAAACAAGACATTAAAGATCTTATCAAAG
Source organism: Torreya grandis (assembly GCA_037957365.1). Classification (NCBI taxonomy): domain Eukaryota; kingdom Viridiplantae; phylum Streptophyta; class Pinopsida; order Cupressales; family Taxaceae; genus Torreya; species Torreya grandis. The sequence continues at coordinate 300,317 of JARHVA010002628.1, forward strand.
ATGAATGATAAAGTTGGACTTAGATGGATTGAGATAATGTTTTTAAAGTGTTTTGAAACTTGATTAAGTAGAGGTTTATGTTTTAACCAATTGGAATAAGATAGGCAAGTTGTTGGCCAAGAAATATCTATACTTTCTAAACAAAGAGAAGGAGAATTACATGGTAAAGGGGAATAGCTCTACATCAGTTAGACAAAAAAAAGTAATGATTTTCCAAAGTTTGGTTATAATAATTGAAAAAGGCTTAAGGTAACAAGAGAATTATTTTCCCAAAGTCAGTTAGAAGCATTAAAAGGGAAAACAATGATTTGACCATGGGTGGTTATAATCATTGGCAGGATAAAAATATGCCCTAGTTGGGCAGATAAAAATAATGGTTTTCCCAAAGGTGGTTATAAGCATTATCAAAATGAAAATGTGCCCAATTTTTGTATAATAAAGGTAATGATTTTACCAAATGTGATTATAATCATTAACCTATAGATTGATCAAAACATAATAATTTACCCTCAAGTGATTATATAATCATTGGTTCTCTGGGTGGGATGAGGTAAAATAATTTACCTAGAGGTGGTTATAGTCATTGGCACCATTATGATGAAAAATTAGATGAAAAATTGGATAATGGGACTTATGACCTAAATCTATAGTTATAGAGTAAGTATAAGCTAGTACAGATAAGAAAGATGAATTTGGGTAACCTACTAGTAGGGAGATGGTCATCCAAACTATCAAGGGTTAAAATTATTTCATGATTTAATTAATCTATATTATGGAATGAATTGGGTAGAGTAAGAATTTTTTAGGTTTGAAGGAGATATATCATGGTTGTATTGCTTATAATACTTATCAAGCTTTTTTTGTTATAGCACATGATGGCAGGTATTAGGATATAAAACCATGATGAATTAGATGAAATATGCATAAGGACTAACATGCGATCCAATATGTAATCAAAAATAATGCACCAATGATAAAAGCCATGGTGAAAATGTTAATGTATGAATATAGATGGATTTAATAATGATGTTCAATGAATCACCCAATGAACACACATAGACTAAATTGAGGCACAAGAAAAAAGCAAAAAAATAGGCAACCAAATAAATAAATAAAAAACTACACCAAAAAAAATAAAACAATGAGAAAAAAAAGAAAAGAAAACAAATAATGGTTAATCACAATGTTGGGACAAACATAAAATAAAAAAGACAACAAATCATTACCCCTAGGCATTAAGAGATAATAAAACAACTAAAAAAATTAGGGGAAAATAGAATAAAAAGAAGGGAGTCGTTGAGATGTCTCCAAATGCACTACACAAGTGGATGTTTCCTACATAGCTATATAGATACATGATCGAATAAAAACTTTAGGCCAAATGTAGTTCTCCCAAGATATGGGATATAACCAAATGTTGAGAAGAAAACATTATTGTATTTTAGAGGAATAGGGGAATGGTCTCACAAAATGGTGAGAGTGTGGGATGTTGGGCCAGCTAAGATGGGGAAACTAAATGACAAGTGGTTTCTTAAGATTTATTGATGGTTGCCAAAATCCTTAAGGCAAATAAAAATTTAAGTGTTTATGGTTTTTGAGATCATTTTAAATTTTTTGAATTTTTGGAGCATCTCAATTTTGTAGATGATTACAAGATACTAAATGATCCAAGCTCATAAAATGGTGAGAGCATTCAAACTAAAATTTCTCACAAAATGGTGAGAGCATGGCAAATATGTGATTTAGCTATCCTTAATGTAAATCAAGCATTACCTATATAGTCCCAACATGGGACCTCAAGTTACTATAGTTTGAACTTACATGAGAGGAATTTAACTAGTGTAGCATCAAATTCATAAACTAAGAAAAGTAAGAAAATGGCACAATATGACATAGGCATGGAAAGGTGATACTTCAAGGAATGAAAAACATGTGGTGTTCCTAATTTACCCATAGGAAATTATAATTAGGAAAAAATGGCATCGGTCAATGATACTAATTCTCCCAAACATGGTTATAATTAGTAGCATAATGGGGAGACACTGATTTTCCCAAAGGTGGTTATAATAATGAATACTTGGTATAAAATAGAACAAAAAAGAAGGATTCAACCATCAAACCACTGTCATATTTTTTGAAAATACATCCTCTATATTGAATATGGAATCAACTTCTAAAACTTGATCTAAATATTCTTACTAAAAGTGGTTGTAGAACCAATGAAATAGAACCAAGGTGAAAGAGCTCGGTAGGGAGGGTAAAAATGACTTGGCTAATAGGAAAGGTATAATAGAATGGCATATGATAAAATAGTATGGTACAAAGAATAATGTTTGTATTATGGTATAATGAAAACATGCCTCATAAATAATATACTATGTCTTTCAAGTGAATTAATGCTTGAGGTGTATAATATTCATTGGCTCATCAAGTTCATCCATGTCTAGTGTAGCAAGCCTGTATGCTTCAAATCCATAGTTTGAAACAATGATGAAAGGGCCGATCCAATTGGGTTTGAACTTGCCCTTGTGTTTCTTCTCAATCATAGTATCTTTTTTATTTTCTTTAAATACAATAACACCAAGATCAAAATCTCTTTCTATAACTTGTTGATTATAATAGCCTTGGAGTCTATTTTGATATGCTTGAAGATTATTAACTACGATCATGAATTTTTCATCAAGTAAATCCAAATCTTAAAGGTGAGATATGATAGGCTATCATTATATGTCTCATTTAACCAATCAATAAATTGGTGTCATTTTATACTAGGGCTAGTGTCTAAGGCTATATGCAAAGAGATCGTTGGATATTAGAGTCTACAGTTCTATATTTGAGGGGTTTTACTGCTATTATGATTTCTAAATATTAAAAATAGTAAATAAGACTCTAACTCTATTTTTTAGAAAATTAAATCTAGAAGGTTTTCTAACTAAATATATCATATTGGCATTCACACTATCAACATCTAAAACTTAAACATCTGGTATAAGACATTATGATGCCCTCACTCAACTTGCTCGACTAGGTAGAATAGTGTGGTATTTTAGAATGTGAGGAGGTTGCAGATTATCATTAAAATAATTTTTACAAAGTTTGAATATGGAAATAGGTTAAAAAACTTTACTTTCTACGAAATTGAAAGACACATGCTTTCAAAAAGATAACTCACTTAAATTGAATTGAAACAACCTTTGTATGTAATGGAGACACATTTACATTAAAGAAAACTCACACTTTTCATTAAAAAGGAAATCACACTTTGATATAAATGAATTATACCTTAATTAAAGAATACTTCTAAACTATAAACAGTACCAATTTGTCTTGATCTTTAAAGAGAAGTGGGCCCTTGTTCCTAATTCAGAATAGGAATAACTTTACTTAGTAATGAAAAATAATGTTGAACTTTATTCCATTATCAAAGGAAAATATATAGATATGTGAAACTACAATAGAATGATTCTTATGCTTATTCAAAATATAATAAATCTAGAAATGAGATCCTATGCATAAAGGAAGGAATTAGAACTAACTCAACTAACAATAGATGGAAAATAACTAACATAGATTCAAAGAGATTTATCTAGTTTTACAAAATAAAAGTACAAATATATCCATATTATTTTAGACCATCTATGAATAGTAATGTCTAAAATAAGATATCTAAATATGGAAAGTCTATATATATATATATATATATATATAAAATAGATATATTTAAAATTTCTATCTTGATCAGTATGATCTATCTGGATATCTTAAAAGCATGTCTAGGCATCTTTAGAGCATTTTGTACAAGTCTTCGAAGCACCATCAAAGTATCTTCGAAGTGTATTTAGAGCTCATTTTCCAAATCCTAAAAATTATTTCCAAAAATATTTTTCAAAAGCGTTTTATGTCTTCTCAAAATTGTCTTACCATATAGATGTGTTTCTCTACACAAAACTATGTTCATTTCATCTAAGTTAGACATAATAACAAGATAGAGAATCAACAATGTATCACATACAAATAAAGGAAAAATTTCATTTATTTCTTACTTAGATAAGACCTTAACTATTAAATGCAATGCAATATATAACCAAAAGGTAACACTTATAAATAGTTTGTATTAGATATAATGAGCTATATGGAATGCTCATCATTTCCCCCCATACTTTACCTTTTACAAGTCCTCTTGAAAACAAGTGGAATAACTAGTCTTTAATCCAAAAGTCCATATTTTAACCAATGAATGAGATCATAAATCTGAAAATGGTGTCCCCAATCTTGATAACCTCTAGGAAAGAATCCATAATCCATTACTATTGTGTGCAACCAAGCCTGATAATCAACTTCTACTTATTTATGCCAACTCTACCATGGAGATAGAGGATAAATAATAATTGAAGGCCTAAATCTCATTCCAATACATATATCTGAGCCTCCTTCATATAGCATTTGAGTGAAAATCTATGAAATTGCTTGAGCTCTCATAAAACTCCCCCTGATGGTGGTGGGACTCATGACTTCCCTACATATTAAAGAGATAAGTAAAGTCTCCCACCTAGATATGATGAAATTTATAGAATTGGTGGAATGTTGAATCATAAAATATCTAAAATATTCCACATCATATCTCAATAATTCATGGTATTTATTCTTTATGTACATATGGTACATGGGTTGAAAAGCAACAAGAAGCTTTTGGGCCTCTAGAAATTTGGGACTCATACACAACCCTATGGTGTTCTACAATTACAAAAATTTATTATGGGTTTGTTTCCATATTGTTTTATTTCTTGGAGTAGAGAGGAAATCATGCAATTGTGTTTCCCCTACAAATAAATATACTAGAAATCTAGATCGATAACCTAACAACATGTTAAAAAAATAGAATTCACAAATTTCATTTTGTCTTTCTATAGTAATTTTGAGAAAGATTTCCATAAACATGTATTCATCTTCAGTAATATGAGTAAATCCAAGAGAAGTAAACTATATCTACCACTTTTATAATTACTCATGAAGAAAACAAACATAGATAGAGGAAGGTTTCATACATGATAACAATTTTTTAGAAATTGCACAAATATTATGGATGAAAATCTAAGATTTTTGAGATTGTTGGGAATCTAGTTTAATCTTAGAATTTTCTTCCTCCAACTTATAAATTTTATGCTAGGTTCTATTCCAAACTAAAATATTTTCATGGAGTGGAAGGGGGAAGGAAGGAATAACTCTTGTAGGTCCTTCAAACTAGACTGTTATTTCCCTTGTCTCTCTTTACATGGCTTGTAAAGAGGCTTGTAACTTAGTAGTCTGAGTGGTTAACTATTATATTCTAGTAGTGTGTTGAATAATCAATGCATTTATATCATAAATATTCTATCATATATTATTAATTCGAGTATCTTTATCAAAAATATAATTTTGTAAATCAACAATCTAGGTATCTTTATTGGCAATGGAATTCTACAAGGTACTTAATTATTGAGTTTGGGAGAACATAAAATTATATACTCTAGTCTAATCAGCATTCATTTATATAAGAATTAGTTATTGTGCCCTAACTTGAGAGATATATTCTTCACATCTTCTTTCTAAGTTAGAAATAGTCAAGTTCTTACCTTGTAGTATTGAATGCAAAAAATCCAGTTTTGCTTGTTGTCAAATTGTTTCTTCATGCTAGGATAGATCCATGATATATTGAAACTCCTCTTCTTGATTAAAATTCTAGGGGGAAGATGGAACTTCTTCTATAAATGGCATTTTATGCTTATCAACTTTAGAGGGTAAAGATCTTTATGCTTCCTGAGCCATAATTTCTTCTATAAGGGTTTATTCTTCAACTATAATTTCTTGTGCACAAGTTTATTCTTCAACTACTTGTTCAACATTTGTAACTTCCATGGGAAATGTTAAGCTTACCAAAGTATCAAATACCTATACATATCCTTCTTCTTCCTCTTGTATAATGAGCCACTAACTTCATCAGAGTTTGACTGGAGGATTAAGGTTTTTTTAGGAAACCTCCATTTATCTTTTTAATCTTTAGTACAACATCTTTGAAGCCAAGATGCTGAAGATGGACCTTATGCAATTTGTATTTTTGTTGGGGAAGGATAAATAAGGCATGTTTATTTATTAATATAAATTTGAGAGTACTTACATAGAAAGGAGGACCAAGTATTTTCATGCTTAGGTTTTTGCAAAAAATGATGTCGATAAATAAGGTTAACCAAACCATGGTGTCTGATGGAACTTGTTCCTCTTTTTGATTTCAAGGAAACTTTAATTATGGTATTTTGAAGAAAATATGTATGATTTACCTAATACTCTACTCTGACATATCCTTTCCATAAGTGAATAAGAAATCACATGTCATCTCCACCAAACACCATAAATTGACCGTCACAGGTAAGATATTTCATAACCCAAAATGCAATATTTTGACATGGCTATGGAAGTTGTCTCTCATAATTCCTCTAGCAACACCTTGTGGGGATTTGGCTAATCTAGGATGGAACTCATTTATTTCAATGAAGATTTTGAATTAAGTCAATAAAACTTAATTTATCTATGACAACCATACCCTCCTCCATAATTCTAGAGAGTGCACTAATCACAAAGGGATCCAATAGAATGTGTTTAAATCTAAAAATATAATGGTCCTCATAAAATTTTCAAATAATTCTTGCATAATATCTCATTGAAAACCTTGAAACATTTTCAAAAAATTTAACCATCCTATCAACTTAAAATAATCTCTAGCTAATTCATTTTGAACCAATGCATATGATGATTTTGGTTCATTTTTATTATTCATGCCTCACATCTTCAAAGCTATCATTATTTTATTGAAAACCTAATTATTCTATGAAAAATGGAGCTCAAAATTACATGGGACATATAGGAAGGAAATAAATTGGGGCTATGATGCAATAATGGATAACAGAAATAATGATTATCAAATCAAGATATATCATTAAATTATGGTAACAATTATAGTGAGCAATTTGGAGCATGCCATATTTAATGGGAAAACACATTTTTGGTCATTATCAATGATTTTTTATAATGGTTCATAATTGGTAACACTTGAAACAATATCCATAATTATTTTTGCATCACATCATATATTTTTGAAAAAGGCCTTTTAAAACAACTCCACATCAAATCTTTAAATGCGATGATGATGTTGACTTCATCATATCTTTTATAAAAGGTCCATTTAGAATAAATTCACATCAAATCCTTGAATGTGGCAATGATTTTGGCTCCATCACATCCATGTGGCATCACCAAAACTTGTCCATTTAAAATTTGTTGACTGCATAATGATCACACATGCATGACATGAAATATAAAATGCCTAACTTTGTAAGAAATAAATACAATTGTACCTTCACTGTATAAATCCATGCCTATAATCTAGAGGTGTCATGTGTCTTATAATAATAAAAAAGTTTAAGAATATAGTTTAGTTAATAATAAGTCATATTTTATTATAGAAGTTTTCTTCTTCTAAAAATTGCCATTTATTGGTTTTCACTTTTCAATATTTTATTTTATTTTATTTTAATTTTTTATACTTTTTTATATTCTCATTTTTATATATTTTTTGAATTTTTAAGGAAGGAGAACTACCATTTGTTGGTTTTTAGCACTCCTCCTTTATTGGATGTCTACTACAAAGATCATTTGACTTTAGTGGAAGAACTAGGTTCTTCCATAAGGTCAAATTGGTCTTATTTTTTCTCAATAAACTCTTCCTTGATGAGAGATCTTTTGTACACCTTAAGCTTGTGACCATTAACCATAATTATCCTTTGGTCACCATCAATGGGTTAAAGCTAGATAGAGCCATTGATAAAAATGGTTTTGATTAGGTATGGTCCTAAACATCTTGTCCTAAGCTTACCCTTGAAATTTTACAATTTAGAATCAAATAGAAGTGTCCAATCTCCTTGAAATTGTATTTATCTAATGTGAGTATCATGCCACTATTTTTTATGTTTTTGAATTATGCTAGTTTGAGTGAGTGCATCCATTCTCAGTTCATCTATCCCATTTATTTGCATGATTCTTTCTTTTTATGATTCATCAAGATCAATTCCCATATTAGCTATTATCTTCAACATTTTGATTTCAAATTCTATTAGTAATAAAGGCTTCTTTTGATACACGAGTTTATATGGAGAGAATCATGTAGTTGTTTTCCATTTTGTATTATATGCCCAGACTAATTTAGGTACTTTTTCTACCCAATGGTTTCTATTATTCACAATTTTGGTTAGAATGTTTTTAGCTCTTGGTTGGTGAGCTCTATTTGCCAATTAGCTTGGGGATGATATGGTGAATATTTCTTATGATTGATTTGATAAATTTTATTGAAATACTTGATCATGTTGGACATGAATTATGGCCCTTGATATGAAATAATAGATCTAGGAGCTTTAAATCTTAACATGATCTTATGGTATAAGAAATCAACAACCATTTGTTCACTAACACAGGTGAGTGCCTACACTTCAACCCACTTAGTAACATAATTAGTACATACTAATATTTTTTTTGAGATGGTGGGTTGATTGGTTCAAAAAAATCCAAACCCCATTTTTCAAATGGTTCTAAACTTAGTTGACAATGGAGAGGCATTTCATAGGATAGAGTAGGCTTATTCATCCTATGGCAAGGATTACATTGCCATACAAACTTTTTTACAGACATGTAAATAAATGACCAGTAATAACCTACACCAAGGATCTTATGAATGGTTATTTTTACTAAGTAATGTCCTCCTCTTGGTTCACTATGGCATGCTCTTATGATGTCACACACTTCATCTTTTTTGACACACTTGTGAAGCATATGATTAGGTCCAGTTTTAAACAACATGAATTTAATCCATTTGAAATGAGAAATAACACTAACTAAATATTTTTTTCTTTAGAAGTAAAGGAATGAGGAAAATTCCTTGTTTCCAAGTAATTTACCATGTTTTCAAACCATGGGGAGTAAGTAGATATATAAAATAGTTGTTCATCTAGAAAATAATCCTCCATAGGTTCATTTTCATTTGTAGTGATCAATATAGACAAAAATTTATCAAAAACATTATACTTCCTAGGTCTATCTATAATGGTAATGTCAAATTATTTCAACAGTAGTAGCCATATAATTACTCTCCCATGTACTACTGGTTTATTCATTAAGTACTTAATAGCTGAATTATTTATATAGATAAATACCTAATAACTAATAATGTAATGCTTAAACTTGTTTATAATATAGACAACAACAAGAAATTATTTTTTTGTAGTAGTTTCGTTCTTCTATATGAGAGTAATATTCTTTCCAATATAATAAATGGCATACATCTTTCCATCCTCATCTCTTTAACCTAGGATTGCTCTCAACGCATTATAAGAAGCATTAGTATAGATATGAAAAGACTTTTCCTAATTAATTCATTTCAAAACTAGATCAGTCACGATTTTATTCTTTAATGTTTCAAAATCTTCTTGACACTTATCATTCCATACAACTTATTTTTCTTTTCTTAACAAAGAAAACACAGGTGCAACTATCTTGTTGAAGTCTTTAATAAATCTTCTATAATATCTTACATGACTGAGAAAACTTTTAACATTAGTTTGTATTTCTAGAATAGGGATTTTAGAAATTATCTCAATATTTTTGGGATATAATTTTATTACTTGAAAGGAGATACAATGTCCTAATATTATCCCTTCATCAATTATTATGATGCATTTCTCATGACTCAAAGATACTTGGTGTTCTTCACATTTGATAAGTGACTTATCAAAATTATTCAAAGTGTCATCAAATGTAGTATCATAGATAGTGAAATCATCCATGTAAACTTCTACACAATCATTTGTAATATCATAAAATAAGGTTAATACTGCTATTTAAAAGGTAGCAGATGGATTGCTCAGTCCAAAAGGAAGGTTGTATAAGCATATTTTCTCTAGGAGCATGTAAATGTAGTTTTATCTTGATATTTGTAGACTATTCTGATTTGATTATATCCATTAAATCCATCTAAGAAAGAAAAATATTTTTGTCCTACCAAATTGTCCAAAACTTGATCAATAAAAGCAAGAGAAAGTAATCTCTCATAGTAGCTTTATTTAGTTCTATGTAGTCTACATAAACTCTCCATTTTTCATTATTTTTAGGTACAATGATTAGAGATGAAACCCACTGACTATTAGATATGGATAAAGTAAAACCAACTTCTTATAGTTTTTATATCCCATTAACAATTTCTTCATTGTGGTTATCTAACTAGTCTAACATCTTCAGTGTAGATGTGATGCATAAAGACACTGGGATTTATTCCTTTCATATCAATATAATCCTAAGAAAAATGTTTTGTGTGTTATATTAAGACATCAAACACTTTTATTTCTTGTTGCTTAGTTAACCAACTATTGATTGAAATAGTTTACTGGGTTGGATTGTAATCTATTTAGTGCCTAGAATAATGGAATTTAACTATTTGTATTCACTCACCAAGGCATTCAATGGACATGTGTATGGTAATAACATATGAAATGTATTTATGTCCTTATAAAATGTGTCACTTATGGAAATCATATTTGTCAATGGACAATGAAAATCATGTAAAAATGAATTTTACTTGCTTTAAGCCTAGTCAACTATGGATTGTTGAATGTTTCTTGGACCAGATAGCATGTTTGGTGAACTTATGGTATTTTTTTATTTTTAATAATGGAGATGGATTCTTCCCATTCATGATTTTTAATATTTGAAGCATAGCTATCAGTCATTAGAGATAAGTTACTAGTATTAGGAGCTAAGTCACAAGTCTTTAGAGCTAAGCTATCGATCTTCAGATCTAGGCTTTTAGACTTCAAAGAATTTTTTTCAAACTTTAGAGTAAAACTATTAGACTTTAGAACTAGGTTTTATTGGTATAAATATTCTATTATTTATTCCTCAAACTCTTAAGCATGTTATTTGATGGCAACCATGGCTAAATAAGACACACTAGTCTAGTTTTGTTCAGGATGATCCACCCATATTTGTTTAGGAAGACCCATTGAAGGTCTAACAGGTGGATAGGGAGATATTTGTTTAGCATGAGTTCTATTAGAAATGGTCATGTTTCTAGATATATAATTAATTCATGCTACAACTATAGCTAACCAAGGTATACTAATAATGATTTTATATCCTACCCTATTTAGTTTAGGTTTAAGGATCATGAAATTAATAGGGTATTCCTAAGATTCTATAGTGACTAGTACATTCTCTATGGTTCTTTCAATGGTACCAGTGGATTGATCTATCATTTGCAAGATTATAGTGGTAGGATGAAGCCCTATGAGAGATAAAAAATCTACTGTGTTGATAGTCATTATGTCTATGGTAGCACCTAGATCTACAAGCATATTTGGAATAGACTTGTTCCCAATTGTCATAATCATCATAGGACTACTAGGATCTCCATATTTGGGAATAAGTATGTTTTCTACTATTAAATCATCAATTTTCTAATTACTTGAATTATTTTAGGATACTACTTCTTTCTTTATAGTGCTTTAATGCACAATCCTTTAATGATTTGATTCAACTCGAGAATATCTTTAATGTCTCTTAATAGTGGAATTTATATATTCATCTCTTTTAATCCATACATCAATTCAAAATCCTCCCTAGGTTGCTCTTCCTTAAGTCTCTTAGGAAATGGAATAGTAAGGGGATCTTGAATTATGGTTGGTGTGGTTATGGCTTATACCTTTATTTCGATTGGTTCTTAGATTACAAGTGTCTGAGGAGTGTTTTCATCATTGTAAATCTTAGTTATGGTAATGGTTGAATCTCATACTACCTTCCCTAATCTAAGTTGAACATTATTAGACTCAACTAAACTACTTGCAATATTATTATCCTGATCAATTCCATAGATAGGTGTATTTTTCCTATTCTTAGGATTTGACACTAGCTGGGTAGGTAATTTTTTTGTTTAAATTTATTCTTAACTAGTGGTGACTAAGGTTATGAAGGCATCAAGGCCTATTTTTGAGGAAACCTTCTTTGTGGTTGATATTATTGATTTGAATATTGAGGTGGTGACTATTGTACCCAATGTGGTTGTTGATTTTGGTATTATGCCCAAGGTTATGAGGGGTTTTGAGGCATTCCCCACATTTTTGGAAACCATTTTTGAGTACCCCATGGTTTTGGTTGTGGTGGTCCCCACATTTTTGGTGTGACTTGTATACCCATGGTGTTATCCATAGATTAGGAGGAAATCTTAAACTAAGCTAATTTTGAGGTTGAAAGTACTGGTTTCCATGTCTTTGGATAAATTTCATTTACTAAACTATATGTGATTTTAGTTTTAAATAGTTTCTCATATTAGGAAGGTTTTTGCAATTCTTGGTGTCATGGTCTAGGTCATAAATACCGTATATCTCTAATTTGTCTAAGGGGAAATATTTTACCACATGTTTGAGTATGCATCTAAGACAATATATTGATAATTATTTAGGTTTGGTAGTATTGGATTTTACATTGAGGATATCTAATGTGGATGTTAATTATACTATAATGTCTATATTTAAATTATCAAATTCTTCCATTACTGGGCCAATTTAAGTTGATTTTTCTAACCTTGATTTTGTTAAGTTAGGTCTTGTCCTGGAGTAGTTAGTACATAATGTTAAAATTTGATGAAAGGTTAACTTGTTAATGTCACCCTTTCCCATTAGGTTCAAATTATCACATGGATCATCATCTAAGCCTTTAATAATTACTATCTTGATGACCTCCTCCATGAGTTGGTAACCACTCCATATATGTATAAATATAAACCTATCAAGGTAATGTTCTAAGGTTTCATCTTCATTTTGTTTAATATTTAAAAAATATTCCTTATGTGCTATAACTCTACAATAACCCTAATGTTTTTCTATAAATGCAAGATCCATGAACCATCTCATGGTTGTGTCTTGAGTGCACATGGGAATAACTTCAAATTTTGATTATCTATGCCATAGTCATATGTTTGGAAGAGAACCTAAAATTCAAAGAGGAACTCCTCTAGATCCTCTCAAGATTTACCTCTAAAATTAGGTTGTTGGAACATAACTATCTAATGAAATAGGGAGGGTGGGTGAAACAATAGACTGATTTTAAAAAAGTCTTTTAGCACTTTTAAAGAAAACTAAAATGAATATGTAGAGATCATATATTCCCTAATAAACTTAACATTAGATGTACATGGAATACCTAATATGGGAAAAACCCTGGTGAGAATAGATATTAGGATCTACTATCCTAATCCAATCTCACAATAAAAACCTCATTTATTACAATTTTTAAGGGCACCAACCCTATAGAGACACCAATCGCCTAATTTAAGAGAACCAACTTTAAGGAAGCACCTACTTCCTAACTGAGCACCAACTCAACTCTTTTAATGGCACCCACCAAAAAAATATACAATAAAAATTATGGAGCCACAACTCCTAATTACAAAGTGATTCAAATGAATCTAATTCTATGTTACATACCTATTCTACATTTTCTCATATTCTACGCTTCTTCTGTCTTCCTCTCTACCGACTTTTTTCACACCCAGTGTGTATCCTATATATATATATATATGCATTATATCTAAGTCTCACTTCTTTTATATGTTCACACTTGGTCATTAACATATCAAACTCATTTATTAGACTTAGTTCATCTATCTATAACAACAAGTCTCTTGTTTCTTGAATTTACACATCGTCACCATCATTATCTAACTTATACTATTCTTAGAATGCCATTTAATGTAACTTGGAGTGATTAAAATAATTTATATCATTATCTATGTCATATAATATAGGTTATTTGAGTGTTTTATTGCCTGACCATTGAGATAAATATATCTTTAAATATTAGCCATAGATCTTGAAGTTTTATGCCATGATCTGATGATCAACATTCAATCATCTCAACTTTAAAATACAACCTTTAGATGATATATTTCACCTTTAATATGCATGATTAATCTGCTTAGAGGTCTCCTAACTTTAACTCTTTAATGTTGACCATTGATCCTTGACATAGGCTTCCTTGATTACAACACTTGGTGCCCTTGCATACCTTCGAAGCACACTATTATCAGTCCACACTCTTGTGCCACTTGGTATTCCTAAATGAAATCATTGATGATTTGAATTTGAACCATGATGTTGATCTTTTTCTCAAGCTCCGTGATTGTGACACTTATCATCATATCATATTCTTTGACTTATTGACTTCACTACTATTAGAACATAATTATCTACTAAGACAAGAGTGAATTTGTAGATTGAGTAAAATTAGTCTTTCAATAATTTTAATTAAAATTAAATAGTATATGTAGAGATCACACACACAAATAGATAGAACACTTAGCTTACATGAAAAATGCAATATGGGAAAACCATGGTGAGAATAGCTGCTAGAATATACTTTTCTAATCCAACTCATAATCAAAACCTCACTGGTTATGATGTTTAAGGGCATTGACCCTAAGGAGACACCAATCCCTTGATTTAAGATCACCTACTCTAAGGAAGCATCTACTCCCTATATGAGCACCAACTTAGTTATTCTAATGGCACCTAATAATCAAATCTATTATGGAGTTATAACTCTAGATTACAAAATTGATTCAAAAATAAATCCATTTCTATGTTATATACCTATTTTGTAACTTTTCATTCTCTACTCTGCATCTTTCTTCCTCTCTTTCTCTCTGACCCTCTTTCTTTAAAATAAACACATAGTTTGTATCCTAGATGATGATGTATATATGCATTAGATCTAGGTCTCCTATCTTCTCCATGTTCTTACTTGGTCATTAACACATCATGCTCTATTTTTTCAAACTCAGTTCATTTTTTCTTTAATGATAGGTTTATCACTTCTTGATTTCCAACACTACCACCATAATTATCTATCTTTTACTATATTTAGCATATATCAAGATATAGTTTTTATAAACATGCTATTTTACACAATTTGGATCGATTACAATAATCTATATCATTCTCTATGTCATAAAATGCATCTTACCTAAGTGTTACATTGCTTGACCATTGAAATGAACAAATCTTTAAATATTGACCATTGATCTTAAGTTTCATGCCATGATCTGATGATCCTCATTCAATTGTCCCAACTTTAAAATATAACCATTAGATCAATTTGTAACTCTCTATTATACCTTTGTGAGCTTATGAACTTTAACACTTCAAATTTAAGTCACAATCATTGATCTTTGTCTCAATATGCTAAGATTAGGATACTTATCACTCTCACATGCTTTCTAATCACTTTACTATCATTACTTGCACTTGTGACACTTAGTACCCTCATGTGCCTTATGTACATTTCTATCAATACCTATGCTTGTGACACCTAGAAATCTCATGTGACTTATTCACATTGTCAATACCCATGCTTGTGGTACTTGTCATCCACATGTGCTTTATATATATTATTTTTAGTTACTTCTATTGAGACATTTGGCACCTTCATGTTTATCATTGACTATTTTACTTTGAAATACACCATAGCTCTACTACTCAAGCTCTGTAATCATGACACATGTCATCAATGCATTCATTCTCAAGTTATTTGACTTATTGAATTTGTTGTGCTTCATTAGATCTTCATCATGTGATTAAGTGCTCACCATTGATTAAACTCAAAAAAATATTAAGTTGAGGACTTAGGAATATTAAAGTCTCTGATCATTGATTCAAGATGGTAATTTCTAGGTCAAAAGGACCAATTTCACAATGATGAGGAAGGCTTAATTTATAACTTAAGAAACTAGTTCCCACCTATATCTAGTCAATATAAAAATAAAAGTGCCTATGAATTCCAAGACCAAAAACCATAGGGTTTTATTGAGAAACCCTAGTAATGGCCGAGAGCAAAGTTAAATAATTTCTAAGCTCATTTTTATTCATCTAAACCTGTAGACCATATAAATGAGATGAACTTGAAAACCCATAATGGATATTCTATAAATTTATCTACAAACATATGTAAACAGTCTCTATAAGAGTATGACAACTTTATATGACAATATTGTAACCTATGCAATTATAAAACATGCTCTTCTCTCCATCATTCTTATTTGTGATTGATTATGTTCATATCAATGACATCCATATTTATAACTATCTCCCTTTTCACATTAATGATAATCATATAGCCAACAATCTCTACCTTTGTCATTGATGGCAAAATAAATGATCTCATATTTTAATACATGCTCTACTCCTTCTCTAGCATTGACTGTACTTGTATTGGCTTATGATAAATGTGAGATAAATTTGCTCATACCAAAAATTTTCCCCCATAGGCAATGAAACATTTTCCCAAACACACCTCAGACACATGATTTGATCCTTCTTTGATAAACATAAATCCTTTGGTAAAATTTTACAGAGAGAATTTGCATTCTTTCTCCCCTTTTCACATCAATGGTAAAGGACTCCAACATTCTCCTTGTTTGTCCAAATTTGTCTCCCCCTTTATCAGATAAATCAATTTATCAAAGAATCTACAACCATCAAATCATTATAAATTTACAAAAATATGCATATTTGATTTTCCTTTTCTCTTATTCTATGGATTAACAAAGCTTATGTGATCCTCCCCCTAGAATTGTGCCCTGTTAATAAGATGTAGTGATGTGATGTAGGAGTAATCACTCCCAATTTCTATCTTAAATACTTAAATTATTCCTTGGTAAAAGGTTTGGTGAATATTTATACAGCTTGATCCTATGTTGAAACATATTCCATTGTGACCTCTTGATCTACAACCTTTTCTCTTAATAAGTGATACTTGATTAATATGTGCTTAGTTATGGAATGCATCACTAGATTCTTTGATATGTTAATAGCACTTGAATTGTCACAAAGAACAGAGATAGTTGATTTGTATTCTACCTTGATGTCTTCAAGTGTTTGTTTCATCCACAAGACTTGAGTGAAACATGTCACTATTGCAACATACTTTTCTTCTACTATAGAAAGAGTAACTAACTTTTGATTTTTACTTAGCCATGAAACTAGTTTGTTTCCAAAGAAAAATGCACCACCACTAGTGCTTCATTTATCATCCACACTTCCTACCCAATATGCATCTGTATATGTTGTCAAAGTGAAATATTCATCTTTAGGATACCATAGGCCATAGTCAATTATACTCTTGATATATCTAAAGATTATTGTCATTGTATTGACATGTGATTCTTTAATAGTAGCTTGAAATCTTGTAACCATACAAAGTACCTGCATGATATCTAGTCTTGATGCAGTTAGGTATAATAAAATACCTATCATTGATCTATACAAATTCTAATTTGCATCAAGGGACTCATCCTTTTTTCTCAATTTACAACCAGTTATCATGGGAGTACCTACTGGTTTATTGTCTTCCATTCCAAACTTATTGATCATTTCCTTGGCATACTTAGTTTGAGATATAAATATTCCTTCATTAGTTTTTTGTATTTGTAGACCAAGGAAGAAATAAATTTCTCCAAGCATAGACATCCTAAAATCATTTTACATTTGAGTATAAAATTATTTACACCTTCTATTGTTGTTTCAACCAAAAATGATATCATCTACATATATAATAATAATTAACATATTCTTGCCTTTTAATTTAAAGTATAGATTTTTATCTACACAGCCTTTATAGAAACCTTGTTGTTATAGGTACTAGTCTAATATTGAATACCATGCTCTAGGTGCTTGTTTAAGACCATACAAATCTGTTTTTACTCTGCAAACATAATCATCTTCTTCTAACAACTAAAAACCTTTAGGTTGTTCTATGTAGACTTCCTCTTCTAGGTTCCCATTCAAGAAAGTAGACTTAACATTAATTTGATAGACTTTAAATTTATTATAAATAGATAATGACAGAGACATTCTTATGGCTTATAATCTAGCAACTGAAGAAAATGTTTCCTCAAAATCTATACCTTTAACTTGTGCATATCCTTTATACACCAATCTAGCCTTATTATTTATAACAATTCCATCTCTATTAAGTTTATTTCTAAAGAGTGACATTGTACCTATTACATTCTTATTTTAAGATCTTAGAACTAATTCCCAAGTTTTGTTCTTCTAAATTTTGCTTAGTTATTCTTTCATGGATTTTAGCCAATTCTCATCCTTGCTAGCTTCAACATAGTTTTTAGGCTTAATTTTATATATTAGAGAAAAACTTACTTGTTCCTTATTCATTGAAACTCTTCTCCTTTTCTAAACTCCTTCATCTTTATTGCCAATGATCTAATCTATAGGATGACCCTTTTAAACAAATTTTGGAGGTGTATTTTTATTTACTTCCTTAGGCTCTTCATTAACTACTCCCTATTTAGACTCTGATTCATATTTATAGATGCCTCTTTCAGGTTTAACATGTTTCAAGCCTTCAACAACATTGACATTGATATTCTCTAAAATTATTTGTATCCTTTTGTTGTAGCATGTGTAGGCTTTGAGTTGGGTGGAATAACTAAGAAATATTCATTCATCACATATTGATTCAAATCTTCCCTAGCTATCTTCTATTCTTCTTATGTCGCATTTACTCCCAAACACCCTAAAATACTTAACAGAGATAGGTTTTCCATACTAGAGTTAATGTGGGATTTTATCACTAATTACCCTCAATTGAACTCTATTCAAGGTATATACTACTATTTATACTTCTTCTCTTTGGTATCCATTAGGTAATTCAACCTCTTTTAGCATTGTTCTAGCCATCTCCTTGACTATTCTATTCTTTCTTTTGACAACTCCATTCTATTGTGGAGTCCTTGCTACATCGTAATGCCTTTTTATTCCATGCTTCTCATAGTATTATATGAACTCCTTTGAGTTGAATTCTCCACCTCTATTAGATCTTAAGCTTTTTATTTTTTTCCAATCTCATTCTCAACTATGGCCCTAAAGATTTTGAATCTTTCAAATGCCTAAGACTTATCCTTTAAAAACGTTACACATGTCATTCTTGAGTAATCATATATGAGTAACATGAAGTATATTTCTCCTTTCAATCCTCTTGTCTTAGTAGGACCACAAAGATTAGTATGAACTAACTCTAAAGGCTTTGTAGTTGCATACTCCTTTATTTGAAATTTGACCCTCATTTTCTTGTCTTACTAACATTTCTTGAAAGTGGTGTCTATAGGTTTGGTTATCTTAGGTATGTGTCTAACATTATTAATCAATCTCACTTTTACCATGTTATTAAAGTTGGCATGGCCCATTCTCCTATTCCACAACCAACTCTCATCAACCTATCCTATAAGATAACCATTCACTTCAATAAAATTATAAATATTGCTTTCTATTTTTTTCCCTTCTACAACTACTCTTCCAAATTTACTTATGTTATATCCTTATGTATTAAATATGACTTTATATCCATTTTCATACATTTTACTGACACTTAATAGATTATGTTTCAATCATTCAACATAAAGGACATCATGTGTAGAAAATTTTCCATCTATGTTCAAGGTTCCCTTATCATGTATTTTTACTATAGTATCATCTCCCAAACTGATAGATACTTCCTTATATCTACATAATTTGATGAAATTGATCTTGTCACCATTAATGTGTCTTGATAAAGCACTATCTATTACCCAAGAATTTTACTCCTTGACATGGAGTTCAATTTGAGCAATTATAGATTATCTAGCTTTTTGATCTTTCTCTTTCTAGACATTCTTAAATTTATTATCTATCTTATCTTTGCCTTTTTTAGATACTTGTGAACCTTTGTTCACACTAAGGTGCAAGACTTTCTTTTTATTTTGTATTTTTTGTCTTACAAAGTTTTTTCTACATTGTTTAGCTATATGACCAAAATTATTACAGTTAAACATATTACATTTGTATCTATCAAATGAGAAAATGAATTTATACTCACAAAGTTTGTTCTCTTTTATGTATAACTCTAAATTCACTAACCCTATGAAAAAAATAATTATAGGTATAACAATAACCATAGAAAAATGAGTAATACCTAGTCATAGTATTTCTTTTTGTAGGATGAAGAAGTCTTTTTAAATCTAGATTCTTCATGTCTCTCACCTTTATGTAACCATCTACATTATTTCCCTTTGTGTTCTATAACTTCCTTGAGTTTTTAGAGATTGACTTATTATTCTTCTTATTTTCTTCAAGCTTATTTTCTCCTTCAATTTTCTTCACACAAGTAGTGCTTGTGTTTGTCTTTGTATCTCTAGAGGCATTCTTGCAAGATATTTCTTTCTTTGTTCCTGATTCTCCTTTTGCTTTGAAGTTATCATATAAGTTTTTAGATATACTAGTTATGATACTTTTCACTTTTTCAAAACCAAGACTAGATTTTTATTTTGATGGATTTTGAGAGTTCATCAACTCATCAAGAATTTTTGAACCTCTTATCAACTTAATACCTTTGTCTCTTTATTCTTCAACTTTTTCAAGTTCTTTTACCAAAGCCACTATTTATACTTATAACTTTATACATTCATCAGATTTAGATTTTAGTTCAAATTAGACTACATCTTCTATTATTTTAGCTTCTTCAACTTGTGTCTTTAAGCTAACTACCATCTAATCATATTTTTCAAGTTTTTTGATAGTTTTTCAATTTTTTTGTGCATTATTTTTCTACTTTGAGTTCTCTTTTCTAAACCTTTTAATTTCATCTATAGCATAGATGAGTTCACCCTCTAGATCCACTTCTCCTTCCTCTTCTTCATTAGTTGTTAACTTCTTTTTCTTGATCCATATAAGATGATCCTAATTCCATGAATAGAAAATTCATTTCCCTCAACCATAAAGGCACAATCATGGTCATCATCTAAGCTTTCACAATCATCTAATCAATCACTATCTTCTTTTTTTCAAAGGCCCTTCTTATTTTTGAAGAAATTCTTTTTCATAGAGTAGTGGGGTTTAATATTTTTACTATCCTCTTCTTTCTTAGAGTTATCCATTTTATTATAAGGGTATTTAACAATAAAATGTTCTATCTTACCATAATTAAAAAATTTAAAGGGTAACTTAACTTTGTATTTCTAGACCCTCTTCTTAATTTCCTAACAAAAATAGCTTATTCTTTAATAGTTTCTTTAGATCTAGATGTAGGTGCTTCTTCTTTTACATTTTTGGCTACTTTGAATGCAGATTCTCTCTTATAAGTATCTACTTCTCCCAATATCATCTCATATGATGTGAAGGTTCCATGAAACTCATCATCAATGAGATTATCCACATATCTTACATCCTCTTTTGTAGAGATTTTAGTGTCATACCTAGATGGCATAGATCTTAGGACTTTTTTGACAATGACTAAATCTTTCATCTCTTCTCTAAGGCTTTTGATTACATTGACTATTTATTTTATGATGAGGAGGTAGTCTCGAATTTTCTCTTTTTCATTCATTTTTAGACTTTAAAACTTGCCTTTGTATATTTGCATCTTGGCATGCTTTACCTTATCATGTCCTTCATATATGTTATTCAAATTGATCTAGATATCATGTGTAATTTGACAATGTATTACTTTGACAAACTCTAATTTAGATAATCCATAAATAATAGTAATATTTTCCTTGACATTGCTCTCATATGCTTTCTTTGTAGTATGATTAGTAGGAAGTGTAGCAGGAATTGCATATCCATTTACAAAAAACATCCATACATCAACCCATAATGAAGATAAATATGATTCATTCTAATGATAAAAAATGCATAGTTTGATCAATCAAAGAGAGGTGCTTTGTTTGAGGAAGAGCCTTCTTGACTAGTCATTTGTGTTCAATGTCCAAGATCTACCTAAGCTAATTAGGCTTGTTCTAAGTAACTTGGGATCTAATACCAATTGTTAGAACACAACTATCTACTAAAAGTGGGGGGAGTGAATCAGTAGATTGATTTAAAATAGTCCTTTAACACTTTTAATGAAAACTAAAATGAATATATAGAGATCATACATTCCCTAATAAAATTAACACTAAATGTACATAGAAAACATAATATGGGAAAAACCATGATGAGAATAGCTACTAGGATCTAGTATCCTAATCTAGATTCACAATAAAAACCTCACTGGTTATAATGTTTAAGGGCACTAACCCTAAGGAGACACCAATCACATAATTTAAGAGTACTAACTTAGCTTTTCTAATGGCACCGACCAACTAGATATATAATAAAAATTATGAAGTTACAACTCATGATTACAAAGTGGTTCAAATGAATTTAATTATATGTTATAGACCTATTCTACAATTGCTCATATTCTACACTTCTCTCTTCCTCTCTACCTACTTTTTTCACACTTAGTGTGTACCCTATATGATTTTTATATGAATTATATCTAGGTATCACTTCTTATCTACATTCACACTTGGTCATAAACTCATCACACTCATTTATTAGGCCCAATTCATCTATCTTTAACAATAAGTCTCCTGCTTCTTTAATTTACACATCACTGCCATCATTCTCTGACTTATACTATTCTTAGAATGCCATTTAATGCAAGTTTGAGTGATTACAACAATATATATCATTCTTTGTGTCATATAATACATCTTATCTAAGTTTTTTGTTACTTGACCATTGAGATAAACAGATCTTTGAATACTAGTCATAGATCTTAAAGTTTCACACCATGATTCAATGATCAATGTTCAATCATTTCAACTTTAAAATATAATCGTTAGATTAGATCTTTCACCTTTAATATGCACCATTAATCTAATTTGAGGTCTCCTAACTTTAACTCTTTAATTTTGACCATTCATCCTTGACATAAGCTTCCATGATTAAGACACTTGGCACACTCATGTACCTTTTGAGCACATTATTGTCAGTCCCCATTCTTGCACCCCTTGGTAGTCACATGTGTAATCATTAACTATTTGAGTATGAACTATATTTTTGATATTCTATTCAAGATCCATTATTATGACACTTGTCATCATATCACATTCTTTGACTTATTCACTTTGAATCTCACCATAGATCTTTTGGTCAAGCTCTATGATTATGATACTTGTCATCATATCACATTCTTTGACTTATTGACTTCACTACTCACCATATATGTTCATTGTCTGCTTAAACTCTCATCATTGGATCTTCATTTTTTAGTTTAGACACTTGTCATTAGATATTCAATCTTTAAGAACCATCGTTGATCATACTTGAACAAATATTAAGTCATGAACTCGGGAATTACTAAAGTCTTCAAACACTCTTCTAAGTTGGTAATCACTAGGTCGAAGGGGCCAATTACACAATGATGAATAATGCTTAAGTTATAAATTAATCAACTAGTTACTACTTATTTCTAATCAACACAAAAATTAAAATACCTATGAATGTCATGATTGAAACACTTAGGTTTTTACTGAGAAACCCTAATAATGGTTGAGAACAAAAAGGTAATTCATTTCCAAATTCATTTATTATCATATAAAACTATGGATCATAAATCTGAGATGTAACTGAAAAATCCATAACAAATCTTCTATCTATTTCCTCTGTAAACATCCAAAAATGGTCTTTATAAAATCATGACAATTTTTTATGATAATGTTGTAATTTTTTAGGACCTTATACTATGCAACTCTAAAACATGTTTTTCTCTTCATCAATCCTAGATATGATTGATCCTCTAACATCAATGGCATCCATAATGCCAACAATGTCCCTTTTGACATCAATAATAATCAATAACAATCATAGATGGTGAGATATTTTTCATTGAAGTTTTGTCATCAAGACCTAAGCTGATTAGATATGAAAAAGTTCTATCTTATTTGGGTTGTCTATTAGGGTTTTCTATATTTGCATGTTCATCTCCCATATTTTCTTTGTAACTTTAGTTATCTATCCAATCTAAATTCTCTTCTTAGGGGCTCAACCTATGGTCTATCTCAGGAGGATAATCTTCATTGGTGATCATATCTTCTTCTTATAGAGCTTATGGATCAAATTTGACTATTCTAGAAAGAGGATTTTTAGGATCAATTATCCCTATAGGAGAAGATGTTCTGAATAGGATTCTTTTTATAGGATCTATTTTTGAGGATGAACCTTGTTCAAGAGAGGAATCAAAAAAGTTTGTATGGATTTTAATTTCCTTTCTTTCACTTCTTGATCTTTCCAACAAGGATTAGATCCTCTCTTCTTCTTAATTTATTTGGGATCCCTTAGAGATAAACCTTCCTTGAGAATCCCTTCGATGGTTCATAAATCTAAATATTCTTGGATTATTTTTGTGTTTTTGAGTTTTATGAATGTTTTCAATTTCCTTATAAAAATCTAATGTAGAATATCACTAAAACTTATTGATTAGTCCCCAAAAACAATGCCAAAAATGATAGGTTGTCATTATACCTCTCATTCAACTAATCAATGGATTGGTGTCATTTTTTACTAGGGATAGTGCCCAAGGCTATATGCAATGAGACCATTGGATATTGTAGTTTATAGTTCATTATTTGGGGGGTTTATTTTTGCTATGACTTTTAAATCCTAAAAATAGTAAATAAGACTCTAACTCTATTTTTTATAAAATTAAATTTAGAATGTTTGATAATTGAAGATCTCTTATTGTCATTCACACCATCAACATCTATAACTTAAACATTTGGCATAAGACATTATGATGTCCTCACTCATCTTGCCTGACTAGGTAGGATAGTGTGGTATTATAGATTGTGAGGAGGCTATCTATTGTTACTTAAATTTCTCCTAACAAATCTTGAATATAGATATAGGTTAACAAAATTTACTTTCTAAGAAATTAAAAAACACACACTTATAGAAATAAAACTCACTTGAATTGAATTGAAACAACCTTTGCATGTAATTGAAACACACTTAAATGAAAATAAATTCACACTTTGATTTGAAAAGGAACTCACACTTTGTTATAAATGGATTATACCTGAATTAAAGAAATACTTCTAAACTATAAACTAAAAGTATTAATGTATCTTTATCTTAGAAGAGAAGTGGACTCTTTCTCCTTCCTCGAAATAGGAACAACTTTACTCAGTAATGAAAAGGAATGCTAAACTTTATTTCATATACAAAAGAACATATATAGATATGAGAAACTACACTAGAATGCTTCTTTTGATTTTTGATTTATTAACTAACTTCAACAACTCTCTCCCAAAACTATTTGGAATGAGAAGGAGACATGCATTTAAAGCATATCTCAACATCTATTCACATAATAAAAAATCTAGTGATCTAAATGGCTAAATCTACTTAATGAAAATATAGATGATCTAGGAATAAGAGCCCATACATAAAAGAAGGCATTAGAATTAACTCAACTAATAATAGATAAAAAAATAACTAACATAGATTTGAAGAGATTTATCTAGTTTTACAAAATAGAAGTACAAGTATATCCATATTATTTTAGACCATTACTATGGATAGTAATGTCTAAAATAAAATATCTAAATATGAAAAGTATATTTATATAAAATATATATCTTTAGAATCATTATATTTATTAGTGGGATCTAGCTAAACATCTTCAGAACATGTTTGGTCATCGTTAGAACACTTTGTATAGGTGTTCAGAGAATATTCAGAAAGTCTATGGAGTGTCTTTGAAATGCTTGATATTCAAATCTCGATCATCAAATCATCAAAAAAAATTCCAAAAGGAGTTTCCGAAACTATTTGATTTCTTATCAAAATTATCCTATCATAGGGATGCGTTTTTGTACATAAAATAATGATCATTTTATCTAAATTAGACATAATAACAAGATAAAGAATCAACAATGTATCACATACAAATAAAGTACAAATTTCATTCATTTCTTACCTAGATAAGACCTTAACTATTAACTACAATATAATATATAACTAAAAGGTAACACTTATGGATAGTTTGTATTAGATATAATGAGCTATATGGAATTCTCATCAATCTACTTGATATTCTTCATCATCTAGGACATGCTTTAGAGAGATTCACAAAGAAGGTAACTCAACCTCAATAGGAATAATAGCCTCAGTCCCATAAATGAAGGAATATGGAGTGGCTCATATTGGAGTATAGTACTTGGTATTGTATGCCTAGATGGTGATGAAAATTTGGAGGTATCAATCATGGCCAACATCATTGAAAATATTTTTAAGGATGTTGAAAATTATTTTGTTAGATGCTTCTACTTGGCCATTACCTTGAGGGTAATATACCATGGAAAAATGTTGAATAATTTTGTACTCAACACATATAAATTTGAAATTTTCATTTTTAAATGATCCTATATTATTAAATATTATTTTGGATGGATACTTTAGTGGTAGATGAGATAATTGAAAATGAATTTGGAAATTTGTTTTCCAGTCACCTAAGTGAGGGGTATAGTTTTAACCCACTTAGTGAAATATTAAGTAGTGGTAAGGATGTGTTTATGGCAATCAAATGAGGTGGGGTTTATCTTTCAAATGATATTGAGGCCCCATGTAGTAAATGGCCATGGAGTAATCATTGGTTTTAGAGTATTGGCTAGGGAATGAATCAGATTGGTATGCCTCTGACATTTATCATACTTTTTAACATACACAACTTCATCTACATCCATCATTAGCCAATAATACCTAGTACATAGGATATTTTTGTCTACTATGCCCCTATTAGTGTGGGCTATACATACTCCTTTCACTTATAATGCTAATGTTGATTATTATTAATTTAATCAATGAAGTATAGTTCTAACAAAGCTATATGGTAAAGGGTTGGTCCAACTAAAGTATATCATGTAAAATGATGCATAAAATCCTTGGACTATTTGTGTGATAGGTTAGGTGGCATAATTTGGTCATGAATATAGGCATAAAGGTATAAACACCATATAGATCTAGGATCAACAATATCATAGATCATTATGATGGTTGAAGGTTTATGAGCCAGTGCTAGCAGATTTTAAACAAGGAATTGGTATTTTTTTATCGTGTCTGTATGGAAAATAAAAGATCTAATAATAATAATGGAATCTATTATTCTATTAGTATCCCTTGGTATATTTTCAAATTATACATCAATAATATATTGTTTGAGATTGTCTACCATGGCCTTGTATAGTAACATCTTATCATCCTTAGTCTAAAGATGGTATGTAACATGATTAATGATTAACTAAGAATAACCATAAACCTTAAGATGTTGAATATTCCATTGTACTACCTAAAAAATTCCTAAAATGAGTGTTTCATATTCATCCATGTTATTATTACAATGAAATCTAATCCATAATGATTTATGGATAAGATCCCCATATGATATAACAAAGAAAAGACCTGAACCCAATCTACATGTTATGAATGGTCCATAAAAATATAACTTCTAGTGCTACTCCTTAGGAGGTGTTTTAATGATATTCATAATGGACTCATCTATGAATTGGAATATTAGTGATTCTATATCTACAAGGGGTGCTTTATCAAGCTAATTTACGAGAACCTATCCCTTGATGGCTTTCTGGTTAACGTATTCTATCTCAAATTTATTCAATAGCATGATCTATTTAGCCATACATCCTTGTAAGATTAATTTAGATAGTAGATACTTGAGCAGCTATACTTTTGAAATAACCATGGTCTTGTTGTTTAACATGTAATGTCATAATTTCTAAGATGAAAAGACTATTTCTAAATAGGATTTTTTAATGGGTGTATAATTATGTTCATATGTGATCAATGTAAAACTTAAATAGTACATGACATGTTATTTTCCATTATCATCATGTTGATCTAGAAGTGCCCCTAGGGATTTGTCTATGTTATATAGATATATTAAGAATGGATTTCTTGACATAGGAGGCAATAAAATAGGTGGATTGGAAATATAGTCTTTGACATGTTGGAAGGCTTGGTAACATTCTTCATCGCAATTAAATATGACACCTTTCCTCAAAAAGTGTGCAAAAGGATGACATTTATCATCTAACTGAGAGATGAAATGTCTGATAAACTAAATATTACCCTATAAAATATGAATCTACTTCAAATTAGAAGGTGATGGCATCTCTATTATGGCTTATAAATTGGTTAGATTGACTTCAATGCCTCTATGAGACATAATGAAGCCTAGAAATTTACCAAAAGTAACTCCAAAAACACACTTATAAGGATTGAGTTTGAACTTCTATTCATGCAGTCTCTCAAATATTCTTCATAATGTTGTTGGATGATCAACCTGAGTATTTGATTTACCTAATATGTCATTAATGTAGTCTTTAATAATATCATGCATCATATCATTAAATATGATTTTCATGGCCTTTGGTAGGTGGCCCCTACATTTTTGAAACCAAATGGCATAACCTGATAACAAAATATTTCTCATAAAGTGGTGAACATTATTTTATGTTGGTCTTATGGTGCAATCTAGATCTGGTTGTATCTTGAGAATCCATCCATTAATGAAAATATTTCATACCTAGTTGTGGTATCAACTATCATGTCAATGTTTGGTAGAGTAGAGTCATCCTCAGGGTAGGCTTTGTTTATGTCTCTAAAATTAGTGTAGATTTTGATTTCTTTTATCTTTTTACTGACTGGCACAACATTTGAGATCCACTATGAGTAGTTGATCGGTTAAATACATCTCACTTCTAAGAATTTTTCCAACTCTTTATTTATTAATATAATAATGTGAGGATGCATTTTGCATAACTTTTCTTTCATAGGTTTAGCATCAAGATGTACAACAAGGTGGTGTAAAACCAAGGTAGGGTCTAAACCTAGTATGTCAAAATAGGCCCAAGAAATTATATCAATAAATTACCTCAAAAAGGATGTAAATATGTTAAGTTCCTCCTATGTGAAGTGTGTGCCTAATTTAATCCATTTTAGGTCACCTAGAGTCTCAATGTTGGCCTATGTTTTATCTTCCATAATAAGAGTTGGACCATCCTCTATAATTGTTGGCAAAGATTTAAATTGACTTTTAATGATAGAGTCCTCTTTTTAGACTAGATCTTCAAGTTTCAATGGGAAAGACAATTTTGAATCTCCCAATGGTAAGTATGGCCATGTGACAAAAACTATTGAAAAGTCTTCAATTATTTAGTCAAAGGGATGATATTATTTAGAATTTAACTCTGATTGATCGGAAAGTTTATCATTGGTGGTCTCCTAAGCTATATTTTAGGAAGGTTGAACAACCCCATCTAATTGAAACTAAAATAGGTTTTCACCACTAGACTATCCTTTCTCTTTAATTTTACCTTGGTCCAAAATCACCTCAAAGAGGTTTTCAGTATGGGACCTTAATGTTTTATTTAATTGTTTGTTGTTAAGGGTGTTCACCTATTCTCCATAATAGGTTGTAGGATCTAGTGTGATCAATAACCCTTCTTTATGATCTTGCAGTGGAACATGGTCTCTTATGCCTAGAAAATTTCAAAAGGCCTCATCATTCTCAAACTCATCTATAGGCACTATGGATCCTTATTGGTCCCAAGATATAAGTTGAGGATGATATAAAGGAAGTGGATTATGGTGAATAACTAGTCTACATGTACAAATGGCATGGGTATCAAATAGATTGGTATTGGTCAGGTCTTTGTAAATTATATAATCAAACTCTACTTCACTTTTGGTATTTTCATCACTAGTAATTGGAATTGGAGCATGAATAAGATATGGGGGGTCACCCCTAGGTGGTTTAAATCTGATACCATAGGTTCCTTTGTACTGAGGGGTAGAAGTTAGCTCAAGTGTTACTTGTTAGTTTGGTCTAAGACCTCCTCCTTTGTAGGCATGCTTCTCCATGATCTAATTAGGTATAAGGTACTTGTTATTTTTATAAAAATTAGCCAATTTGTCATTATGTAGCTAGGATTCATCACCTTCAAGAGGGTCATATTCTTATCTAGTGGAATGTGTAAAAATGATGGGAGCTAGACTATGTAGTTTGCCTTTTCTATTTTGTTTACATTCCATGCAAGGTGGTTTGGATTTAGGTATTTCATATTATTTTGGGTTCTATGGAAGTTTTGTAATGTTGAATGTTTCATGGGTCAAATATTGTCTTAGGTCACTACTTGAGATGGTAGAATTGTTGTCACTTGTATTTTTTCTCTTTGAGGAGATGCAAAGATCTCCTCATTCAAATGACACATTATAATTACCTCTACGATTATGGGTAGCCTAAGGAATGAGTTAATTCCATTGTGAAAATTAGATGAGGAGAGCTTTACATCTCCTAAAATGGTATAAATCCAAGTGAAAATAGTTTTTGGCATGCCCAGTGGGACTCTTATTCCAAGAGATTGAGAGACTTTTCATGTTGTCTCTCAGCAATTAACCTTTGGAGGCATCTATCAAAGCATCAGTAGTAACTCTAAAGATACATTATCTGGTAAAATAGACTAAGTATTCCATTTGAATATTTTTGATAACCTTTTCTTATGTTCTTGCTTCCCAATGAAGTTTCATGGCTGACCTTGGATTTGAGTTTTATTCTCTATAAATTGGTGAAAAATATCCATATTGTCCCATTTAAAATATTGCAAACATCACACAAAAGGGTTTTGTTACATCTTGTGATGTGACATACACATTTAATCAAATAACATGCCTAACATTCATCATAATCTATGTTTTTCCATGTTTTAGGTATGGAGGGTGAAAAAAGTTAGCATGAAATTTGGAGATTTCCTATTAATATGAACAAGTTATTGGTTAATCTTGTTATGACCATTATAAATCCCAATATTACCATATTAAACCCTATAATGATTTTTATTAGTCTTATAACCAACCTTATTAATGTTTTACCCCTCCTAGTCAACTTAGTCCTTTCTCTAATCAACCCATTTCCACCTTCTAGCAAGCACTTTTATGCTATGAGAGATACATGTTGGATCTTGAAACACAAAGAGGATTTGGTATAAAAGTTCCTAATCATGTCATTCAAAAGGTAAGAAATACATTTGAGTTTGTCAAGAGAGAATGGGTACTTATTGAGAGAGCCAATTGGTAAAGGCTCACAAGTGAGATGCTTGATGTGAGTGGTTTAGTCTCTTCCTTAAAGGATAGGCTAGAAGTTCTTGAAAGGCAGCCTAACAATACCTATCAACCTTCATATCCATTTTCCCAAGTTTCATATTAACCATACATGACCCTTACTCATGAGCCAAATCAATCCCATCAAATTCATCCTTTCTCAAATCAGTTGGAGGAGAAAGTTTAAAGAATAAACCTTGTGTTTGAATCTAATCTTGATAGGAAAATTGAGTTGGATAATATGTAATTTAAACAATGCATGTTGGTAGTCTCACGTTGCATCACCACCACATAAAAAAGAGACTCATAATCCTAATGTCCTAAGTTGAAACAAAATATTAGAATCATGGGGAAAGAAGGAGGAGAAAAATCTTGACAAAGAGTGTAAAATTGAGAATATATCTAATCCTAACATCCTAATTTGGAGCAAGATAGTAGAGTCATGGGGTAAGAAAGAAGATAGAAGCATTTTCCAAGAGTGTGAAGTGGAGAATGGAGTTGATATTTTGCAAGTCCCTCCCACCCTTACTCAAGAAGATTATTTTATTTCATGGTAGCCTTCATGAAATCCTTATCCCCATGATGATTCTTATCAACTTCAAGATAACCTTTTCTAAGAGAACCTAGCCAAGCAAATAGAGGAATTAGAATAAAAAATGAGATTGCTAAGTCAAGGTGAGATGGAAGGTTTAGACCTAAAATAAGATCATATGCCCAAACACACCCCATCTCCCCTTCCTCAAGAGCTTCCCAAGGAGTCTCTTATCTTGCATTCTCAATCTGACTTTGAGCTCTATATTCCACCCCAACCAACTAGTTAATATTGTCCTTACCCCGTCACCCTTTGACTCAATGGACCTAAGGTGTGGAAACCAAATGAGTATGAGTTGGTTGATAAAGAAATATAACTCTTTATTGAAGAAAACATACCTCCTTAGTAGCCTCATTAGGCTAGATCACATGATTTCAAGATGCCTAGTCTTGGTATCACCATGAAAGAGGTTGAATATCTTATAGCCCTTGATAAAACAAATAAAATTATGATATCTAAACTTAATTTTGAAATCCAAAAAAGGTCTTAAGTGATGAGGATAAGTTCTTGTGTTGAATCTCTTTGATTGGTTGATGATGAAGAATGTTTTCTTTGTGTCGAAGAACCTATCCTGAGAGAGGCAAATGAAGAGGAACATGCTCAATTCATGGCTGATAATGAAGACCTCATGAGTTTTTATGAGGAATAAATCACCATACAGACTCCCTTTGGTGATCAAAAGGATAATTCTTAAGATTTTTCCTCCATATATGAAGTGGAATGTGTTATCAAGAAGAGAGAACACTTTCAAGCCATCCCTCAAGAAGTGGTAGTCTTGAGATAGTCTCATGAGATCAATATAGACGAATTGGGACTTGAAGATCATCTGATCAAACATGAATTAAAGGTGATTTCTTGTATGGAGATTTTAGATTGGGTTGATAAGGAAGGATGTCTACCTTTTTCCAAAGAGGAATAAATGATCATCAATAATTTCATCTTTTTACAAGATACTATGGATGAGCATAGAAAAGGTCTTAATCAATATTTATATTACTTTTTTGAATTCATTGGGTTAGGTTATAGTCCTATTGAAGGAGGTTATGATCTGGTCAAATATGGAGAAGGAAACATTGGTACACAAGTAAGTAGGCAAAGGAAAAACATTCTTCCAAATATATCCTTTCAAGAATAATATTCATTTGATGATGACATGTTTGAAGTAATCAATATGGGATATTATTCTCTCAATTAGTTGGGAGAAACTCATCATATTTTTAAGGATTAGACAAGTTCCTATTGGCCTCAATCTTCTAAGGAACAAGGAATCAATTCTCTTGAAGCCATGCCTACTAAGGATATACAAGTTGACCATGACATGAAGAGTGGGAAAATTTATGAAGTATGTGAATATGTTCAAAAGGAATATATATACATTATAAACCTATTTTAGGATGATCTATTCATGATCAAATCAAGTGAAGTGGCAAGGATGAGGTCTAACCTACAAAGCACTCAATCCAAAGAGAAACATGTTTGGCACTATGTTTCATATCACCATGAAGATGATTCAAGAATTTTTCCTTTTGATCCTAGAAATGAGGTATTTTTAGTTTATATTTGTGCATAATAGGTTATGTCCCATTCTCCTAAGTTCTTAGAGCACATGTGTGTGTCTAGTGTGTTTGATTTCTTTATTATGTGTGTCATTTGCTTTATGTGGTTGAGAAAGTCATTAGTGTCTTGTCTTGGTCAATGGTTGAGGTTTAAATGCTTTTCTTAACTTTAGATGACTCCTAAGCCCAATGGACTGATAAGGCTACTGGTCTAGTTAGTATAGTAGGCATACTACCCCTATGAGTCAATAATTTGATGACCAAATTTGACTTTTAAGTCAAATTAAGGCACCCCTAGTACAACAATTTTATTTTTAGGAATTTATTGGGGTATAATTTATTTTCATGAGATGTTTTTTAGGTCATTTGATGTCTATTAATGTATTAATTGATTTGATCAATTAGTTTCTAGGTTCATTTATCATTTTGAGTCATTTTAAGGGTAAAAAATAGTGCACTTAATGCTTTGTACAATTTTTTTTGGAAATGTGTAAGTATAAAAATGTGATGTCATTCCCATGTATCCACAAAGGTCTTAAGTAACTGACAAAGCTAAAAAAATTTAGGTTCATCAAAAGAAAATCATTTTTCTTAAAGAAAAAGAAGAAACTGACACATGTATGACTCCTTGGGAAGTATACAACATGTGAGAAAGCCATGGAAATTATATACATATTCCTAAATATAATTTCCATGGTTTTTTTTTAAGTTTCAAAATTATTACAAAACTATTTTGCTCTCTTTTCACCATCCTAGACATGTAGATGTGACTTGCAAGTTTTTGCTTAGTATGGTCAGCACAAAGGGTTTCAATTCAAATGATTCTAAAGGTGATAATATACTCAAGGATATATATTTTCATATTAATAATTCTGGTAATGATCAACTTTTCTTTATGAATCATCCATTTGAAGTTGACCTTCTAAAACCTCCTATTAATCTGTACACCCTTTTGGTTTTGGTCTTGTTTGAGAAACTCCATATAAACTAGCTATTGAGATTGATTATAGAGCATGTTTAAATAATTATCCAATTATCCCCATGATTTTTTTCACATTTGATGTTATTTTTATTAAATAATACAATAAATTTTGTAAACTAGTGTATTATGTGTTGATTAGTAGGTTTCCACTATTTTTTGAGTTTTCATGGTTTGTGAATGGTTTTAAGGGGTTTTGTTAATCTCATGCACATGTTTTTAAGGTTATATTATTTATATATTCATCTTATAACCTCATTATCCAATCAATGCCTCATGGTTTGTATCTATATGTACACATGTCAACAGTCTCCCTATCCAATGCAACTCAAAAGGTGCATTTGTAGAGCTTTGAAAGGGAAGGTCTTATTGAAAACAAGATTTATTGGATTGACCAAAGATTTCAAAAAATTTAAAGGAAATATGTTATTATTTCAAGGAGGCACAATGGTTTTCTAATGCCTATATACCAATCTACTACTCATACATTTCATATACTATCTCCATGCTTTTCAAAGTGCACATACAACTTATCATGATAATGTCATGATAAGATACAAACCTTGATGGTGGTCACAATCATTTAGAAGTGTGAGGAATTATTTTGGAAGGTTTCAAGGTATAATTGGTACTCATTAGTATAAAATGTTAACTCACATCTAGTTTTCCCACATTACTACCTATATATGATAGTAATGACCTACAGGAAGCCATTAATAGGGAGCAAGAACCCTTGAGAAATGTGAAATAAGAAATGAAACTAACATCAAAGTGAGAAGTGTATTTTAATCCATAATGGTAGACCTTGAGACATCTTATGGATAAATTAAGCATGTATTTCTTTCAAAACATAAGAAGACTAAGTTTAGGGATTCAATCCCTAAAGGAGTAAAATATGGGCCTAAGAGGTTTTAAAGGACCTCATATAACATATTTTCAAGGTCTTCTAATCACCTAGATTGATATGTATCATTTCCTCTAGCATAGAGAAGGATTATGTAAAGAATTAAAGACAAAGGACAAATGGATAATGGTCTTTTATAGGTCTAAAATTTCCCTTGAAAATAATGATTATGAGCAATATCATCTACATGCCTGACTCAATAATGACCTTCTTTTTTCATTCAAGTTGCAACTTGACCTTCTCTCCATGGTTATTAGGTTTAAAAAATTTGAATGGGTTGTTTTTGATATAATAATGATCAAATAAGTTCATAAATCATTTTTTGATTCCCAAGGCATTTTTTTAGTATGTAGAAAGGCTTAAACGCATCTACAACCAACTATAAAGCACTCAGTCCAACATGCAAGTTTGAGATAGAATCACCAAGTGTGATATATGAAAAATGTTCTAAATGATACAAAATAGTACTCTGACCTAAGGGATAATAAAATATTCATGGATTGTGTTTTATCTCCCATAGGCACCTATAGGTAGGCCTACAGGATAGGGGCATCTCAATCAGGAAAGATGAAACTTAGTCTTGAGGCTTAAAGGCTTGAAAAGGGAATACAAGAAAAGTTAATATGTTATAAATTCCTATAATAAATAACCTATAGTCAAGATTATTTTCATGAATTATCAATAAGGTTAGCAAGCCCATACATCTCCTTAAACCCTTAGTATCCATTTATAACCAACTCTTTCTAACTGTGTCATACAATGAACATGTTTGAGGTTTAAGGTGATAGAAAGAGCTAGGCAAAGTAAACAAGTAGGCTTAGGTACCTATCAAAGTATCTTGTAAGGTATGATTTAAACTTATGAACTATTTATAAACCTAAACTAAGCATAGATACCTATAGTAATCATGACAAGGACAAAGTCAACAAGCAGTGAGTAGGGGATTGAGACTTTTAAGGTTGACAATGCATAGTATGGGGTGTATGTATAAGATAATGGTTGATGAAAAATAATAATAAAAAGGTCTTTTGGATTTTATTTCAAGTATAAAATACACAAATTCATCTACAACAAAGTCTAGAAGGGTTTGTCATAGTCAAAACAAGGAGCTCAGTTGGGTAGGTTCTAAGTGTATATGGGGATGAAAATTGGGTCTAAAGTATGGATCATGATTTATAATATGAAATAATTTGATATGAGATATTTTAAATCTAAATACACATTTTCAACTACAAGTGACACCCCTTTCCAAGATAAAAAGTACAGTCAACTGACACAAGGTAGACAATGGTAGGTAGTGAGGTAGGAAGTGTGTTTAAGTGATGAGCTAGAGTCACTTAGGGTGAAATTATGGTTAAAGAGTAGTGTAAAATGGTTAAGGGTGATTATATATAATATAAGGGACTTTAGGTCCAAGTTTCATGCATGAAACATTATTCATAGGCTCACTTTTCTATGCAAGTAGGGTAGAGTTAACACTCAAGCCTAACTAAGAATGCAGTCTAAGGTGCAAATGTAGTTGGTAAAGATTTTGAACTTAATGAAAAAGTATATAGGGATGGTAACCATATTTATAATCTTATTAACATTAATATAACAAGTAAAAAATAACCCTAAAGAAATCAAACACAATCTAATTTGGAATCTCTTGCACAATTCACATTATTAAGGGTTTATTTTGGTTTTGGATGATGCTAAGGGCCTATAGGCCTGATCAAGATCTGAAATTTTGTAAAATTAATAATTATGGATTGAAGGATATTATAAAATTATTTGTTTTTATATACAAATAGGTAAATTACCCCTATTTTATCTTAGACATGGGGTACTTCCCCTTGTGAATAAATAGGCAGATTTAAGGAAAGAGGGTAATGGGATGAGTTTAAGGTTATTTTGACATTATAGAAACATTTTTAGAGTTTTATTACACTAGTAAAATAATAATAAAATTTTAAAGGAATAATAAAACCAAGCAATATATTCAAGACCCTCAGACTTACAGTCAAAACTACTAGGCAAGGTCTACGCCTAGAGGCCAATTTGAGAGTCATTTTCCTTCCTAGTGTGGAGTTAGATTTCTAAAATATGTATATTTGTTTACGAAGTTATTTTCAAAGTGTTAAAATCCTTTATATGTAGTAAAAACATAATGAGATTAATTTTTAATAAAGGAACAACTCAACTTTGCTATGCATAGTGAAGCCTAGTTTCAAAAGTCAAGGTCAAAGTTCATTCTAACCTTGGACATGATTTTAAATGGATTGAAACAAGTTTATTAGGTCATTATAGAGATTTTAAGTCCATTTTAAAATAAATAATACATCAAATAAACCATTTTTGGTTCCAAAATCAACTCAGGCATGTAAGGAGGAAAACCAGTTCAATAGGCCATCTTTGAAGTTCATATCTCACATGAAATTTTGCATGGGAGAAGAGAAGTTAAAGGATTTTATTAGGGTCCCATAAGACTAATTTTTTGGATTTTATTTGTAGTTGGATTTACAACTTTTATGAACCATCCTTAAGAGTTAAAATTAACTGAAAACCCTCATAAACCCTTGTCTAGGACATATTTACAAAAAAATAGTTGAATAGTTGATCAAATGGAATATTTTGATCATATTAGCTATTTTATGATGGATATTAATCCCTTAGGATACTATAAAACATGATTACTTGTATGGATTTGTATGGATGGGGGGAAAATAGGATTTTCTCACTATTTTATGTGTTTTGTAGGTCGTACAAAGATTAAAAATATGAAAGACACATGGATGGAAATATTTAGACTTAATATAATTCCAACTATAAGTTTCATTCCTTTAAAATGTTCCTAAATGTCTCAAATAGGTCTTACAACTCAGCGAATCAAAATTAGACTAATGGATAAGCTAGTGAAGAAG
This sequence comes from Torreya grandis, assembly GCA_037957365.1. Lineage (NCBI taxonomy): Eukaryota > Viridiplantae > Streptophyta > Pinopsida > Cupressales > Taxaceae > Torreya > Torreya grandis. The sequence continues at coordinate 338,372 of JARHVA010002628.1, forward strand.
ATTGAAAACTTAAAGTGGAGTGTTTTTTAGGTGTGAATAATTATTATAGGGACATGTAGGGTATTTAAAATTTTAATTCACTCCATCTTATGTATTTTCATGATCAAATAAATCCAATTTGGAAGCCAAGTGTGGAAGGTGCATGGAAGTGTAGTTTTTAGGGCAATAGATGATGATGGCTCACTTTCAATTGATTTCAGAAGATGAGGCATGAAAAACATGCATGTATAGGCATGTATGATGTCCCTATATTTAATTCCAATCATTTTAACTTGTATTCATCAGCTATGGGATGTCCAAATAGAGGCAGTCATGAAGGCAATTTTACTGTGCAAAATGAGGAGTTTCTTGTCACTTTCCTTCAAGTTTGTGACTTGAATTGACACTTTTTTCTCCTAAAATTACATGTTTTCCCCCATATATATCTCTCATTAATAGATACATAATATTATTATCTTTAAAAGTGTCTTTTTGACCCTTGGACATATCTCTTTCTCTCTCTCTCTCTCTCAAACTCTATAAGAGTTAACCATTTTGGCCTTGTATTGAATGATCCACCTAAGTATGGTCAATACATACTAATTTGTATACCTTTTTATCAATAAAATGACTAAGTGTTACCTATTAATTACTAATCATAAGTATGTTCCACTTGAATGATTAATCTTGTTTAGGGAAGACTATAGATTCCTAGCATGTGGTCTCATTCTTTCACCATGTTTGCAGTTGGAAAACTTCTTTTTGCAAGTCATGTGAAGTGTTTTATGAGATTTAAAATGTTTAGTGAGTTATTATTTTCATTAGTTACATTCAAGGCCTCTTTTCTAATCCTCTTATCTTTTCACATTCATCCATGACCTCATAATGTAATATTGGTGTGAGAAGAGGAAGATTGAATGAGTGCATGTTTTATTTTGTTTCTTGGTCTCAAGTGTAGAATGCAATTTTTTAGAATTAATCAAATTGATTTGGTGTACCACCTCTTTAGTTTATGTTTTCTTTTATTTATCTCTCTCCCTTTTCATCCCCCAAGTTAGTAGTAGGTTCAATTCTAAGTGGTACATCAAGGGAGCTAGCCCTATCTAGAGACTTACCTCATTCGTTAAGATGCCCACAAGCATAGAGGTAATTCCATTGTGCCACTTAAATGAGGAGATATTTTCATCTCCTAAAAGGTTTAAAATACAAGCGACAATAATAATGATTAGACATTTCAAGAGGTGGCATATGGTAATGTTAATAAAGGGTATCTGGGTCAATACAATTGGCCTCTGATAAATCAACAAGAATTTATTTCCATTTATCCTTATTAGGAACTAGATTCAAGTCAAAGTGGTAATTATAGATTTTGTATTTCACCTCCAAATGTTTATAATTTTCATACATATGTAAATCTCTATGAATAGTGAACTCCATACTTGAATGGGAGAACTTGATACATTGGTACAATGTTGAGGGGATTGCATGAATCACATGTATCCAAGGTCTACCCAAAAGTAAATTGTATGAAAAATAAAGGTCTAACACATGGCATAAGGTATCATAGGTCAAATTCCAAAGGATAAATTAAAAAATAATGGTGCCTTGTGATTATTTCTCTTCATTATCATAGGCCTTGATTGTAATGTTTTTTGGTTGGACATCAGTTGTGATATACCCAAGGAACTTGATGAGCTTTAAAGACATAATATTTAGACCTAATCCATTGTCTATGAGGACATGTTTTAATTTGTGCTACATTATGACAAATTTTATGTACAATGGATTGTTATGAAGAGGGCCAAGGGATGACTATCACTTTAGTTGAAGGTTAATTGATAGATTGGGACTAAATTTCCAAGCAAATCTTGGAATTTTTTCAAGTTTATGTCATTTACTACTTGGGATTGGACAAGGAACTCTTTTAAGATATTCTTGTGGATTGTATATATACACAAAAAATCTAAAATGTATATTTATGCAAGCATTTTATATAGTTTTTCCACAATATCAAACATCTTATCTTGCACAGTGGCAAATAGCTTGGTCCTAGATAGAACAATGGGTTGGATGGTTGTAGTGGTAGATAGCTATGGGCCTAGGATGGTAACCTTTGACCATCGGTTGTGATTACACAATCAAGATTAGATACAATACCATTGTTGTTATCTAATGATGGTGTATGGGGACTAGATAGGATAAGTATTTGTTTCCAATGCACTTATATGCGATCACAAGTCAATGATGAGATATTGATATAAGGTCCAAATATAGTAACCCCTACTTGTTGGTATAATTGTATGTGATCCTAAGTTAAGGAAGGATCATTATCATGGGTTTTTTTATTGAAATTGGTCAGAAATAATGTTGTATGGTTGGCACTTAGTCTTGAATTAATGGTAATGGTGGGAATGTGACCTCCCACAATATGGCCTACAACTTTATTGCAGTCATGTGCAATTGCATGGTAAATTTATTAGTTTTTGGCATTAATTTAGCCTTGGTTCCATCCATTTGGTTGATGTTTTTATTGGTGTTATTAATTTTATTATTGTGAGATTGACTATTAATACTATTATTGCTATTTTTATAACCTTTGTTATTGTTGTTATTGGTTTTTATGTTGTGAAAAGGGGTTTTGATAAATACCCATATTTTGATTGGATGTATAAGTTCCATTATCTAATTTTATCTCCCTATTTTCTAAAATATTTTGAATAACATGTTTTATTTTCACATAATGGTGCAAATTATGTCCATTAACTTGATGGTACTCATAAAATTCATTTTGCCTATACCAATTTAAATAAGTAATGCCCTCGCAATAGTGATTTAGAATAGGCTTATTAATCAGATTAGCAATGGATAGGTTATAAAACATAGCTTCAATTAGTTTTCCAAGGTCACTAAAGCCTCGATGAGTAGGCATAGTTCACCTTAGAGGAGGAGGGGTTTGCAAAGGTAAAGGTTACTATATTTATTGTGTTGGTCTAGGTTGTTGTGAAGGCTACACTTGTTGAAGAGGTTATTGGTTAGGAGTAATTTTCATATGCAATGTAGGCTAAGTAGATAGTGTTTTCACCATGTGGACATGTCACAACTTAGTTATTCCACTTCAAATTAAATTATTGTTGAAATTGAATGTCTTCATTGGTTGTGATGCTTGTGCTTGGACTTGGTTTTGATTTTGGCCATTGCTTTGGTTTTGATTTTGATTCTAATTTGATGAATTTATCTTTATGATCCCTTTGTTAATAAGGTATTTTTTCATCAACAAACCTTTTTCTATGATTTCCTTGAAAGTGTGTGCACATTGCAGCTCCAAATGGTAAGATATCTCACTATGTGAATTCTTGGTAAACATAGTGGTTGATTGTTTGTCTAGTAAATTATGGGTAAATTTATTGGTAAGTGCTCTCTATCACTATAGATAACTCATGAAACTTTCACTATCCTTCTATGTGTCTTGGGTCAAATCTACTTGTATTCACCTAAATTTGCTTACTTATATTAATGTCACTAATATTCCTATTAGTAAAAACTAATTCCACTCATCTAATTTATTCTAATTAATCCCATTCTAATATACCCCCTTCCTAATAATTTATATATTATCCCCTTCATTATTCATCATCTACTAACCTTATTCTATCCCACTTCATCATTAATTTACTTAATCATTTCTTTTCTTAATCTAACTCCACTTACCTATTATTTGGGAATTTTAAATTTCCAATGGCCTACCTACCAGCCTATGGCTAGGCTATCATATACCCCTAGTCCCTAATCACCTATCTAATCCCTATTTAATCATATCCTTAATCTTAATTGATCCTTAAGAGGATTCTAGAATTGGAGGATTCTAGAATCCTCTCTATTCTAACCCTTCCTCTCTAGAAGCCTCTAAATCAATATGATTCTAAGGAATTTTAAATTTCTTAGATAATTCCCATCCCTTGATCTCCTCTAATCAACTTTGAATCTCCACCATTGATCTCTCCCTCCAAAATCTATTTAAACAAATCACTTCCTCCATGGAAGCCAACTTAGGAATCCATAGTAAATCCATAGTAAAATAATCTCAAGCATCCATCTAGTAATCATTGATCAAGTAACATCACTATGTAAAAAATATGAGTCAAGGTAATCCAAATCCCAATCCTTTTATTTTAATTATGTTTAATCATGGTGTAGAGAATTTAGCTTTAGAATTATAATGTTGTTTTCAATTGTGAATTTATTAGTTAGCTTTGTTAGGTTGTGGAGCTAAAAGCTTCAACCCTTTGCAAACTGTCGAACAATGGTTGCTGAGATCCAGGAGCACTGGGGTCGGCAGCAAGACCGACGTTGGTAGAGACCAGTGCAGAAGGCCATTGGCGACGGCAGGAAGTCAGCCGACGTCGGCAGAACTAGACAAGCAGGGACCGACGTCGGTCACCTGTGTGTTCCAGAACTGCTCGTTTCACGGACAGTTAGTTAAGTGAACGAAGAGTTTGCATGTTGAGACCAGTTAGAGTCTTGGGCTGCGAGGATAATTGTCTAAATTAAGAGTCTAAGTTATTATTTGAGTTAGGGATCTATTTATAGACCCATTGGCATGTATTGTATGAGATAGAAAGGAAGAGTTCCTTCTAGTTGTAAGATCTGTGAGTTGCAGGTTGTTGCAAGCTCATTGGGGATCTACATGTAAGCTTGGTCTTTGAATTGTAGGTTGCAGGTTCATGAGAGATCAGCTTGAAGTGCTATAGAGTGCTTGGTGTACCGGTAGGGTTATTACTGACTGGTTGGTGAGGTGAACACCAATTCTGTGTGTGAGTTGGTTGTTGGGACCCTTTTTTGTGTAGGAGAGTGTGTGTGAGAAGAATTACTGTACACTTGAGGTGTGGCAATCCTCTGTAAGGTGAAAGAGTGTGGCGGCTCTTTGTTGTATTCTTTTTTGTATAGTGTTAATACAAGATAGTGTATTATCTCTCATATTCTGTGCTATTGGTGAATTTTAGTTACTTGTGTTTCTGGTTATTTTCGCATATTCAATTACTTATATTTGGTAATCATACTGTGCTCTTTATGAGGAGCAAGATCCTAACAAGTGGAATTAGAACAGGTGTGTTTGTTCTTGGATTTATCTTCCACCTCCTAACAAGTGGTATCAGAGCTTTAGGTTGGGATACTAATAGATTGGTGTAGATCTGGGTAGTGTGTTTTGATTACAGGTTACTCACAGGGTTTTTGTTTGAGTGGGAGTTGAGCAATGGCAGAAAATAGTCAACTATGAATGGAAAAGTTTAATGGCAAGAACTACCAATTATGGAGGATGCAGATTGAGGACTATCTGTATCAGAAAGATTTGTACTTACCGTTGGGTGGGGTTGCTAGCAAACCCTTGGATATGAAAGATGAAGAATGGGAGGTTCTTGATCGGAAGGCTCTGGGATCTGTTAGATTGAGTCTTGAATCATCTGTGATTTCTAGCTTATCACAGTGTAAGACAACGGTGGAGTTGATGAAATCTTTGGCAAATTTGTATGAAAAACCCTCGGCTTCTAATAAGGTATTTCTTATGAAGCGTTTATTTAATTTGCAAATGTTGGAAGGTGGATCTGTTCATAGCCATCTTAGTGATTTCCATGGTTTGGTAAACCAGTTAAGTTCTATCAATATTGTATTTGATGATGAACTTAGAGCTCTCTTAATCTTGTGTTCATTACCTGAAAGTTGGGAAGGTTTGGTAATGGCAGTTTCTAATACTGTGTCTCCTTCAAAAGTCTTAAAAGTGGATGATGTTGTGAGTGTGATCTTGAATGAAGAGATACGCAGGAAAAGCACAGGTGAATCATCTGGAGATGCTTTGAGTGTTGAAGGAAGAGGAAGGCCAAGAGAGAAGATAGAGCGTGGGAGATCAAGGTCGAAGATGAGCAAGAGATCCAAGTCCAGGTATGGCAGAATAACCTGCTGGAAATGTGGAAAGCAAGGGCACTTAAAGAGAGATTGTAGATCAGGTGAAGATCAGCATGAAGGACATGGAAAAGAAGCAGATGTTGTGGGTTACGTTGCACAAGATGCTCTGGTATGTTCTTTGGATAAAGTAGAATCTTGGGTTTTAGATTCTGGTGCCTCTTTTCATGCATCCCCACATAGGGAATTTTTTCATGAGTATGTCCAGGGAGATTTTGGAAAAATTTATGTAGGGGATGGTAAGCCTTGCCAGATTGTTGGCAAAGGGAAAGTGAAGCTGAAATTGCAGACAGGTAACACATGGGTGTTAAAGGAGGTCATGCACGTCCCAGTTCTAGAGCGGAACTTGATTTCTGTTAGAAGTTTGGGTGATAAGGGTTGCACAGTAACTCTCACAGCGGACTCTTGGAAGGTTACCAAGGGTACACTTGTTGTAGCTAGAGGTAAGAAAGTAGGTATGCTTTATCTATCTACTTGTAATACTGATTCTCTTTCTGGGTTTTCTACTTCAGCTGTAGATTCAGAGATGTGGCTTGATAGGCTTGGTCACACAGATAAGAAAGAGATGCTTGTTCTTGAGTTAATGGATATGCTTTCGGATTTGGAAGGTATGGATCGTGATTTTTGTATGCTGAAGAAGAAGGTGACGTTTCTTGAGGAATCTGATGTTAATGACAAGAACAGGAAAGCCTTGGTTTTCAAGGAGAAAGTGACGAATAGAGTTCAGCACAAGGTGCAGAGGAATTCTAAGCAGAGCAAGGGTGATTTGGACAAGGGTTTGACCCAAAAGGATCTCGCGGGAAAAAGTCAGGTCTCACAAGAAAAACACAGAGACTGACATCGACAGGAAAACCGGCATTGGCGTCCAGACAGGGACCGATGTCGGCAATGTGCAGCCCGACGTCGGTAGGGAGGCAGTCACAGGGAATCGACATCGGTCGGCTGTAGACTGAGATGTGACCGACATCGGTCATTGAGATGAATTTTGGGTGGACAGCAAGCTGTCATGGAGTCTCAAGTGCCCATATGGAGGACTGAAGGTGTAAGTAAGTTCTTAAATTCATCATTTCCCTTCTTTACACTACTTGTTGCTCACTTATGGAATAGAACCAGGAAGTTGTTAAAGAAGTAGAATAGGTAGATCTAGGAAACAATGGGAGCTAGGCATGAATGAGGATGTGATTCCTTGGAGGAGAACCAAACAGGTGTTTTGGGTAAAGTGGCCAGCTGGAAGTAAGCACTGAGAGACGAATGGATGTTCAGGATAAAGAAGAGTGGAAATGGATACGTGAGATGGAAGATCAGGGTATTTGATCTTGTATTAGCTGCAGGGCAATGGAGGTTTGATCATTGTGTTTCTCTTTACCAGGTTGGATAGTATTAGCTACACTATCATATTTCTATATGATGTGCTTGTTACAGGGTTACATATACAGGTATTGCTGAACTAAAGGTAAAGCTAGTTCAGGTGTTTGTCATGGAAAATCTGGGAGCAGCAAGATTCTTTGGCATGAGTGTGTTCTAGAGACATGGAAGGTCATGTGTTGACTTTGTTTCAGGATGATTGTGTGAAACCGGTTAGCACGCCGATGGTTGGATAGTTCTATGAACAGGTGTCTTGATTCACATAATGAGGTTGAGTGTATGGTATGTACTAAACCTGAATTTTCCCAAGCAGTGGGAGTTGTCACAAGTTAGGAGCCAATTCGGGAGAGAACCATTGGAGGGCAGTTCAGTGGATTCTTACAGGGACTAGTAGCAGGTGCACATGCTATGCAGGTTCAGGTTAATTTCTACATGGTTGTAGATATGGATGTGGCAGGTGATTTGGATGACAGGGTTTGCACCACGAATTTTGTGGTGGTTGGTCTTCAAGGGTGATTTTAAAGATGGATACATAGCCAAGGGAACAAACTAGATGTTATACAGGTACAGGTACAGGTTACAGCTATTTATCTCCAAGTGGGAGATTGTTAAGTTATGGAGCTAAAAGCTTCAACCCTTTGCAAACTGTGGAACAATGGTTGCTGAGATCCAGGAGCACCAAGGTCGGTAGCAGGACCGACGTCGGTAGAGACCAGTGCAGAAGGCCATCGGTGACGGCAGGAAGTCGGCCGACGTCGGCAGAACCAAACAAGCAGGGACCGACGTCGGTCGCCTGTGTGTTCTAGAACTGCTCGTTTCACAGACAGTTAGTTAAGTGAACGAAGAGTTTGCATGTTGAGACTAGTTAAAGTCTTGGGCTGTGAGGATAATTGTCTAAATTAAGAGTCTAAGTTATTGTTTGAGTTAGGGATCTATTTATAGACCCATTGGCATGTATTGTTTATGTATGAGATAGAAAGGAAGAGTTCCTTCTAGTTGTAAGATTTGTGAGTTGCAGGTTGTTGCAAGCTCATTGGGGATCTACATGTAAGCTTGGTCTTTGAATTGTAGGTTGCAAGTTCATGAGAGATCAGCTTGAAGTGCTATATAGTGCTTGGTGTACCGGCAGGGTTATTACTGACTGGTTGGTGAGGTGAACACCAATTTTGTGTGTGAGTTGGTTGTTGGGACCGTTTTTTGTGTAGGAGAGTGTGTGTGAGAAGAATTACTGTACACTTGAGGTGTGGCAATCCTCTATAAGGTGAAAGAGTGTGGTGGCTCTTTGTTGTATTCTTTTCTATATAGTGTTAATACAAGATAGTGTATTGTCTCTCATATTATGTGCTATTGGTGAATTCTAGTTACTTGTGTTTCTGGTTATTTCCGCATATTCAATTGCTTATATTTGGTAATCATACTGTGCTCTTTCTGAGGAGCAAGATCCTAACAGGTGGAATTAGAACAGGTGTGTTTGTTCTTGGATTTATCTTCCACCTCCTAACAAGCTTTAGGTTTTAATGGCTCTATCACTTTATCTAGTAGTTTGATCTTTGGGTTTTAATTTATATAGCTAAATTCATATTGTGCCCAAAATTTTATTTACATTTTAGTGACCACAGTGGGACAATCCCTCCCAAATTAATCAATTTTACTTGTCAATAGTGTTTTGCTATCTTGCAGGATCAATTGGACAAGAAGAGTCTCAAATTTTTAAAATTTTGCATGCATAGGTCCAAGTTTCAACATTGAATTGGTAATTGTGACTTTATAATCATTATATTTTCTCCATAAGCCATGAATTTATGCTAACCATTAGACCTAACCACTAATATTATGCCTTAACTATGACAAGTTTTAACTTTTTGACAAAATCATGACTTCAAGAATTGTGACTATGTATAAGAAGTTATTGTTTTTCCTTGTTAACTTGAATTTTTGTAGGTTTTTTATGCAAAAATAAAGTCACTTAAAAATCATAACTTTGACAATTATAGTTTTACCCTGTGAACTACAATAGTTTAGACTAGAGTTATAATATTGTGATTTATGGATAAATCCCTAATTGTTGACCATTGATCTCTAACCTACATGCTTAAATTTGGGTTTGTTTTTTGTTTTACAGAGGACTAGTAATCATTTTATCCTCAATTCCTCTCTTGTATCATGTTTGTATCATTAAGGGTCTTAAGAGGAAATTTCACTAACCACTTGTTATAACCAAATTATGTATCTATGTGGTTTATTTGTCTGATTGGCAAGGTTACCAAGAAAGGGTAACAAGTAGAAAGAACATCCAAAGACAAGTCAAACACATATCTCTTTAACCTTTTTCCCTTATCCATAAAATTGTAGATTATGAAATCTAGAGAATCATGACTTTGTCTTATGCATTAGTGGTTTTGCATTTATACTAGCGATTTTATCATTCTAATCAATTTTCAATTTTTTTGATAATTATGTCTATTGGTAATCATATATAATTTATAAGGGGTAGATATCTAATCACAACATTTTCTAGTTAATTAGAATTTTATGGATGTTCTGTTAAAAATCTAAGTGTCTATTTGTAATATTTTAATATATTATAATCAATATTTTATCTATCATTAATAATTTGTAAATAAGACATTTTTGGGCATTTACATAATCTATCACTCGCATAATCATCTATTTGTAGGTCAAATAATCAAAATCTTGAGGTTTTTTACTTTATCACAAAACTGTAACTCTTAATTTGTATCCAATAGATTTTTTGTTTTTTATAGTTGTGATTTTGTATAATTATCATGGTTTTATAGTCTAACCATCATGATCAACTCACTTCTACAAAATCACAACTCATGATCTATGATTTTTCCTTAGAGTTGCAATTTTGCACTCTCGAGTTGTGATTTTACATTAATTTTTGCCTTTGATTTGGTCTTTTTTTAGTGCATTTTTTGAGTAAATTTTGGTGAATTTTTAGTCATTTTTGGCCTCCTATAAGGCCCAAATTTCCTTTGGTGGTAGGGCATCTGCCCCTCAACCCCACCCTATACCATAATAGGGAATGCAATTGGGGTGCTACACCTGAACCCCACAAGGGGTGCTACCCCTAGACCCTTATGTCATGGATTGCTCACCCCAAAGGAATTATAGATCCAAATCATGATTTTTTAGGTTGTTTTTATTAAGTTCTAGTGGATTAACATGTTTCTTACATAGGTAAATCTAACCATCATCTTTTGTAAGTCAAATTTTAGTCTTAGAATGTTCTCTTACAGGTTACCCCTCAAGAGTGATTATAAAAATACTAATCCTTATCTTGTAAGTTAACTCTTTTGAGTTCCAAAATCAAAATACTAACTATGTGCCTATAGGCCATTTTTCAAAGACTCCATTTGGCACATAAACAATTATTTTTTGTATCATTTTAATCATCTCGTCTTGTATACATCATTTTCATATTTGTCTTGTATATTCTTATCTATCATTTTCATCTTGTAAATATATCACACTTAATCATAATTTGTTAATTAATATTTTAGTTTGCCTATTTTTATCTCAAGGGATATGATTGGTGTATGCTATCCCCCTTGTGTCATTATGATGATTATTAAGGGATCAAAAAACACATATAAGCCCTATTCCCATTTTCAATTTTTAGGAGGATAGTGACCATGGATTTCACCACCACATATTAGTCCAAACTCTATGTTTCAATGTAGTCTAAAAATTAGGAAAGGTATCATTTAGTGCCAAAGTGAAATTTTCCATAAAAGGTTTTATAGAGTGAGGGGAATTTAATCTCCAATATATAAGGTGATTAGATAACATCCTATACAAACTTGTGTCATATTGTACCTCTATATATATATATATATATATATATATATATATATATATATATATATATATATTAGATGCACCTAGAAACCCTTGTGTATATCTAGATTAGGAGCCTTTCACCATAATAAGTGTACCATTGTAGGAGTTAGTATCAGCTTTAAATTATCCACTATGTGCAAGTAGGGTCAAGAGGGTTTAATATATTCTATAATGGGTCATCGAACTATAGCCTCGCCTGTGAAGTTGTTGGATTGTGTGGGCATTGAGTTACACTCCCTTGAATTTACTAATCATAGGTTTTATGGCTTGTTTTCTTGGGTGTGTGTTGTGATAAAATCATGTTGTTTTTGAGCCAAGTTAGCCTTCACCCAAACCTATCTCAACATGTCCAGGTCTTTGCACAACACATGTTATACATCCTATCATCTTATTGTATATATCATCCATATCTTTGTATCATCATTCTATCTTATACATATTTATACATATTGTATTTATATGTCCATTTTATTTTCTTTTCCCATATCCCATCCTTGTCTTACTCTCATACTAGTCAAACCATACCCACTCATCATCGATGACAATCCCCATCACCTACATCATGTTTTATACATCCTTATCCCATCTCATCTAATCTTCATCCCATCTTATTCTAGTCATCATTACATCATTAATTTAATATCCTAATTATCATCTTTTATATCCTTATCTTACCCTATTGTCCATATATTTTTTCTCTTGTATATCCTTTTAGTCACATCCTATCCTAGACCCATCAATCATCAATCACACCCCCTTTACCTACATATGTTAATCACACCTGGTATATCCCTGTTAAACATCCCCATTGTATATATTATATTTTTGTTATTATCCTTTATATATCCTTTAAATATTTTAATCTTCTCCTAATTTAACCATATCTCACACATCTTGTATTATACCCAATCATTTATCTTGATCTTGTCTCCATCACCCATCTAGTCTAACCTGATCCTATCTTATCCTAGTTACATTTCTAGGTCACACCCATGTCCATACCATCCACATATTATTCATCTTACCCTTAATAATTTCATCACCACCTATATCTATTTGTCCTTACCCCCTACCCTTACCATTTTCATCACATAATCCTATTCCATCCTCTCTTGAGCAAACCAGTCCAAGGATTACGCTAGTCCTTTAATCTTACCCATATCATCTTATCATCCTAGTCAAACTATTACTCATAACTTGGTTAGGTATCATACTTCATTAATATATTGTTAGCATCTTATCACTTTGTTAGTCTCAATATAGAAAACCCATCATCAATAATCTAGTCTCTATCATCCTCAAGTATTCATAACTAGCACCCATAATATTATCATCTTGCTAGTTTGAATCTAGACACCTATCAAAATCCTCAATCCTTTTGCTATCTTGAAAATTAGGCATCATTGATAGGATTTTAGTGCTTATTTGACTATCCATTTGAAATTTAACCTTAGTCCTATATCATCCCAATCACATTTAGTCCACCTCATCATCATTATCACCTATCATACTAACTCAGCCCTTTGAAATCACTTCTTTTCAGAACCCCAGCCAATCCTTATACTAACTCCATCATACACCACTCCTTAATGATCACCATGGAGTTAGACCCCTCTTTCATAGACCAATACATAGCTTTTAACAAGGATGATATCCTCATGTGACTTATTCTGATAGGTGTACCACTTCTCGAAGGTGTTGATCCCCTTCAACTCATTACACCTCCTATTCAATCCCCTTCATGTGAGTCCAATACCAATCCTCCACCCTCTATCCATGAACCATCCATTTCCCATTCCCATAATAGCAAAGGGAATCCAATCTTGGCCACCTTAACTACTTCCAATCCATCCACCTAGTCACATTAATAATCATCTGATCTAAACCCCAATACTTTCACATCTAAGTCACATAATGAAATGGGTCCATATAACCCTCTCATTATGTCCTTGGAATACCTTTTCAAACAAATCCTAACCATTAAGATGATGGTCTATCCACCTATCTGACATCTTGATCCTACTAAGTCTAATCCCTCTTGGTATAAAGTTAATCAATATTGTACATATCACCAAACTTAGGGGAATACCATTAATTGATGTCATCCTTTATAATAATTTTTCCAAGACCTCATCAATCATGGTGACATAATAATTTAAGATGAACCAAATGAGTCTCCATCCCTGAGTTCACAAGAAGAGGAACACCAATATTCCATTCCTAATCAAACCCTTCCATTTCCAATATAAGGTCAAGACACCACTCACATATTTAAATCCTTCATAACAACCAATTATATTCCCCATGACCCTATCCCTCCCATATATCATGAATCCTTTTAGCGTACTCTATTTGTATAATTCATCACTCCTCCATCCTCTTCTCCTCATCCATCATATCAAGAAAACCTTGATGAGAGGTCAATTGTAGATAATAAATCCTCTACTAGAAGAATTTCATCTCGTATATCATAGTTAGCATCAAAGTCAATACAAGCCTTATCTACATCAGGATCATGTGCATCACAAAAATCTAAATTAGATTCCTTATTAGAAACATCATCCCTCATTGATATCATAATAGATGTTAATAATTCCCATCTTTTTAAATATACGACTAATCCAGATACCTCTAGTCCATCACTAAGCATACCTTTGGATTTTGATTAGTATGATGAAGTTATAACAAAGTTTTTACAAGCTTTATATATAGGATTATCCAAGTGAATCTCATCCTACTAGGGATGCACATACTAAAACTAGTCTTAGTGATCCTTTTACTGATCTTGAGGATATTTTCTTTGATGTCAAAATTAGGTCTCCTAAGAACCCCTAGGAAGACAATGATACCCCATCATCACTAATTTACCTCATCATACCCTCTCTACCTTCATCCATCATAGACCCTTTTTAACCCATTAATGATCATTTAATTACCTCCCTCCATAGGGATGAATAACAACATACATAATTAGACCACTCCTTGAGCAACATAATGTGTGCCATAAATACAAAGGTCCAAACTATATTTTAAAATCAATTATAATAATCAAGTTGAATCCAATCATTGACCTAATACAAAAGTGTCTTTCCCTAGTGAATCCCAAAATCAGGCACTAGGGGACTACCAAAGTTAAAATAATCATAATCTGTCAAGTCAAAAATTAGTCTTCTTTGGTAAAGCCCAAAATCAAGCACTAGGGGAAATAAAGTCAAATCTAGACTTAAAATCAAAATAATGTCCAAAGTAGAATCTAAATGGCTGATAATCCATCAAATAATTAGATTAAATATGAATCACAAACTCAAAGTTTCTTAGATCTCCTATAGTCTTTTATCAATTGGCACCAATCAAATGAAGCATGTCCTACATCTCCAATGATGTGTACAATTTCTAGTCCTAATCCTTCATCAGCCATCACCCCATCCTATCATGATCTTATCATTCATTTTATTATTAATCCTCAATTACCCATCATACCATCCTATCTTGATCCTATCATCCATAAAAATCAAGCTCTAATTGAATTCATACCTCACATGACCTCCTTGGGAAACATTATCTCTCTTAGGGGAAATGAAGACACCTAGTCTAGATATCTAGAACGGTCTCAATCAAGCCTCAATAAAGGTCACACAGACCCTAATACATCTAGTAGCATGATCATATCATCACACACCCCTAGAATATGTGTTGGCTAGAGATAACCATAATGCCTACATTCTTGCATCTTGTACCTATATACAATAAATCAAGATGCCATCCAAAAATTAAAATTAAAAAAAATCATTCATCGAATGGTGAAAAATAGTCTTCTAGCATCTTGTGAATGTACCATGATGAAAACCTATTTTTGGTATCATGGTAAAATAATTTATATCCACATTTTACCTCAACATTTGGGGGGAAAATCCATCTATATCCTTTTTATGGTGTTATCTCTTGTCAAACTTATCTATATCACCCATCCATGTATACCTTCTTCCTTGGTCCAACCCATCATCTACTATCATATCACATTCCTTCCTACCTTAACCTTCACAAAGAAGTGGAAGGCATCTTTAGAATTTTTTTTGAACCATCTTGGCTTATCCTCTAATAGACCCTTAGGCAACTAAAAATCTAGTTCCTTCATAATGTGGTCATTGGCAATCCTTAGTCCCTTCTTCTTTGGTCCTCATCTCCTTTTCTACTTCATCCTCACCCTTTTTTAGCATCATCCATCACTCATTCAATCCATTTTTATCCTAGTTGATAAGACTTTTCTAGTAACCTCATTTTATAGTGTACATACATATTCCAAAAATCCCTAAGAATTGAAATATGTTAAAAAACCATAAAAATCATAAAATCTAAAAAAGCCAAAAATTGTCTATGATGTCTTGTCTTATCCTAAATCCCCTAGTTACATCCATCTCCATTTATTTCATATCTTCTCATATTTGGATACCAAAAAGTGGTCACCCATCCCATCATATCTTGATCATCCTTTTGGCTAAGTATTATTAACATGCATCACCTTGTCAAATAATTTAGTCTATCACCCATCATTTCTCTATTATTTTATATTCACACCTAACACCCATCACATCACATATTTGATAGTTTGGAAGGTACTTGATCCCATCACTGTCTTTATCATTGTCTCTTCATATCTAAGACCCATCCAGTCACTCTTTTCTAGTATGAAAGGTATTTGATCCCATCATCTCTTAATATTTTTCTATATTAGACTCTTGTAAAGTTTTGTCTTCTGGTAATCCTTGGTCATATTCATATCCTCATATATATCCTTATTAATATTCAATAATAATAATCATCACTAGTGTATCCCTAATCCACATCTATTCTCATTCCATAATCAAAATCCTAATCCCACCCATCCCATCATTATACATAACATTGTGACACTGCTTGTACATACTTGTGTGTGTTACTTATTTGTTATATTTATCTTGTTTGCATGTTTTTATCATGTAAATATTTGATTGTCTTCATCTATTTTTGTCTATTTGGAACTAAATGGGGATATTATGAGGTCACCCAAAGACATAATAATTCTTATTAGTGCCCTCAAGGATGTGGAGTTTGTTATTTACCCATGCACTTTGGGATCATGTCTTCTTGGTCATGATTATATCTTGGGGCATACTGCCAAGTGTAATATTTTTTGGATTGCTTAGACTATGATGATATTTATGATAGTTGTGATGGCTTGATCACCTACATCTTCATAATTCTAGTCATCTCATCATCCTTATTCCCATCACTAATATTATGTTCTTGAACCAACTAACTAACATCCAATATTTTTATCCTCACTAATCATATTTATCTTCTAGTCACTAATCATCTTTATCATCATCCTTTATCTTCTAGTCAAAACTACATAGGCTTGAGGTCTTTTTAGATTATGTAGGTAGCACATGGCCACTTTTTGGTGCCTAAAGATATATCAGTTTCTATCTCTTCTATCACTCCTTTACATGTGTCATTATTAGGGGAATCATCATTAATCACATTATGGACTATTAACTTGATGCAATGCAATCCAATTATTTTCGCCAGACTATTGGTCACTTGATCATATTAATTTTTCTCTATCATCACCGACATCATATTGATTGATTTAGATTTGAGATACACCCATCATCAAACTTATCAAATCATCATCTTATCCTAGCCTATAACCCTCCTTTGTATGCATCCTTACTTGGGATATGTCTAAATCTTGTGGCCTTGTAATCCTATCATCATATTATGGTTGATTCCCCCTTGGGATGTGTCAACAATCATGACAACATTGTCTTTACTCATTATGCATGTGTCCTTTCCAGGGGCATCATCAATCTATATATCATTTCTCACATTAAATTCTACATCATCATCTATCTCATTTTTATCATCCCATCCCTTATATATTTTTCTCATCCTACCCATTGTTTATTTTTTCAAGTGGCCATCCATCTCATTCTTCCTCACATGTCCCCTTGAGAGGAATAATATCTACTAACATTCATACATGACATAGTTTTTATTTGAAATACCATTACTTCTTCCACTTCACTCCACTCACAATTGATTTTCAAAGATGGGCAAAATGTATGCACCTAAATTCACTTGCTTAAATTAATATCACTATTATTCCTATTAGTCAACACTAATTCTACTCATCTAATTTATTCTAATTAATCCCATTCTAATGTCCCTCCTTCCTAATAATTTATCTAATATACAAATAATTATTAATCATCTACTAACCTTATTCTATCCCACTTCATCACTAATTCACCTAATCATTTTTTATTTTAATCTAGTCCCACTTACCTATTATTTAGGAATTTTAAATTCCCAATGGCCCACCTACTAGCCTATGCCTAGGCTATCCTACACCCCTAGTCCATAATCACCTACCTAATACCTATTTAATCCCATACTTGAGCCTAATTAATCCGTAAGATGATTATAAAATTAGAAGATTCTAGAATTGGAAGATTATAGAATTGGAGGATTCTAGAATCCTATCTATTCTAACCCCTCCTCTCTAGAAACCTCTAAATCTAGAGGCTTCCAAGTAATTTTAAATTCATTGGATAATTCCCATCCCTTGATCTCCTCAAACCCACTTTGAATCTTAACCATTAATCTCTCCCTCCAAAATATAATTAAACAACTCACTTCCTCCATGGAAGCCAACTTAGGAATCCATAGTAAATATGTGCCAAACTAATCTTAATCATCCATCCAATAATCAGTGATAAAAAAACATAACTATGTCAAAAATATGAGTCAAAGTAATCCATATCCCAATCCTTTTATTTTAATTATGTTTAATCATGGTGTAGAGAATTTACCTTTAGAATTTTAATTTTGTTTTGAATTGTGAATTTGTTAGTTTGCATTAGGTTCTAATGGCTCTATCATTTTACTTAGTAGTTTAATCTTTGGGTTTGAATTTACATAGCTAAATCCATATTGTGCCCAAAATTTCATCTACACTACTAATGAAATCTCATGATTGAGAATGTAGGATATATATTGCACAAACATGTCTGAAAGATCATCAAAATTAGATACTAAGTTCTTATGCAATTTTAGGAACCACTCTAAAACATGTCCTACTAGACTCCAAGGAAATAAAAGTAGGAGGTATATATCACTATAAACCATTAGTTGGTAAGCAAAAAATAATTAAATTAAATGGGCCTTGGGTCTCTTTTACCCTTATATTTGTTAAACATTGGTATTTATAGATACTCCATGTTGAATGGGTAGGAACACATGTCATCCAACTTAATCTTTTTGGTATGTTTCCTAGCTTGGATTATGGAAATAGAATCCTTCATCTATTTTAGATCTTACACTAGGAAACTAGATGGAACACTGGATTGAAGCAAAGGTTGGGTGGTCAAAATTGGATTACTTGTGAGCTTGACATTGAGTTTATGGCATGTTGTGAAAAAAGGCAATTATTTCCTAACTTGCATTTGTGGAATGGTAAAACTTCTTGGTTATGCAAACCCTTATTACGAAGTAGACACTTTTAGAGTTCTTAAAATTTGTTGTTGATTAATATATGTATTTTGTTAATTAGACATTATCTTTTATTGTAATGGTATGTTAGTATGTGACTAAAGAGGGGAATTAATCACTTTGGTGGAACATTGGTTACCACTTGTTGAGGTGGTATAATGTTTAACCTCTATTGTATTGGTATGTTAGATTTCACCTATTGTTTTAGATTATTAGTCATCACCTATTATGGTGGAGTAACATTCATCACATTTTTTGGGGGCATGGCATTGGATGTTTCTTGACAACGTAATCATTATGGTTATGTCTTTGATGATGTAGTTGGTCAAGGATTAGAGGTAGTTGGTTATAGCTAGGATGTATAATTTCTTATCCCATGAATTTGTGAATCACTCATAGTTATAACTAGTGACACATTTAATTTTGGATTATCTTTTTATGTCATTAAACCACTTTGGTTTAAATTGGATGACACTTACATGTTATCCATCATGTTAGGCTCACTATTATACATAGAATTAATGGACACTTCTTTGATAACTGGGGGATTAAACATGTCTATAACTAAAGTGATTTACATGAATGGGTATATACCCTAATGTTATTTACATTTGAATTCAATTAAGACCCCTATCAAAGGAGTTATCTTGATAAGTGAAACATTTGACATGGCCATGTTATTGAAATTATGTGTTAAGTTTAAATAGGTCTAGTATGATTTTTACATCTGTATGAAGTGGTCCTCGATGAGGCCTTTTCATATGAAAATCATACATGGGTCTTGATATAACATCAACACTAGAGATTAAGGACTGTTAGAAGAGGCGTATTCAATGTTATTAGTATAAGGCATATTGTAAAACACTCTAACTAGACTTGGAAAATTTTCATGAAGGAATTCTACTAAAAATTTATCCCCTACCTCTATGGCTCTGATTAAAACTTCATACTTGTTTCCAAGAAAGTGATGATAAAAAAAATAGGAATCATAGGCCAATGGAATTTTAATTCAATATAGATGTTATTGGACTTGATCTACAACTGAAGGTATGCTATCTAGGTACTATGTTGTTTATTCTTGGTCTTGATTTGAGTATGGAGGTGTGTTGACCAAATAGTGAGATAAAAGATCTTATTTTTGTTCCCCTGATTGATTTATGTAAGGTGGATAAGGATATTTATCATAGACTACATCATCACCATAGGGGTCTTGAACAAAGTATTTTTGTGAAACCACATTACCATATCCTAGATTGTACATAGCTCCACTATGAGTATCGTGATACATGTTTGAATAAATGGTGAATGTTTCATAACAAAGGCCCTAGAGTTATATAAACTCTAAAAAAATATCCAAAGGATAAATGGCTTAAACTTGGTCTAACTTGGTCAAAGGATGGATTTGTATCTCTAAAAGGTCTATGCTAACATTTGTTACAAAATATTCTAATGTTAACTATCTAACATTAAATGTCTCACACAAAAGTTTAAGTGAATGGACTAAAACCTAAATTCCAAACTCTAGGTAGAAAGTGTTCCAAATAAGTATAACCTAGGAAAATATATTTTTCTAGGTCATTTGGCCAAACACAACACAAAATCTAGGCTTAAAATAGGCATGCACTAGGTCTTTTATCAGAACAAGGTGAAATATTTAATCTAATAAATATGAAACACATTGGCATGGACTAGGAATTCAACTTTAGACATGAACTTGGTCAATTTTTATAAGGCACAAAATAAAAGGCATATAGAAGATAGGCTCTTTCTTCCAAATAAAGGCACAAACAATAATTTTCAAATTGGGTAAAGAATTAACTTGTGTTGCACAAACCAAAAGAGAAAGTTCAATGTCTAGGCATAAATTACACAAGGCATAAATAAAAATCAACCAATGTTTTTATTTGAACTTGTCAAAGTTAACTAAAAACTCAACTTATGAAAACTAGGTTTCTTTGAACAAACAAAAAGATAGACAAAATTGAATGGCATAATAATACTAGGTAAATATCCAAAAGGCACATGTGGCTTTGGTTTCAAAAATGAAAACTTGGACACAAAGTAAATAAGTCTATGAAATGATTAAATTATCATAATGATGTTATCACACTCCAAATATGTAATCAATGGTTTATTTCAAGACTCCAAGACACAAAAATTGAAATGGATTGGGTAGCATAATGTTACCCTTTTCAATCAAGTGACATACACACAAAGATTTGTCAAAAGACTAAGGAAAAAGTATAGTGTCAAATGGGTGGCGTAATGCTTCCTAAAATAATTGAGTGATGTATAATACAATACTCATTTAGATATCACAAAACAAACAAATAGATAGACTCAAAAACCATGTAATAAAGGATAAAATGACACAAACACCTAAGTGTAATGTCTTAGATCCTAAAAATGATAAGGTTACATAATACTGTCAAATTCTATTAGTATACTTCCTCTTGGGAGTATTTTAAGTGTTAATCCAAAAAGTAAAATAACATGAATAAGTAGGGTTCTTACATCCCCCTTCTCTCAAGATATTTTATGATGACATGGAAATTCAGGCTACTTGTCCTACATTAATGGAAAATCTGTAGTAATTGGGGTTATTCTCAAACTAAATTTTTGTGTATTTCTAGATGGTACCAAGTGTGGCTAACACAAGATATGATCATGTCATTTGGATTTACATCAATTGGATTTTTTTAAAATTTATTATCCTTTTCATAACCATTACATTTGTCACTTCCTCAGTGTAATGTTATGTTTGAGTTTCCCTTATGGTCTGAGGTAGTATCTTAATAATAGAGCTTGTTTAAATACTCAAACAAACATACCAATAAGTTGACCTCAATTTATATACCCCATCATGGCGTGGGATTAAAATTATGGTGGGAAATGAATTCTTATGTCAATGCTTCCCTATAGAAACTATGAGGAGGTGATGAAATCCCTTTCATAAGCCAAAAAAAAAAAAAAATGATAAGTGAAAAGACTTTAAGGTCATATTTAGATCACCTAAACCATATGGATTTGAGGAGGGACTTAGCAATGTTATTTTCATACTTTTAGACTAAAGTGATCGAGGCAGTGAATAAGTGATTTTGGTCACTCAAGTTCCCTAAAGGGGATAGGGGGAGAGAATACACACATTAATCATTTTACTAAAATAAATAACTTTGAAAGAACAAGCATAAAATAAATACTCTAAATGTATCTAATTTTGAGCATTTGTTTTATAAAACCAAAGTGAGATTTTTATGAAATTTGTCCCCTTGGCCTTAGTTGAAAATACCTTGAAAAAAATTTCACAAACAACTAATCATAGAAATAACTAAATTCTTATTAGGCACTAAACATAATTTTCAATACTTAACCACCTCTAAAATTTTGCCTTTTTCTAGCTTAGGTCCTATAATTTTTAGAGGGGTTTTTCCTACTTTGAAGCACAAATGTGAATGATAAAATAACATTTTGAAATTATCTCTCATGTTTTTCTATTTTATTATCTTAGATATCGACATTGATCCATGTAGTAATTGATATTAGTTTATATAAAATGATATCAATCGATCATAGAAGGAGCGACATCAGTCAACACAAACTGATGTCAATTTCTCATCAAACACAAAAAAAATTTAATATGGATTTTCACAAATAGATGGTTAGCAAGATGAGAATCAAACCAGGAAATAACACTAGACCTTGTAAGTAAATGATTAGTAAAACAACAATTAGGCTCTTAAAAATAGAACTAAAAATAGAAAACTCAAGAAATACTTATTTAAACATGTTTCTACCATGATTTATTCTACACACAATGGTTGATGTTGGTTATGATAGGATCAAAATTAGTCAAATGGAATTGACATTAGTCTCTATGTAATCTATGTATCAATAAAAAATTGAATTCATGAAAAAACAAGTTAAAATAATTTTTTTGAAGATTGTCAAGTAGTCATTATAAAAAGTAAAAGTTGCATATTAGTCTCCTTTCTTGTATGGGATGATTTAGGTCCCACTATGTGTGTCATTTATGATCATAGGAATCCAAGAAGTGAGGTTAGTAATATGTTAGTTCAAGCAACAAAAAATCAAATAAAACACACTAACACTTACACTCCAAACTTAGATCATAGTGATATCTTAGTAACAAAAACTAAATGAAAATCACAACTAAAACATAAAAAACACAAATCCTTTACCTTCCTTGAGATCTCCAAATGATTTGTTGGTTGGCTTATTTAGCTTGTGCATCAAAAAGTCTTTAATAAATGGATCTTGTTGGCTCATTATCTCCTTAGAACCATGGCTTTGATATGGATTGGCTTAAGATTTTGGCATTATAACACTACTTTCAAGGAAATTTGGGCATTACAATACTACATCAAAGAGTTTTTTGAAGATATTTGAGCATAATAACTTTGCACCAAAATAGCTTAGGATTCAATAGGCAATGTATTATATTTATATCCTAAGGATTTAAGTCTCACCCAAGATGAGTTAGGGTTGAGTTAAGACTTGGAATGGTTTCAAACTTAACCTAGGTTAGTTAAACATAACCCTAATAGAGTTAATAGTTATCAAGTAATCATGATTTGTAATTACTAGGCATGGCTCTCCAAAATAGATATTTTAGGATATTTTCAAAGATCTTGACAACTCATAAAGTCAATGATGAAAGGCTAGGATATTTTGAATTTTTAAAATTTCCATTTTTAGATATTCATTAATTTCAAATGGATAATTTAACTAGGCATTTAATCTGGTTTAGCTTGTTAATTGATTTTACTTAGCCTTTTAGCTCTTTCAAGTTTTGGTATTTGTTCATGTGCCCCATTTAATAGGTCTATAGGCCAAATTGGTTGTTGTAATTTTTTAGGATGATTAGGGATGAATCAGTGAGAGGTTATTATTGCATATGGTAGTATATTCCGATTAGGTATGCCTCAATGTAATTTTTAGCTTTGATGAATGATGCACAAGAAAATTTGAGACGTTCATTAATTTTCAATGGTTGGTAAAAATCAGGCTAAAGTCCAATCTAAGGCTATGGTCAAGTTTAGGTGTCTACAAATGCAAGAGTCAACATCTTAAGGATTCTTAGTTTTCACATACCAAACAACCTTATCTATGTGGTATTTCACTCACTACACATAATCTAACAAATTATACAAGGGGTTAGTAATAAATTTTGATATATCCTCATTATGTAGTGCACTAAGTAACTTTAGTATGTCTTTCAAAGTAGTTACAACTCCTTCCTATTGTATTATATGCACAATCTACCCATACATCTATGCATCGATAGTTATATCTCCTAAAGTATTTTGTTATTGTATATTTTGTATAACTTGAGATTATTTATACATTAAAGTCTTTTCCCATATAAGATTAGGATATTGATCATGCTAATATTTTCTAAGTCCTTGATATATTAGCACATCCAAAGGAGATAATCCTTATTCTTCATGTTGTTGTTTGGTAACTACCTAAACAAATGCATTTTATTTAGGTTTCACATTAATTAGGTTTACATTATACATTATCTTCTCCTTTTTTTGTTTTTCAAGCACTATATAGTCTTCCATTTAATGTTGATGTATAATTCTATAATATACACAATAAGTCTATTTATGCAAGTTTGTAGGGTGATTCTTCACATAGTGATTATATTCTCCACATAAATATAATTTCATAAGTGGTTGGGTTTGTTGATTTTCATTATTATGGATTCCTTTATATCCTCTTTGGTATCCTCCTATAAAACCTCCTTTATATCCACTTCTATTTTGTTGGTATCCCATCCTTGTGACAATTGTCTAGCATATCCTTGTTGTTATTCTTTTTGTGCATCATACCCTCTATATTAGGTCTCAAGTGAACTTGGATCCAAAGTAGATTGATATAAACACACATTATTATAGGAAGACTGATATTGGTGTTGTAAGGAAGATGGCATCCAGCCAAATAGAACACGGGGTTGGTATTATGTAGATGAAGGTATCTACTAGGGACTACCTTGTGTCACACTTTACATGTCCACATCCAAGCCTAGGATACCCTTCTTCATAGTTGATAACTATTGCATAATAATTGAGAAGTTATTCCTTATATATTATAGAGATCTACAACTAATCTCATCATGGTTTGTCAATTTGTAAAAATTACAATACATGCTCTAAGATTTTTGGATATATTATTGTAAAAGATGACACTTTGAAGTATCATGTACAACTAGTCTACATATTTCACAAAATTTTGTTTTAATTTTTGGATAGTCATTTCTATGGTATCCTTCTTGACTGTATTATATTCACCATAATCCTAATATAGGCTTATCATTCTCATGTATCTCCTCTATTTTTATCATAAAAAAATCTAGTTTTATTTCTACCTTAGAACCTGCTACTATAAAGTCACCATAATCCTCTATTTACTCCACTTGTATATAAGAAGATCAAGCATCAATCTTAGTTAAGAATTAGCAATGTGAAATAGAAAATTTAATTCTTGGTCATAGCCCTTCTAAAAACTAAACAACTTTATATTTACCTTACTAGATGAAATATATTTTATTCACAACATCAAAAAACATGTGATCATAGTTTAATGTCATCAGTTGGGAACATCATTAGTTAGAAACATCATAAGTCAAAAATATCGATAGTTAAAAACATCATCATTTAATGTAAAGGTTGAATCACTTTCATGATGTGTGAGGACAACCCTAGGCAATTTATATCTGAGACCTTGTTTCTTTCTATACTTTATAGGAATAATAGGGTCTAGTCAAGTTCTTTTGCCCCCAAACCTTTTCCTTTATAATCATGATGAGCCATAATTCTATTTGGGATAGGGTACTTTTTCCTCTAAAAACAAGGAGAAAAATACACATTGTACATCCATCAATCATCTTCTCTCTTCAAATCTCCTTGACTAAATGCTTTTCCTAGGATGAATGGAAAATACTCCTTAGGATAATATTCCACCCTTTTTTTGATCATTTCATCTTGGGCCTACCATGGGATTCGGGTGATCTGCATAGTTTAGAAAAATGAAAGGCAATTTCAATAATATAAGTGCTAAGGCCTTTATCATGAATATTGAAGTGAGAGGAATGTCATGAGGGAGAGAGTGTTTTTGAAGAGGAAGCGAGGGTAATAGAATCTAGATAATTCAATTTTTTGGATTATATATCACTTGCTTCTCTTTTTTAATGGCATGGTCAAAACTAAGACTATAAGTATACTGGAAGCCTTCTTCTAGATACTTATAGTATTGATATAGTTTCAAATCCCCAAGAATAGTGACCTCCATTACAATATGAGGAAAAATGATACATTGATGGAGTGTAGAGGGAATTTTACACATCTCATGAATCCATGAATGACCAATAAGGAAATTATGTATAAAATCAAGGTCAATTAGATGGTACATGATATTATGGATAATGGGCCCAACCTGGATGGGAAAGGAAATCTTTTTGACTACTGATCAGTATTATCATACCCCCTAATAGTGATGGTATCATTCTTGATATCTATTGTAGTATATCCCAAACATTTGAATAACTTCAATGGAATAATATTAAGGTCATAACCATTGTATATAAATACCCACTTGATTTTATGGTGAGTAAATATAACTTCAATATAAGGGAATTTGTATGTGAAGATCCAAGGGATGATATATCACTTTGATAAAATATCACTTGTGGGTTAGGAGACAAGTGTCTAACCAATGATTGAAATTTATCTAGTGAAATATTGATATGCAACTGAGAATGGTAGGGTTTTTTTAGTGGAAAATTTTCATTAATTCATGAATATTATGGTTTTAAAATTCAAATTTTGTTAATTATAAGGGTTGGCTCACCTACTTTTTAAAATAAATTTCTTTGTATACATGTATTTCATCAGTACCTCAAAAATCAATCCAAGAGCATTTGCCACTATATACTCTATAAAACACTCTTTTTTATCTTCACTAGAAACTAAGCCTCTATGGTTAAGTTTTTTACCCTGATCATATTTGATAAGCAACAAAACTAAACCATCTATGTTTGTTATCAAACATTTGTATTCATTTTTAAGTGTCAGCATTTACTGTCAAGCATTGGCATTTGTTGTCAAATATTTGTATTATGTGTTTTGATGGCTTCAATGGAGAATGTTAAGAAGGTGAAAATTTTGAAATAAAAAATTAACCTATTATCTTAACCAAACACATGTACAAAATATTGAATGATCTATTCTTATTTATTTGCACTTTCTTATTAAGACTATCTATCTTAAACACAGATGACCATCTACATATGTAAATGGTCAATTACATATGTAGATGGTCAATTGTATATGCAAACCATTGATTGCATATCGATATGGGTACATAGATATGTATGGAGCCACCTTCATATGCAAATGGTTGGTTGTGTATGCAATAAACCATCTTCATACGGGAAAAACTAAAATATTGAATGATTTACTATGATTTATCTACTCTTTCTTATTAAGGTTCAATAATAATTACAAGGTCTAACCATTTTGAAGAACCTACTAATAACCCTTTTGAACTTGAAGACATTCATCCACTAGAAGATCTACCTAGGTATGAAATTTCAAACACATATACTAAATATTAAATGATTTCCTAGATTTTTATTTATTTCACTTTTATATTAAATTTTTATAATAATTACAAGGTCTAAAACTATTTTTCACACACAACCCATTAATAACCCATTCAAAAATATGCCTCCACTAGAAGATGTACCTAGGTATGAAATGCCTATAAACGTCTAATTCCTAACACCATTTATGTTGAAATTATCATTCTTAATTGAATTTCACTCAAATGCACATTTTAGGTAAAAATCCATAAAATGGCTTAAATGGTTCAAACTTGTCACATACAAGTGCCAATTTATGTCAAAGTATCCCTAAATAGGGCAATGCATTTTATGGGCCAGCTAACTTTGATTAGATCATTTCAAGTCAAAATGACAAATTTGCCATTTAGTGCTCTGGATCACTCTTTTCTTCTAATTCATTGGTACACATCACGTACCTTTGTTATTTGGTGTTGGAAACATCTAAATGGAAATATAGCTCCAATGTATCTAACATTACCTTTCAATTCTTCTTCAATCAAATTATGACCTAGTAATATGACTTTCTAACCATTTTGATTAATTGTGCACCAATTTCCAAAGAATTTCACTAAACTTGATTAAACTTACTTAAGCTAATTAAACCAATTTAAGAGCTTAATTAAGAATTCCATAGATCTTTTTGAATATCTCATTATTGGAAATTGATTTTTGAATATCTACATCACCTAGTGACATCATCTATGGGGTGGAATCCATCAAGCCATAAGTGCATAAAATATTAGGATTATGGGTCACCCATGCCTAGTTAATGCCTCCCATGTCTCTTTAATGCTTATTTATCTTGAGGATATTTATGATTTTAATTCCAAATATTAGGATTATCCATGGCCACACATCTTAATCTTGAGATGGATGGTCATTGTTAATCCTGACCAATCTCAAAAATCTATAAATAGAGAGGCCATGGACATGAATAAAAGAGCTTGAATATTGCAAAGTTATAATGTTAAATTATTTCCACAAGGCTTTGCATTTGATCATTAATTTTTATTTCAAGCTTCATTGATAGGCTAGTTTAGTGATTTGGAATCATGATCCTAGGTTTTATGGAGTGTTCTTGAGGCATTAGAGGAGCTTACCACCATTGTTGACAAAGACATGGATGTTTAATCAAGGGAGAACATTCTTCCGAGCCATATGGGTATGGTGAATCCATTTGGAAAGGTAATATGATGTTGCTTTCTTTCATTTGTTTCTTATTATCTTTGTAATTCCCATAGGAATAGATAGGCTTAGTTAGTTAGTTCTTTATGCATGTTTCATTATTTATGGACTAATGTTTGAGTAACTTGCTTTGTAATCCTCTCTACATCTTGGCATGCCTGGTGGGACAAGATGAATCTCACACTTGAATAACATCATTTTGAAATGTTAAAACATTCATTTGGACCTTTAAAACTCTTGAAAATTGATTTTCTAACTTTATTTTGCCATTTTTGTTTACCATGGTTTTACATAGTAACCAGCATTGGCAAGTAAGACCGACATCAGTTACCTAGCTTAACTAATGTTGGTCAGTAAAACTGACATCAGTTAGATCTTGGTTATCCAAAGTAACCATTGTTAGTTATAATAACTGATGTCAATCACTATGTTTTTCTTAAAACATAGACCTAAGAACTATTTTTCCAAAGTTCATTATTTCAAACCAAAAAGAGCCTCAAAGCTAGGGTACATGCTGAAATTTTTGCTACAAGGCCAAGCTTGACATTTGATAAAAACATGTTTAAATCACCTTTGGCATGATTAAAACTCAATTAGGATCTTCTTTTGGGTGTTTAACAAAGAAGCAACTAAGACCAAGGGGTCAAATGAAGACCACCAAATATTTCATTTGTGCTTAGAATTGAACACACTTGTCAATTATTTTTTACAATAGTTATTTACTTATGTTTTATTTGGAAAAAGGAGGAATGTTGTGTGTATGCTCTTCCATTTGTCCCCTATAGGGAACCCTTGATATCAAAAGTGTTATTCTTATTACAAATAGCCTAGTCTAAGGCTTAGAAATAATGTCATCTAAAGCACTCCCCAAAAACTCATCAAAGTTTGGTTGACCTTGAAAATGACCTAAAGTCTTTCTATTTTATGCTTTCTTTATTTTCATGCAAAATTGGCTTATGAGGGGGATGTCATTACCTCTCACAAGTTCCTTAGGGAAGATTTGACCTAGGGTTTCACCTCATGGAATTAACTTCATTTCACTCCTTTGGATTTGCACATGGGTCGTATCTACATTTGGACATTACACTACACTAAGCAAATAACATGATGTAGTGGTTGTAAAAAGTACTAGACCTTTTTATAAATAGGCAATGTCATAGTCACCCAATTTTTATGCTTGTCTTTTACATCATTTAATGTGAAAGTCATTGTACAATTGATTCCCCTAGAATGATCAAAACCTTGCTAGTTTAGTAGACCCCACTTTGCCATACCTTATCAATTTAGACTTAAGATGTTTATTTTTGTCATTAGCTTACTTGGTCTTGATTTATGTCTAAAACTACTTGTTAACATAAAAGAACTTAAAAAAATCACATTGTCCTCAATTATCTTGGGCAAGGGAGGCATTACACTATCTAAATGGAAAAATCACCTTTATCTTGTTCAAATTATTATCAAAAACTTTGTGTCATGTCATCCATTTTGGCACAGTCATGTTACCCGATTGAGTCTAGATATTTTACCCAATTTGATTAAATCCCTCATTTATAATCCACATTTGAAATTGAACCTTTCTAAGTTTTAAGGGTTTGTGTGTCAAAGTGGGTTCACCATTTACGCACTAAGCTTGTTTTAATTCAGGTTCACTTTTCTATTTGGATTGAAGGTTATTTATGAAGACTCAAAATCACATTATCATCTTGGTATAATCAAGTTATCTTACGTATCACTCATGCTTTTAGTCTTAGAACATATTTTATCCTACTGGAATCATGTGATGATGTTGTGCTAACTATTTGGTCCTAGATTTATACTTAGTGATTCATGTATGTTTTTACATCTTGAGTTACTTAGTTCATTTTGTCTTCTTCATAATCTAGAGAACTTTTCACCAAACTTCTAGGGTCAACTTGTAAAATTTGAAACTAGATTTTACATTACGAGCATATCACAAAGATATAGGCTTTGGTGTACTAGTTTTCACCTTGGGTCTTTGAGTTACCTTACTCTCTTTCAATCTATACATTTTCAACTTTACCAAAGGTTGACTAAACTCATGAACCAAATATTATAAAAATTATGCATGGTTTCAAACCACCCTCCCTTATAGTCTCATTGGTACCTTGGTTATTTGTTTAAGAGAGAACCAAAGCATACTTTGTTTTGGTGCCAATCATTGGTCCAAAGTTAGTCAATAACACTAAACAACTCTTTTAGACATGACTCAAATGTTCACTTGTAGTGGGGCCTCTTATGGCCTTAGTTATGAAGATAAGTAATTTTATGATGGTCAAGATAACCCCATTATTTTTTATGATATCCCCATGATAGTAGGATCCAAAGATGACTACAATGAATATTAGCCCCAAGAATATCAAGATGAAGCCCTTCTTATATTGATAGAATCTAGTGCTAGACTACCTTCTAACTTTCCTATAAAACAATTGCATACCTTAGTTAGAGAAGGAGAAAAATGATAGAAAGAGAAATATTTTGCACAAATAGACATACCTTCTTCCTCTAAAGGAAAGGAAATACAAACAAAGTCAAAACCCACAAATCTGGATTTTCTAGCTAGGATCAAGATAATAAGTCAATGATATGTAGATCAATTTGTCATAGAGTTAACTGACTCCATAGTTTCCACTTCAATTCAGAATAAATATTTGAAAGAATAAATAAATATGGTTGAAATTACCTAACAAATATTGGATGAGGACATTACCATAGTAGATCAAGGTAATATAAATGAACAATTAAAGTCACAAGAGACCTTACAAAGTGTTTCATTTGATATATAACATGCATTCTTCAATCATCAAGAATATCTTATTACTTTACAAATCAAAAACCCAAACATTTGGTTTGAATTTAGGAAGTCCTTTAAGATAATTTGGTAGGTTCTTTTCAACCAACCCAAAATTGGTAAATAAACATAGAAATTTAAAAAATCAATAAAGTGTGTAACAACCAAATTTAGGGAATGTTTTACAATCCAAGAATCAATGGCCTATGTTATCAACTCAAGGGGAAAATCAAAACTAAGTCATGGATAAAAATGTGTACACTCCCTATATATCCACACAAAAATAGTGGCACATTCCACCCCAAAAATAAAAAAATCAAGGGTGCATTCCACCCCAACAACAACAAAACTAGGGTCATATTCCACCCCACTAACAACAAAACTAGGGGCACATTCCACCCCAACAACAATAATACCATGTGCATATTCCACCCCAACAAAATATTATTCAATCCACAAAATCACAAAACATGCAAGAATGGAATTCTATGAAGGAAATTATTCAAAGATTGGAGATGAATAATAGAGTCAAAAAGTACAAGTTCGAGGAGATATGCCCATATCCATTTGATTTATCTATTATCCAAAACCTCTTTCCACCTCATTTTAAGGCACCCAAATTTGAAAACTATAAAGTTAAAGGAGATCCACGTGAGCACATATAAGCATTCTTCATCTTATGTCAAGAAGTTGCTTATAGTAGTGAATATATGCTATGACTATTTCTATGAAGTTTACTATGACAAGCTCTTGATTGGATACTTAAACTACCCAAAGGATCACTTGTAAATTGGAATGACTTATAAGAAAAGTTGGCTAACCATTTCTCATACAATATAGAACATGAAATAACCATTGTTGACTTATTCAAATCCGAGCAACATGATGGTAAAAGTTTCACTACATATCTATAAAGGTGGAGAACATTAACAGGTTGCTTTTAGCATAATTTACCAAAAAAATAGTTGGTTGATATCTTTACATAGAATTTACATCTTGAAGTTGCACATAATCTATGCTTATCTTGTTCTAACTCATTTGAAGAAATTATTGACAAAGGAGTACAAATTAAGAAGCCTCTTATTACTAAGGGCCATGTTAAGATTCTTGTGTAAGGTCAAGCGTCTAATCAAACTAAATCACTGGATCAAATAGTTATGTAGGATAAGGTTAATGGATTTATCAAAAATAAGAACATGGTTGGAAATGGCGTGACTATAACAAGACATGTACAAGTGATACAAGTTATGCCTCCTTCAAATGTAAAAATAAATCCCCCAAATCCACTACCTACTTTATAGAGACAACCTCCATGAAGGACATTTTATAACAATTTTAGAGTCTTTAGCAAGTTAGGAGAATCTATTGAAATATTGTTACAAAATTTCATTACAGCTAATTTGATTATATGGCTAGTATCAAGGACATTTCCTCAAGATCAACCAAAACTAGATTGGTATAAAGAGAACAAATGGTGAATCTTTCATCATGTTGCTAGTCATGGTGCATATCATTGCATTCAATTACACCATATTATTGAGGACTTTATTGAAAGTGGTGAACTAGAAATTAAGTTGGCCCCAAATTAAGACACAAATTAGGATATGGGAATCTACAAAGACCCCTTTCCTTGACATGATCCACCACCACCAAGAAATAATCAAAATGGTCATAATCAAGGATAGAGGTAGAATCAGAACCAACAATAAGGTCATAATCATAATGAGCATAATCAAAATCATATGCCCACACTAATAATGTGGCTTATAATAATGTACCTTATGACTATAATAACACTTTGGGATGCACTTTTGCAACCTATATTGCCACTATTACTATAAAACCATGTGGACAATCTCATGCTCCTCAAAACATAAGACCCATCATTATAGGGTCAACACCCTCTCCCCTTAGTAATACCATGTCAGGTTCACATCATCATGTTGCTACTCCATTTTCATGGGTTACTAATCCTAAAAAATAGTACCATTCTTCTAATTATAAAATCTCCTTATCACCTCTAGGTTGTGCAATTGCAACTAGATGCCCAGAAATTACCATCCAAGGCCCTTCACCCACTTTTTACATAAAACCCAATGAGAACATTTTTCCAATGGTTCCAAAGCTGAATATTATCCCATCAAAGACTAAACTAGTTTAATCCACAATTTAAAGGCCTTATAGTCTAATGGATCAATTAGATAAAACCCTTACACAAATTTCCATATTAAAACTCTTACAGACATCTAATGTCCATAGAACCATCTTCAACAAAATTTTACAAGATTCTATTGTGCTTAATGATATAAACCTTGATTAGTTCTAGAACCTAGTTGGACATTTGTCTTCATTTCAGTAAATCACATTTGATCAAAAGGACATATCCACCCTTGACCCAAACCACAATATCCCACTATACATTGAGATAATTATTTTGGATCATAAGATCAAGTGGGTTCTTATATATAATAGTTCAAGGCTGAACATCATATCTCTTAAATTGGTATGATGATTGGGTTACATAGATACATATATTTAACCAAAAACTATTGCAATCATGGCTTATGATAATGTTGAGAGGGAGTCATCTGGTACATTTTAGTTGTCAGTCATGGTTGGGTCTATTTCTCATCATAAATTATTCCATATTCTAGATATTGATCTTCTTTATAACATACTTTTTGGTCATCCTTGGATCCATGAAGTACAAGTAGTTTCATCTACTCTTCACCAATGCATTTAGTTTCCCCATGATGGGATTGAGGTTCTTATTCCCATTGATCAGAAGCCATACCAATATTACAAACATGTTGAAGTAGAGTTTTGTAATTATAACTATTGTGTAGGTTCTAAATTCATTATAAAGAATAACAAATCCATCAATTCTCATCCATATCCATCTAATTATATAGACCCTGGTGACCTAGCCTCCACTTCGGCTGATCCATTTTTTATTGTTTTAGCTAAAAAGGTTATTATTAAAGATGCAAGCATTTTCATGTACCATCTGAAGGACATCCTCCATATTACAAAATTACCAAAATCCCTTAAAACATTTTGTAAGCCTAAAACTTCCCAAATTCCTAATAGACCTAATCATATTTGGCAAATAAAGAAGAAGTAACCAAAACCTCATGTGGTTTTTATACCTACAATTGCACCAAAGAAAGATCAAGAGGATTTTATTGAAGGAGACTGGTTATATTCTAAAGACCTTGCTGATTATTTTTAGAATCCAAAGTATCTTATCCCCAAAAATATAATGGATCATCTTGACTATATAGGGAAAGGCCTTAGCCCACATGCATAAGGAAATTTAGAACCCTTATCAGCTACACTCATCAATTAGAATCATGGTCTTGAATTTAAATGACCAAAGGATGACCTCATGACATTTGATAGTGACTCTTTTGAAGTATTTAATAATGAGACTCTTAATAATGACACAACATCCCATTATATCCTTTTTGATGAGCTTACTAACTCAAATTTATTAGATTCAAATGCCATATTGACCATAACACCTATTGTAACTTCCTCTCTTAAAGCAAAAATCCATCCTAGTGATGCTTCCCTTCCTAAAGTAGGACATTATATATTTACCTTTGGTGTTTCCCATCCTAAAAAAAACCCTCATTTTAACTTATGCCTTTGTCATCTTAAACTTATAGATTGGGATCAAAAAAATTTATTCGTATGCCTTGATGAGTTTTAAAATGAAGAAACAATTATAGAACACATAGGCCTATGAGATGCATTCCCCATTGGTGATCATAAGCAAGGTTTTAATTTTTCATTGGATCCTTCTACCTACTTTGGAGAGGAAGCAAACTTTTTTGGTCATAATAAAGAATAAACATCAAGATATTTAGGTGAAAACCTCTTTGAGGCACTTGTTGATCAAGGAAAAAGTAAAAAAAAAAGACAAGTCTTTGAGTGAAAACATGTTTTAGGTGCTCCTAGGTAGGAAAGTTTGCTCATCCCCTCAAGAAATAGAAAGTCCATCTAGCCCAAGTTCCATAGCTAGTAAAAGTATATCTTCATAAAAAAATCAATTATTTGAGTGTCTTGATCTTGAGTTTCTATAGATTTTTTCCAATTGGCCTTTACCTACGAAGGCAGATTCTAATTCTTCATATTATCTAAATCTTTGGGAGGAACAACAAGAAGATCATGACCACACATTACCTATAATTATAGAATATGGATCCACACTCTTTATGGAGAGCATAATATAAGTGAATTTGGGAACCCATGAGGATCCTAAAAATATTTATCTTGGAGCTTCCCTTACTAAAGTAGAACATGAGGATATTATATCCATTCTTAAGGATTATATAGACATCTTTGCATGGGAATACTTTGACATGTCAGGCTTGGACCCAGATTTAGTTGTGCATCACCTTGTTATTCACCTTGATGCTAACAGTCAAGCAAAAGTTAAGAAATATGCATCCACACATCACCCTTTTAGTTAAGTATAAGTTGGAAAAGTTGTTAGGAGCCAATTTTATCAGACGACTAGACTACTTTGAATGGATTTATAACATAATACCAGTGAGTAAAAAGACCCCAAGCATACATGTTTGTATTGATTTTCATGGTATCAATAAAGCATGCCCTAAAGATGATTTTCCTCTACCCAACATTGACATGATTGTTGACTTGACTGCTAGGTACAAGATGTTATCCTTAATGGATAGATTTTCTAGCTACAATTAGATCAAGATGGCCCCTGAAGATCAACATAAGACCACATTCACCACTCTATGGGGGACATTCTATTACCAAGTTATGCCATTTGGTTTTAAGAATGTTGGAGCCACATATCAACATATAATGACTATTATCTTCCATGACATGATGCATGACATTGTCAAGGACTATGTTGATGATATACTATAAAAATCAAGAACAAGAGCTGGGCACCTTGATATTCTACAAAGAATATTTGAGAGGCTTCATGCATATAAAATTCCACTTGAATCCTAAAAAATGTGTCTTTGGAATCACATCAATAAAATTACTAGGGTTCATTGTATCACAATGAGGGATCAAAGTTGACCCTACAAAGGTCAACGTTATTATGGAAATGCCTCCACCAAACAATCTTAAATAATTGTGAGGTCTACAAGATAAGATCCAATATATATGTAGGCTCATTTCTTAATTGGTAGGTAAGTTCTATCCATTTACCCATCTCTCATAGAAAGAGGTAACATTTTAGTGGAATGAATATTGTTAGATAGAATTTGAAAAACTTAAAATGTACTTGGCCAATCCACTAGTTCTATGACCTTCAACACAAGGAAAGCCACTGCTTCTTTAAATATCAGCCATAGAACATGCACTGTGGGAAATTTTAGCTCAACATGATGATCATGGTAAAGAACATGTTATTTATTATTTAAGTTGCACATTAGTGGCTTATGAACATAATTATATGCCTATTGATAAGGCATGTTTAGTTATGGTGTTCACCACTCAAAAATTGTGACATTATATGTTAAATAATAGAATTATTATTATCACCAAGGTATATCCTCACAAGTTCCTCTTATCTAAATCATCTCTTCAAGGACATATGGTTAAATGGATTATGTTCCTTAGTGAGTTTGATATTGAGTACCTAAATCAAAAGGCAATAAAAGGACAAGTTCTTGAGGACTAACTTGTAGAAGCTCCTATTACAGCCACTAAACCTCTCAACTTTAACCTTCTAGATGATTCTATCATGATGATAGAACAAGCATCATAAGAAATTGAATACTTAATGCTCTATTTTGATGGATCCTTCACATCTTAAGGGTCTGGAGCTAGCATATTGTTGATCATGCCATAGGGCGATTTGATCCCCAAAGCATTCCATATATAATACTAGTGTATAAACAATATGGCTAAATATAAGGCATTATTTTAGGGCTCTATCTTGCTATACAGTGGGATATTCAAAGATTAAAATTATATGGATATTTGTAGCTAATCATAAATCCAACAACTAACCACTATCAAAAAAATGACGATAAGCTTAGTCCTTACAAGTGAATTGTTGATAACCTCAAAATGCATTTTAAATCTTTATAGTTTGAACAAGTTCTATGAGTCAATAATAGATATGTTGATGCCATGGAAATAATTAGTTCCATGATTCAAATGCATGAAAGTCCTAAAGATTATTAGTTCTTGATTTAAAATATTCTTCAGTGAGCACAAATTCTATCAGATTTAAAGAGGATATGCACCATTGTTGATCCTAATTCCTCCCCTGAACTACCATGGTACCAAGATTTTTATAACTATTTCCATAGTCATGTATTTCCTACCAACCTTTCTAACAACCAACAAAAACTTTTCCTTCATTGCTTAACATGTTATATCCTCCTTGAAAACATGCTTTATCGTAAAGGCTATGATGGAATGCTTCTTCATTATTTATCTTTTGGAAAATCTAAGCTGGAATTAAAAGAGGTTCATGAAGGAATGTGTGGGGCCCATACCAATGGTGTAGTCCTAACAAAGAAAATTCTCAGAGAAGGATATTATTAGACCAAAATGGAGATAGATGCTTGTAGTTATGTAAATAATTGTGTTCCTTGTTAGCAACAACATGCTTGATACATGCACCTTCCTTATCATTGCAATTGATTACAAAACCATGGTCATTCTCAACATGGGGTCTGATATCATTTGTAAAATTAACCTAACATCTTCAAATGGCCATAAGCACATTTTGACTGCAATCGATTACTTTACCAAGTGGATTGATGCCATTCCTCTCACTTATGATATTAGGAAGCAAATATCCAAATTCATTCATTACCATATCATCTATCGATATGGCATCCTAACCTATATTATATATGATAATGGTAGATTCTTTATAAACCAAGATGTGAAATCTCTTTGTGCAAAATTTAAAATCAAGCACAAGAAATCCATTCCATATAACCTGCAAGATAATGGACAAGTTGAGGCATCTAATAAAACCATTCTAGCCATCTTAAAGAAGATTGTTAATGATACTAGATAGAATTGGCACTTGCAACTCTTTTCTACCCTTTGGGATTATAGAACCAATCATTACACCCCAACTAGAGCTACTCCATACTCCCTTATTTTTAGCATAGAAGTTATCATCTCAATTAAGATTGAGATCCCATCATTAAGAATATCACTGGGGCACATTGAAGATATTGAAGACTATAGATCCTCATGGCTATAATAACTATAACTTCTTAATGGTAAGCATTTGGCTTCCCTAGAAAACTTGTAGGCCTATCAAAATAGACTGTGAAGAAGCTACAAGTGCATTTTCTCTTGATAATTTAAGATTGGTGACATAGTTTTGAAAGAGAACCAAAAAAACATGAATTTTGAACCAAAAAAGAAAGGAAAGTTTTAGCCTAATTGGTTAGGACCATATATTGTCATGGAAAACTATGGATCAAGAGCATATCGATTGGCTAAACCTAATGGTGAAGAACTTTTACAGCCCATCAACATCATACACCTTAAGAGGTTATACACATGATAAAATTTGAACCATTGTCTATAAGACCCCTAACTCAAGGGAAACTTGTGCTATCATAATTTTATCCCACCCTTTTATCTTACCTTGAACATATTTTATACTACATTAGTCCACTTTTCATGATTATCGACAGTAAAGGCTTTGAATCCTTGGCACTCTAAACACATTCTTCATCCCATTATGGATTAATCTCTTTGAGAAGCATATTGTTTGTTATGCCTAAGATATGTTATAAGCTTGAATAATTTTTATCCCTTGACCAATTATGATCTTGATTATGTCTCATTAACATTATGAATATCTTTGGTAGTAGTTCTACAAAGCAGTTCGGCTAATATAGTCATATGTAGCTTCAAACAAGTGAATAGCTACATCTTCTTAGTTATTATACATATTTATTATTCTTTCTTGTTTTATCAATAACTTCACTATAATCAATTTGTGAGTATGGGTCATTGTAACTGGCTTAGCTATCTTATTAGAGCCTCTATCTTAGGACATGTATCTCCTCAACTAGATGGTCCCACCTTGTGTATATTTTATCCCAAAAACACCAAAAACATTAGAAATACTTTTAAAATACAAAAAACATCAGAACATGATCCAAAAAATAACAAAAACATTATCTCATTCTTTTATACATTTATAAATTCTTATTCTACCATGCTACAATCTTACCTTTTTACAAGCATGAAAACACCAGTTCATTTCATCTTAACCCATGCACTTGCCATTTTATAAGATCATCCTTTTCATCTCATCAGTTTCTTGTTTGCTATACCATTCTCATTTGTTTGTCATATCTTCCATTTCTTTTATAACATTAATCATACTAATTTGATCATCATTTTTATTTTATCCCATTTCTTGGGAGAACTATATTTAGCCTGAAGTTCATGCTGGAACATGCATTCATGGAACTATGTAGGTAGCATCCACTTGTATTATACATCTAGAGTTAGCTTGGTTAATCCCTTCCTTTTATCTTCCCCCATTTATTCTATCATCATTCCTCTTTAATTAGGGAACAATTATCATTATTATTTATTATAATGTGGTGGATAGTAATGCCTCTACCGCACATGCATGAACATTTGTCTTTAAACTGCACTAACTTGGTTTTTGTTTGTGTGTGTTTTGTTGTGTTTTATTGGTGTTTTGTTGTGCTTTCACACCTATCCTTTTATTTATTCTCATTTTTCTTACTTCTTATATCCATTCTTGGTCTTATGTTTCATTGATTATTTTTTTTCTTTTCTCTTTTGTGTTTTAGAACATCTTGATGATTCACATGGATCTTGATCCTATGTTATCACATTATTCTTGGACCATTTTATTTGATTGTTATTGGTGTCTTGTTTTTTGTTTGATTTTTATTTTCTCTTTTGTGTTCAATAATGCCTTGATGGTTCACATGGATCTTGATTATTAATATCTTGGTCTCGTGTCATTAAGCTGTTTTTGATTTTTATTTCTAAACATTTTTGTTCCTACTTAAGTCTTGGTGATCATATCTTGATTTCAACTTAGGTTCATTTACGTTTATCTTTTTCTGTCTTTGATTTTTTCTTTAAATGTAAATCATTGTAACTCTAGTTTTGGTTATTATTTCACCATTATCCTTAGTTATAGATATTCAAATTTAAATTGGATCAATGTAATTGGAATCGTATGTTATTCTAAGTTATTCATACTTATGAAGCCTTATTTATTTTACTATAGCAAGCACTTTGTGCTCAGGTCTCAACATCTTAACATCAACATCATCTCTGATGAATGATTCTCAAGAAAATTTTACAACACCGAGGCTCCTAATATGAAATTAGGCTTCTAGGTAGCATGTATTTTAGGCTTCTTTCTCTATGCTTAGACGTGCATCTCTTTACATACATTATGAGTCTAATCAATTTTTGGTCATTTTTCATCATTCCTCATTCTATTCTCTCCTAAACTTGGGTGAACTACATTGGATTAAAGTTCATGTTGGAAAATGAGTCCACACAACTATGTAGGTAGTGCTCAATTTCTATTGAGGTCAGCTCAACTATCTCCATTCTTCTTTTCATCTCTCTTATCACTTTGTGAATTCTCATGTGCTTGGTTTTATATGGATTTCTAAGCCATTACACCATTGCATGTACATTTGTGCCCACTTGCTTTAACCTATATTTTCATTTATATCCTTGACCTATTTTGCTTGCCAATTACCCATGCTATGGCACAACATCTGAACTATGTCTGAATCAAATCAGCTCTAGAAGGGTAAAACCATTATTTATTCTTTATCAATGATCAAAATTTGACCTACTAAGGCAAAACTATTTTATCATGATCAAATATGTTGTACTAAAGTACTTATTATATTCTCTTTAGAGACCCTGATCTAGTGGTGGTTCCCTTCCTGAAGTAGAACATTCTCTCTTTTCCTCTAATTCCAAGCTCTCCACATTAAAACCCATGATGGCAATATTTTAGAGTGTAACTTGTCTCAAGATTGATCAATGTCATAAGCATGAATATTGTACTCTCAAATTGGGTACATTTAAAGTGTGTCCCTTACATTCATGGATTGTATCTTTCCCATTCCTCCTATCTCTAGGGCCTATTATACCTCTAATTATATTTTGATCATTGATGGTAATCACATGTGCAAGCATTAGCTCATTTGGATGTGATTTATTTCATGAGTTAATCTCTCATTTTCTCTCTCTTTTTGAGATTCCATCCTTTTCTTCCATCCTAGTATGTCCTCTCGAGGGGGCATCATGGGTTTGTTCCAATTTCTTCTTAACAACTCTTTTATTTGAAAAAATATTACTTTGCCTAAATGTCTTACTACGCCTTCTCAAATAGGTAGAAAATCTAGACATTTAATTCCTAACACCATTTTTGTTGAAATTATCAATCTTACTTGAATTGCACTCAAATGCACATTTTAGGTCAAAATCCATAAAATTCCTTAAATGGTTTGAACTTGTCACTTACAAGTGCCAGTTTAGGTCAAAGTATCCTTAGATAGGGCAACACATTTTATGGGCCAGCTAACTTTGATTAGGTCATTTTGAGTCAAAATGACAAATTCACCATTTACTACTCTAGATCACTCTTTTCTTCTAATTCATTGGTATACATCACATACCTTTATTATTTGGTGTTGGAAACATCTTAAATAAGAATATAGCTCTAACGCATCTAACATCACCTTCCAATTGCTCTCTAGTGAAATTATGACCTAGTGATATGACTTTCTGCCCATTTTGATTAATTGTGCACCAATTTCCAAAGAATTACAATAAACTTGATTAAACTTACTTAAGCTAATTAATCAAATTCAAGAGCTTAAGTAAGAATTCAATATATATTTTTTAATATCTCATTATTAGAAATTGATTTTTGAATATCTGCGTCACCTAGTGACATCATCTATGGGGTGGAATCCATCAAGCCATAAGTACATAAATTATCAGGATTATGGGTCATCCATGCCTAGTTAGTGCCTCTCATGCCTCTTTAATGCTTATTTCTCTTGAGGATATTTATGAGTTTAATTATAAATATTAGGATTATCTATAGCCACACATCTCAATCTTGAGATGGATGGTCATGGTTGATCCTAACCAATCTCAAAAATATATAAATAGAGAGGCCATGGACATGAATAAAAGATCTTGAATATTACAAAGTTATAATGTTAAATTATTTCCACAAGGCTTTGCATTTGATCATTGATTTTATTTACAAGCTTCATTGATAGGCTAGTTTAGTTATTTGGAATCATGAGCCTAGGTTTTATGGAGTGTTCTTGAGGCATTGGAGGAGATTACCACCATTATTGACAAAGACAAGGATGCTTGATCAAGGGAGAACATGATTTTGAGTCATATGGGTATGGTGAGTCCATTTGGTAAGGTACTATGATGTTGCTTTCTTTCATTTGTTTGTTGCTATAATTTGTAATTTCCATAGGAATAGATAGGCTTGGTTAGGTAGTTATTTATGCATGTTTCATTATTTATGGACTAATGCTTAACTAACTTGCTTTGTAATCCTCTCTATAATGCCAAGCACAAGTACTAAATATTAAATTATTTTTTGTATTATTATTTATTCACTTTCATATTTATTTTTAATAATAATTACAAGTTTCATAACCATTTTTTGTGCATGACCCATTGATAACCCTTTTGAAGACATGCCTCCATTAGAAGATGTACTTGGGTATTAAATGCCACCTCATGAATATAAGTTCAAAATAACTTACCTATAAATAGTAAAACCAATTTCTAGATCTCATGAAAGAGAAACAATGGTAAAAATTCAACTCAAAAATACAATACAATAAAAAGGAGAGTACTAATAGAGGACATCATTGATATTGATGATGAGAACCTGATACTAGATGAAAATTCTACTCAACCAACACCAACTTCAATTTAAAACATCACTAAAAAATATGTGCAAAATAAGAGAAGTACATGAATAAATGGAAGGTCATTTAAGTCTGAGTGGGCATTGAAATATCCATTCATTGAACCTATGGAGCCATAAAACATAACTGACATTCTAACATAATGTAAATATACAATATGTAGTTGGAAACTTAGAAAGGGCCACAAAATTCAACTCAAGCTAGACACAATCAAGAAATATTGTGGTAAAATATGTGTTAGTAAAAGAAAAAGATGGACAAAATAATGTTACACAATAGAGTATAGAATCATCATAAATATCAATGACACATCATTAAGAAAGGATGACCAATTACAACTCAATTCATAAAAGTGGCTCAATCAAATCTACATATAAAAAATATATAGTTATCCACAATATATCACATTTTGAAAAGAGGTAGACCAATCTCCATTTTTTAAGATTATAAAATTTTATTTCAACATAAAGGATTCATAACATTCCACAATCACATTAGTTAGATAATAGTGCTTGGGATATCATGAAATGTCTACAATGATTGAAATGGATGATTTGAAATTAAAAGTAAAAGCATCATGGTTTATCTCACTATCCATTAATGAGGTAATAATAGTTGACAATTCATCATTGGTTTGCATGCATTTTAATACATTTTAGAACCATTAAATCAAACCTAACCTATTATATGTACATAAAATGATAAAAAATTGTAATTCTGATAACCTTTACAAAAAATTTATTTCTAATTTAGTTGATATAGCAAGGATGGATTATTATGATACATGTACCAAGTTAGTGTGTTTTGGTGTGGATGGTGCATTTATAATCAATAAAAAATGTAAAATAAATGCATACAAGTAATTTATCTAGATGTGATATCAATGGAAAAGGAAAACATATAATGAACACAAGATATAACATGAGAAAACCTCCAAGAGGTAAAAAAACCCACAAAGAATATTCATATTATGTGAAACTTAAATGTATCCATTATAGTCCTTCTTCCCCCCTCTTATCCTCTACAAATATTCATATAAATTGGAAATGTGTTATCCACATTTCCTCATTTGTCTCA
This sequence comes from Torreya grandis, assembly GCA_037957365.1. Lineage (NCBI taxonomy): Eukaryota > Viridiplantae > Streptophyta > Pinopsida > Cupressales > Taxaceae > Torreya > Torreya grandis. The sequence goes on from JARHVA010002628.1 coordinate 382,749, forward strand.
ACTCTCTTTCATTACATATTATAATGTAAACTCTTTATTAAATAGGCTACGCAATCTAACTATTATAATTTGACATTTTATAACCACCACTTTAATGATTCAAACCTATCCATAGGTCATTTAATATATTTTATTATTTATTTACATGAGGATAAACTCATGATAAATAATAAAATATATTATTATTTAACCAATGTAGTTTAATGTATTAAGGGTACATAACCACTTAACCATTAATTATTATAACATACTATAATCACATTTATAGTAAAGAAGTTACACTCCATTAACCATCCATGTGATGATTTTTAAAAGGTAATAATTAAAGGAAACATCCTTCATCATGCCATAGTAACCTATAAAGGAACTATGCTATGTAACATAGTCACCCAAAGGTATTACATTGTTTAACTATAGATACTCAAAGGTATTACACTATGTAATCACAATCACATAATCACCTTTAGAGTAATTACACTATACAACTATAGATACCTAGAGGTATTACACTATATAACAATAGTCACATAGTCACCTTTAAAATAATTACACTATACACCTATAGACACCTAAAGGTTTTGAATTATGTCCCCATAGGCACCTTTAAAGTAATTACACTATGTTATGCTAAACCACTTAGTGTGAGTTTAGGCTAAATGATTGTGAGAGTACATCCCATAGTTAAAATACATCTCACATTTTTTTACGAATAATCAACCAAACATATTGGAGTCTTTTATAACATATGGATCTTCATGCTACTATGTATTAGGTATAATGTAAAATTCCATACAAAGTTTACTAAAATCACATAAAGTGATATATTATACTACTTTTCAATGAGAATAAGTATAGAGAGATATAAGGAAACACACAACCCGCATGGATTTTAAGAAGTGACATTTCATGCACACTCCACCTGAATGGTAGCTCTAATAAGACCAACATTAAATTAATTTTAATAGGCTTTAGTTTATTGGTGTTTTACTATATTTTTCACCAAAGCTATACAACTTTGACTATCACTAATAAAGGTGGTATAATGAGTAAGTTTCATATGATGTTATTCTATCATCCTTCATAGACACAACACTTCTTTAGTAATTTCCACATGAAGTGCTCTAATTGATAGAACTTACAACAAACATAAACATGTATCTATAATTAGATTCATCATAGTATGGTTAACATCAAAATAACTAAATAAATTAGCATTATCAAATGAAAAATAAAATAAACTAAAGTTTATAGTTCATTTTATATGCTAAAGTATTTGCTTTGCTAATTTTCAATGATCCAAGTATGTATCCTTCATAAATATGAAATCAACACCCACATCATATGAAATGTCTATCCTAGTAATGGTTAGATAAATCAAAACACCAACAAGATATATGTAAAGATGGGTTAGCTTTATCACACAGGTTTTGGATCAAGCTTAACATCAAATTCAATAGGACTAGATGTATGCTTACAATCAAGCATGTTAAATTTAAAAATCATGTTATGTAATCTACATACAATAAATTCACTAATAATATGATACTAAGTTATCCAAACATTATATTTTTTATTAGGAATAAATCATATTATAATTTGAATCTTGAAGGATTTTTTCTTCCTTTTAAAGTTAACACTACGAGCTTGCATTTTATACTAAACCGACACAAAAAAATATCTATAAATAAAATTTTTTAACATGTTTTATAATTTATTTTGTGATAAAAATAAATATTTTAGTGAGTATACAATACTAGCCACTTATTTTATTGTAAAACAATTCAAAAACACAAAACCACAACAAAGACAAAAATTGCAAGTGTCGTAGGATAACTTATACACTAAATGTCATATAATAAGGCATCAAATTAAATAAAGAACCATAACAATGCATATAAAACATGCAAAAATCTAAATCTAAATTAGTTGCATGGCCATCTTTGACAAAAAATAAGACAAGTCAAGGGTGTCAAAAGTGTCACAAACTTCACACGTGAGATTTTGCATGATGAATAACCAAACTTTTTAACTATTTATTTTAAAATAAATTGATTAATTTTGATCAAAAGTAAAATTGGGATTGAAATTTGATTTTAGGTCCTTGGATCTACAAATGTATTTAAAAACTACACTAGTCAACTTCCCTTTATCTAATACAAGATTCCACATGCAAGCTACACGTTTTAAAGTGTATTTAATTAATTCTAATTTTTAAATAAAAATATTTAATACATGTAAAAAAAAATATTTTTTGACTATATAAATAAAATAATTAAATATTTTTTTATAAAAACAAGTCAACAAAAGTGGGACCCACCACTACTTGCATGGAATATAGAGTAATTATTAAAGCTTTGATTTAATAAATACATTGGAAATGACTATTACTAACCATTTAGAAATAGTAATTGCATATAGTTGTAGAATTTAGGTGTTGTAGAGGAGATTTAGGAGGCCAAACTAGGCCTTAGAAGCTTAAGTTTCACCTTTTATACAATAACCATATCTAAATTTGGTTGACAAAAACTAAATTTTGCTACTATTCTACTGCACAAGGATGCCATTACATAGGTATGGCAAATTAGAGATAGTAGGTGAACTTCTATAAGTTGGAGGAGGCCATCTTAGGCCATAAAATTTGACATAAAACCTTAAAATGGTCCTTTGAGTAAGATACTACCCTAAAACTAAGAGTTTGTATCCAAAATATGATTTTTTCAAAATTCATGATGCTCCAGTCATATATTTATGCCCAAGAGAGAGAGATAAAATTAATATAAGCTTAGAATGGCCTTCTTAGGCCCTGAAACATTACAAGAAGCCTTAAAATATCAAATCTATCCATCCTTCAAGATTGAATTTTTATGCTTAAAATCTAAGTATTTTTATTTCTCAAGTTCTAGGAGGTTGTACAAGTGGAAGAATGGTGCAATGAAGTAGTAGTGGCACTTCTAAAGGCTAAAAGTGGCTAAATCAAACCATATAAAGCTCCAAATTATCTTGAAATGGCCAAACTAAGTGAATAAAATAGTATTAGCTAAGTTTTATTATCTAGAATTTTATTTTTCACTAATTTTTAGCTCACACAAACCAAAAAATGGCATTTAAGAGGAGAGAGAAAACTTGAAATGAGCTATGGGAGTCAAAATCAAGGAAAGTAAAGATCAAAACTACTTAGAAATGGACAAACTAAGAAAATTGAGAGACTATAATGGATATTTATATCCAAAAATCTATTCTTTTACGAGTTTTTAGTTTTCTCATGTTAGAAAATGATGCTTGGGAGGAGAGAGAAAAATTGAATTTCTTTAAAAATTGCCTCAAAGGATCTATGGAAGATTATAAATTCTAAGAGAATGATTTTTGATAGATTTAAATGCCAAACAATATCAAATAAACTTGAAATCAATTTTTTCTTACCAAATCTTCAGGTAGAAGGCCATACCATAAGTCATGCAAGTCCTCCACAGAGTTGATAATATCTTGAAAATGGTATGATTGGTGAAATCTACTAATGAACACTTGTAGTGCATAGATCACAAACTTGACAAAGAAAGAATCCTAAAAACACTCTTGTGAACATGCCACAAGATCTACAAGCATAGTTTTAATAAAAAATGAGTTTGAACATAGCTCAACAAGCCTGATCTATAACCTTGTCACTTGATCATCACATCACCAAATTTGATACAATGATAAAATATGTAAAATAAATGCATACAAGCAATGGATATATATGTGAGATGAATGGAAAAGGAATACACGTAATGAACACAAGATATAACTTAGAAAAAATTCTAATTAAAATAGACATTATTAGGATAGAGTCGAAGGCTCATACACACAACTAAATCAGTCAATCAACCCACATATTTTATTCAACTACAACATTACATTATATAATAATTGTTTGAATAACCATTTACTCTATAATACGTTGGTTGTTATAACAACTAACTTATCTCTAAATATACTTCTTATAAATCACTACATGATTTATATTAACAAATCACTAATAATAATATGTTCACATTATACATTCACATTATTATTTTTCTCAACATTCCCTCTCTAAATGGGAACTCACAGATGTCATTTCCAACTAATAATGCATTCATTACAAAAAAAAGCCCCATTTTATTAAAATTTTCCTTTCATGACTTATTTGAATCTCACAATTTACAAGGGACTTGACTCTTAACTCTGACACTTGACTATTATGAACCCTAATATTATTAAAATGACTCAAACTTTTGATAAGACTTTTACAAATCTTAACTAACTTAAAAAATAATCAACTACTTATTTTGACAATATATAAATAAATTAATTAAATGACTCACCAAACATTAACTCACTAACCCTAATAAATAACAAAAACTTAAAACAAAATTAAACCTATTAAATAGACTTATTAAATATAAAATGGTGAAAAACTTAATAAATTTAAATGAAATTAATAAATTTGAAATACACTAAAACTTTGAATTTTGTCAAGAAATGAAAAAGATATCTCAATTTTTAGGGCACTACTCCGAACTAATTCTTTTTTTCAAATTTTAGAATGCACACAGTGAATAGTGATGGGTGGAAAACTATGGAAAGAATGGGCAGTGTGGAAGTAGAAAGGAAAATGCAGATGGGTGGTGGAGCCAATAAATTCTCATATGATCAACATTGAGAATTGATTGTTAATTTTCAAGAAGAGTAGATGAATGTATGAAAAGTAGTTATATGTGGTCTACACAACAATACTATTTAAAAATCATTTTGTTAAAAAATAATAGGAAAATAAAATATACAAAGAGGTCCCATTAGGGTGCCTGCTCTGATACTAGTTAATGAAAATATCCCTTATCAGCCTCGAGCCAAGGCTCATACACATTATTCAATCAGTCAATCAACTCTCATATTTTATTCAACTACAACATTATATTATATAATAGTGGTTTGAATAACCACTTTATAATAAGTTATTTATTCTAATAACTAATTATTAACAACTAACTTATCCCTAAATATACTCTTTACAAATCACTACATGATTTACATTAACAAATCAATAATAATAATAATAATAATAATAATATGTTCACATTATTGTTTTCCTCAATAACCTCCAAGAGGTAAAAAACCCATAAATAATATTCTTTTTATGAGAAATTCAAATGTACCCAATATAGTCTTTCTTCCCCTCACTTCTCCTCTACAAATATTCACATAACTTAGAAATGTGTTTTCCACATTTCCTCATTTCTCTCAACACTCGTTCATAACATCTTATAATGTAAACTCTTTATTATATAGATAAAGTAATCTAAGCATTATAATATGATATTTTCCAACCACCACATTAATGGGTCTAAGATCACTAAAGGTCATTTAATGTATTTTATTATTTATTTACATAATAATAAACTCATAATAAATAATAAAATATATTATTATTTAATCAATGTAATTTAATGTATTAAGGGTACATAAATAACACCACTTAACCATTAATTATTGTAATAATAATTTAGGGGAATAGAATTATTATGTGCATTCACCTATAAATAATAGTTTCCTAATATATGATTTTAATTCATTGCATGGCACATAGAGTGAATCTTGATTACAAAATTATTATCACATTGAGAAATGTCACAAAAGTGGAGGACCTTATCCATGACTTGTACACATACATGTCAAGTAGTCTAAAAATATTTTTAGAGTTTCATAAATTTACAATTGGAGTGATTGATGTAAAAGTAACTTTTAAAAGATGTTGATACAATATGGGTTTTCATGTATGAGCCTACATGTAGAATATTTGAATAATATCCATCACTAGTAGGTTATATGTTTAAATACTAGGTGGAAGTTGATAAGGCAAAAACAAAATTGTACCGATCGATAGATTTAAAAACTTTGTTAACATTTTGTGCTATTTTGCCTATGCTGAAATAAATTCATTGTTTGATGAAACATGCACATGAGAGATCCATTTATATTGTTGACTTCATATGGTTGAGGAAATATGTTTATTAATCTCTTGATATCATATACTACTCACAAAAAGGTTTTAAAGGACCAATATTGAGTGGTTAAGAAGTATTAGGAGATATTAAATACCCTATAAAATATTTGAAATTTAATATTAACAATCATCTTTTTATTTTTGTTAATGGAAAGGAGATACCACTACATAATTTCCAAAAATTAACTAATTTGATTAGATTGTAAATTGAATAAGTCCTTATAACATGGGTTATATATGATAATATCATAATCAAGATACTAATAAAATTGAGAAACATTTCACAATGCTTATCATCTAAAATTTGATATTATTTTAAAAGGGATGAGTTTGTTGAAGCCATGGGAGTGATGAATCCTATATTTTATAATATTATTTATGGTGAAGATAGAACAAGTACTTTATTTATCAAATGCATGGGTACTCTCATTAATCATTTTAGTAGGTCTATTGAGATCAATGGAGTTGAAGTTAAGGGTATTTTTCAAAAAGTGTTTACTAACATCCCAGTCAACACATTTTGGAATTATCATGATTGATCAATTTTTGGTGCTTAAATGAACCAACAAAAAGTGGTTTTATTAAAATATTTTGGAAAAAACTATATCCCACCAGTGTTATACAAAAAAATATTAGAGAATATTTTTAATTATATGAAGTGTTGCAAACAATGATTTTGGGGTCTACGGAAGATGAAAGGGTATTTAGTGTGTTATCTTTTGTTAAATCAAAACTTCAGAATAAATTAGACAAAATTCTTGAGACATGTTTGAGGTTGGATGTATTTCCTTATGAAAGGGCACTTTTAGTTTGGATTTTTCTCACTAAAATAAGAGGAGTTGCTAATACAACTAAAAATGTTACTTAAACTACCTCTAAGATGGTACATAGGAATGGCATCTATGAAGAACATGTTGGAAAAGGATTATTTCTTTTACCTAATTTTTGGTAAATGGTATGTATTCTAAATAAATTGAAATTAAATTCATATTCATTATACATTTATGATATACTTATGTTAACAATATTTTTTGTTTTTTTGTTTTTAATTTAAGGCATGACATTAAGGATGTTGAGTTGATTTTGGGCTAATGTACTACTTATCTTCTTATGATATCAATTTTGTACAATTGTAGAGTGAATTTAAATGGCACCCTTACCTCAATCTTTCATAAGAGTTAAAATAGTTATTAACTCATTTATTATAACCTTGAATTGGTACCACCATGTGAATGCCATGTTTAAATAGAAATGCCAATATTAATTTCTTCGTTGAACATCTACATTTTTATGCTTGGGAATTTATGCAAGGTTGTAGTATTAATCACTTGAATTATTAACCTAATGTATAAAATTTATTCAGTCTCAATTATATTATATATGAATCCCTTGATTGATTTGTTTACAAATATTAATCACTAAATTATCTAACCATTTCAAATGAAATTATATATGTAAATTTTGAATACATACATGAAGCCAAAAATGCAAAAAATATATTAATTATTATAGATAAGTTTAATTATAATCTCTATTTTTAATTTCAATCCCTTAGATTACAATATTTATAAAATATAAATAAAATGCTAAGTAGAAATGTCATTGTTTGTTAGACACTAGGGTGTCTGTCTAAATTTATTGTATTGAAGACATTCCACATCCCTGGCCTTCAACTTGGCTATTGGTTTTGATGTCTTTCAAGATACTTGAATCCATAAGATCATATGTTGCACGATGGATATTAGTAATATTTGCACGTTCTTCTCTAGCAACATCTCCTGTTGAAATCAAGGTGGGGTCTACTTCAGCCTTTTATTTATATAAAACTTCAAGATCCAAGCCATGCTATTTATTATTTTCTTTAAATTATTATTTTGATTATTTATTGTTACAATCTTTTCATTTAGTGAAATGCCACAATTAAACTTTTATGTGCATTTTTCAAATTTATGTGAAGGACATGAAATTAATTCTTAAAATTTATATATTTTGATTGTAAATGAAAAAATAATATTAATTATTAAAAACTTATAAAACAAATTTTAATTTCAAAAATTTATCATAAAACTTAGCACAACTTTTTCTTTTTCCATGTCTATAATTGAAACAAGACTTTTGTTTTTCACCCATTTATTATGCTATGTTTAGGATTATGCATTTAAATTTTCAATCATGTTTAACATTACATCTAAAACCTTATCATTAAATATATTTATAATAGTAATACCTCCATTAATAGCCTAGTTGAATAAAACATCAGGTTTTGTAGGTTGATGTTCAACCAACAAAAATAAATGACTATGTTATGTGTGGTTATGAAAATAGGCATTTATTTTTAGAATCAAAACTTTAGCTTGATATTTCTATTTTCTCAATTCATCAAGATTACTAATAACAACATCACTACTAAATGCTTTAGCATTATCAGCCAATAAATTATTTAATGAAAAAAGTAAGTTGGTCATCAGATTGTGTAATTTCATCAATAATAAAAGTAGCAATGCAGTTAGGTGGAAAGGTGCCTACAAAAGGTTGTTGGAAAGTCTCTATTGTATCTATATGATAACCCTATATAATTTCATGAGGATTAAAATTAGGCATCTAGGTGCCACTATCAATCCCCCAAAACTCATCATCAAGATTGATTTGTTATATAAATGTGGTTCCTGTTGCACTAGGGAGACCATCAAGTGAAAAGGTAGAAAAATTAAAAGTCCTAAATGTAGAGTGTCAGTACTATGTGCATGTCTTGTAGAAAATAGTAAATATTCCCTTTCCCCATAGTTTTAGTTTGGGGTGGTGGTGGTAGTAATGGAAAATTTCTCTTTGTGGAATTATTTCCTATAAAATGGACAAGATAGTCACAATTCACAAATGGAAAATAGAATAAATTACACATTAATTTAACATATACCAAAAATAAAATATTAATTTTATTTTTTATACTTTGTTCTTGTTGTTGAAAAAAATGTTGTGCCAACTAAAATATATAAGTTGTTGGTGTTTATGCTATAGATTGTGACATTGTAAATATATAATATTAAAATAACACAAAAAATAAACTTATTATTTTAGGAATGATATTATAAAAGCTGAGAATGACATACCAACAACATGAGAGGGAACATGTTGAGGCAAAATCAAACTCCTCATCTATTTTTTTCTAAGAAATTGTTATGGAGATGATTCCTCCTCCATGTCTATTTTAGTAGATACCTCAATGGATTGATGACCTTTAATTTCCACTTTTCTTCTGGAAATGTATAAGCAAATTTTTTGTGTAAAAAATAAATAAGATTTGGTATATTAAACATGTCATATAACCATTTAAAAATAGTTATAATGAATCACATCATTGTAACCTTACCTCTTATTCTACAATGGAGAGTGAATTAACAACCATTTTTCATCTAGAGTGGTTGAAATATTTGTGTTAGCTAATTCAAAAAATTCCTTATTATAGAATTTAATTAGAAAATTTATACATGAAAATATATAATTTTCATTTTGACTAAAAAGACTCAAATCATCCTTAATTTTATTTGAAAAGTATGTACACCAATAAAATTTCTAACCACCAAGAGTGTGTAGGATATGGAAAATAACCTAGAATGGAATATCTAATGCTCTTCCCTACAACACTAATCTGGCTTGAAATAGTTCAATCATGCCAAGGAGAAAAGGATTTATAATGGATTCAACTTTAATCCCCTTTTTTTATGGCTTTGGGTGGCTATAAAATTTAAATAAAAAACATTAATAGCGAATTAGTAACTAATTAATATGTTAAAACTATTCTACAAAATTTAATTATAAAATAAAAAACTAAAACAACATACCATCCATTTACAGGCCATAATGGGACTCCAAATATTTTTTATCATTGTTAAATATAAAAACCTTTGTAGTCATATAAAAATATAAAATTGGTAACTTGAGTGTGGCTTATGATTCCCAATCCATAGATCCATCTCACTTTCTCTCATGACCCTCATAGACTTATTTTCACTAATTCTCAGTCATTTGTAACCTTTCAAACTTGATCCCAACTAAGCTAGGACCCACTTTTCATGACCAATCCATCCCCCTAGGTACCATCTACCCAAGACAATAGTGCCACACTAGGATTATAGCATCAGTGCCACTCCTATCAACTTTTGATGCTATTTTCCAAGCTCATTTCTAACCCCAATAGTCAATTTCTTCTAGTTCCCCATCCTTATTCTTGTCAACCCAATGTGAGCACATTCAACTCATGACCAATATATCCTTATAAAATTACATTCAAATATTATTTATAATGTGGTTGGCAAATATCATATAGAAATCAAGAATATAAACAAGACTACTCATGCACATTTCCCTATTCTCTGCATACAACCATCCAATACTATTTTATCTTATTCAAATCCTTACACTAGTACCTAATCATCTCAAGAATACCTAGTTTAGGATTTCATTTCATTATCATATCATAATTTCACCAATCACTTTTCAAGGGAGAACTATATATGACATGATCCCTCTTCAGAGTATTGGTATATAAGCAACATGCCCACATAAGAGGTGTGGATCCACATCTAGTGAATATTACACACACTAACCCCCCTATTGTTCAAAATTGGTCAAAATATAATGAAATATAGGGTTTGAATATAAAATATACTCTATGAGGAGCTCTACAAACTTCAAGCTACTAAAATTTTAGAGACAAGATCACACATACCTGTTGAACAAAACCTAGAAAGCTCAGATCCTTAGAATAATAATATCAAATAAGGACTACAGAATAAGTGCCACTATTATCCACTTATAGTGCTCCTATCCAATTAGAAAATAAAATTTATAATCCTATTTGTCATAGTGTCCCAGGCTTGCATAGTGAATATCAAATCTTGTCTTAATTAGATTAACATAGTTTAAACTGTCTTATTTTCTCCCTCTTATTACTATTTTTAGAAAAGATCTAATAACTAATAAATTTAATAAATTAATAGCTTAGTTACCACATATTGTTTACTAATTTATCAATCTAGACCCTTTAACTAGATTAGGAATAAAACCCTAATTATTTCCAAAATTGTTAAATCATTTGATGAATCCTACTTCATTTGTGCACAAAAACCTTATAAACCCTAGGGTAAAATTTTTATTGATTTTTCCTATAATTTTGGAATTTTTATTTGAATATTTAAATCATAAATTCGTTTCAAATTTTAAAATTTAGTAGTAAATTTTGAAATAATTTTCTTTCAAACCCTAGTTTCCCATACTAGGTCCTAGTATTTTTCATTAATTTTCCAATGATTTTTTGAATTTTTACTAGCATATTAAATTAAAAAATCAATTCAAATTTTATAGTCAATTTCAAAATAATTATTTTTCAAAACCCTAGTTGAATACACTAGGTCCTCTTGATTTTGAGATATCACCTTACATTCTAAAATAAAATTTCAAAAATAGATCTCACTTATTTACAAATTTTTATTACATTTCTTGCACAAAATAAAGAGACCATCATTGGTCCTATCATGTACATTAATGATGAAGTATACCATATGTTAGTGAAAACCTTCATTCTTTTAATTTCATGCTTACTTTTTATAATAAGGGATGTTATTACAAAATTCATTGCTTAAAATGCACAAAGTTTCAATATTCATTTTGCATACTTTCTCTCACTCATATGGAAAAAAATTTAAGTTTATCATGCTAAAATTTTATAAATGTTAGGATTTATGTAAAAATTTTCTATACATTCATGAAAAAATTTATGCTTTCTATCTCTTACTTTCTATTTTTCATATGGAAATGTTTATTAATGTTATCATGTTAAACACATTAGAAATGTCATAACACATGCCAAAGTTTCTTATGCATTCATTCATAAATTCATGTTCTCTCTCCCTTGTTTGCTATCTATCATTAGTAATGCTCTTTATAAGCATACTTTTAATCAAATTATATCTTCAATTTCATGCATTTTATTCCACATACATGGTTTTTACCTAGAGGAACTATTGTATAAGATAACAACCACCTATCAAGTTTTAACCTCACATCTTATGCATAAGAAATAACTTCCTTCTCATTCTCTCCACCAAGAGGGTGATAACTACTTTCGATCTAAATAGGTCCATGTTATCACCCCTAAAAAATGTGAGGTAGCCTATACTTTTATTCTCAATGCATACACTACGTCTATAGCTTCTTCAAATTCTATTCAACATATGTGCTTACATGTTCAATTAAAAACAATTAGGGTTTTCAGTTATGAGACTCTAAGGGATCAAATAATTAGTATGAGCAAGTTAATTTCATATTTACAAATGTATAATTAACTATTACATGAAAATATCACAACATTGTAAAATCATATATAATACAAAAGCCTTAAAATCACCTTAGTGTCAATCATGTATATACACCTTCACTTAGTCAACTAGTTGCAAACAATGTTACATATCAAAACAACAAACCATAATAAATTAACTCGACAACTAGTGATTCAAAAAACATTAAAATATCAGCTAAGAGTTCAAGTGACACACTCAAGGAAATGATTCAATATAATTGGATCAAACTAACTCTTTTACATCCAATGAGAAGATCTAGATATTATTGTGCATATCATAGAATGCATGGGCATCACACAAATTCATGTTTGGCATTGAAAAAACATATACATTAGATAATTGCTAATGAGGACCCTATACAAGGTAAATCAGTCAGGAAATCCACAGTGACATAGGAACACATTCACAAAGGGTCAAATTTAAAAATAGTACAAAAGTGGTTACCAAAGCATAACTCAAAACAACAAAAGGATCAAAAAGAAAAATCAGAGAAAAAAATAGTACCACAAGCACAAGTAAAGAATGAAAAAGATTCAAATCTATCTCTACAAAATGAGGCTCAACTTTTAAATCAGTATGGGTTTGGTCAAAATTATATATAACAGTTTCATTATCAAGGTCAAGGGTTAGGCAAGCATGTTCAAGGCATCACTAATCATATTCCAATAGTTGATAATATTTTTCACCAAGGTTTAGGATTTATTAAACATCCTAAGGCAAATCATTCATAGACACAATTTATCAAAGGAAAATATCTAGATACAATAAAGGTCAACACTATCATCTTATTGGTTCAAAATCAAGATGATAATGATGATTAGAACAATACAAGCTATTATGATTTCCAAGATACTAACAATTCAGTGTCATATTCATAGTCATTCCATCATGCTTCATAATCATGCATGATTACTTTGTTTGATACAAGACACCATGATATGGAGTCTCTCATGAGACTCATTAGTTAGTATAATATAATCTCTTCTCAGCCTTACTTGTACATAGCTTATTTTCAATGTATTGAATATACTCTTCCTGTGATTGGTTGTACATAGTTCATAACATTTCAAAAAATTCAAAAAAAAATCAAATTTTTAAAATCCAAAAATATTCAAATATGTCACAAACACATAAACATCTTGATTGTGTGCATCCTCCATGGTTTACATTTATACTACTATACTAGACTTACATTTTTATATTCTATGCTATTATTTGTCAATTTATCTACATTACCATGCTTCACTTGATCTTTTTTTAGTGTGTATAGTGACTTCTAGACCCTTGATAGCTTCACTCTACCCATTGAGGGGGCATCCTACTCCTGCATGTGAGATGCACATTGATATATCTTCCGCCTAGGGGTATCTTCTACATGACTACACCATCTAGGTTATGTCATTTCTACACACCACACTCTAGTTATCATGTTGATGTACATTATTCACTAGATTACATAGATTACTCTATTGACACTCACTAGTATTTAACACTTGTGTATTTATTTGCATATACCTAGTCTTGCATACTTTCCCCTTGATTTGATTAGTTATATGAAATTGTATTCCTAGTTATTTCATGATTTCCTTTTTTGCTTTACATAGCTAGCTTTTTTGCATTTATTAGTTCTTGTTTGTCTCATATAAGTGCCTTAGGATATTTGTCAATGTCTTTTGCTTCTATTCATTTGTGTGCCTTAGGATATTTGATAATAACCTTTACCTGTACTCTTCCATGTGATTGTGGCTTCGACACCAATTTTGCTTGTTTTAACTATGTGTATGTGGCATTTAAACATGCCTTATATGTTTTATTTTTAGTCTGAGTGACATGTGCCAATGTCCCTTATTTTCTTGGCCTCTTGGCCAATTTTATATGCTTATTGCTTATTGCCTTATCTGCTTGTTTCTTGATTGCTTTTGATTGTTTGCAATGCCATGATCTAAATCATGCATTATCTAACTTCTTGGATGCCATGATGGACATCATGATCCATCCTTCCATGACAAATAAGAATTAAAAACTAACACTTCTACTTATAGTTTAGTATATTTTACATACTTTTACATTATTATATCTATCTAGGCATACCCCTATTGATCTAGCAATCTCTTAATACAAATCATGTTATATCTTGAGATATCTTATCAATTATCATTGATATATCATATATTTTGTAGCATAACACACTTATATGGCTCTTTCTTTCGAGGTAAGTCATTGCAAGGTCTCCATTCCTACCCTCAAAAGAGGGTGAAACAAATAGGGATTTTTTCAATGAGATTAGTGCTCCTATCAACTAAAAAATCTAGTTTTAGAACACTCAGAACAACAACTAAACATCAAACCAATTAGAATAGGCTAGGTAGATAGTGTAGAATCTAAAATAGTCATCAAATTTGACCTAGGAAAATAGCATCAAGAATGGACTATAGTGCCAGTGGTGCTACTGTCTATTTCTAAAAATCCTATCCAAATAGTAAAAATTACCAAAATTTCTAAAAGTAAGCAGAAAAGTAGGTTTAGCTATAGATTTTCATAGCTAAACCAATTTAGAATCAGTAGTTTCAATACACATTTTGCTTAGATTATCTAGATATAGGGGGTATTATGCATGACATGATGGATATCACTTCTAGTTTTAGATATGGTAGTTATTATAACTTCTATATGAAAATCCATGTTCTAGACATCAATGATTGGGAGAAATGTACATGGCACATTTGTTTCTTTTCTTTCCTAGTTTATCATTGTCTAGGCATTGTTAGGATTTGTGTGCCTTATTCCACCTACAAGTTGTTGGCATCATTTTAGAGTGGATTTCATAAAATCCTACCCTCCACATACCTAAGCTCTTAATTTATTGAGTGTATTTCACATAAACTAGATTCTTAGTTTCAGGATGGCTTTCATATAAGCCTAATCTCCATCTTTTGAAGTGGCCAAGAGTGGCCTAGTTTCCAACATACATCAACTATCCATGCCAACATTGTTAGATAACAATAAATTCATGGAATATAGGATCCATATCATATGATATACATTTCATATTGATATCATTTTATATCTTCACTTCATGGGGCAAAGATGGAGCCAAAGGTCTAGCTAGCCTTTGCATTTTTGAGCCACTTATTCAAAGGGATTAGACACACAATCCAAACATCAATCAACACATGAATGACCACCTAGCTTCACTTAGTGGGTGATGATGGAGCCAAAGGGCCAACCTTTGTATTTTTGACCCATTTTTTATGGAATTGATCACTCAGCTCCATTCATGATATTACTCTTAGTACAACATCATCTAGCCTTACTTAGCATTACTCAACATCACAATAGGTTTTGTATTGGTCCACATACTTGGTAAGGTGTATTAATTCCTTTCTCTTCCTTTCTCTTATCTATCTTTGTATGCTCTTATTTTAGATATAGCATATTTAGTAAGAATTGATTTACTCTTATTTTTTCTTGTAAACTCACACTTTACAACATGCTCTTTATATGCACAACCCATAATCATAATAGCATCATAAGTTTTACCCATATAGGTAATTTCAAGTATGCTTTCTCTTTTTCCTTTATCCTAGTATTTTATTGTATTGCATCACTATAATAAAGGGGGGGAATGTAGTCATATAAAAATGCAAAATTGGTAACTTGAGTGTGGCTTATGACTCCCAGTCCATAAATCCATCTTGCTTGCTCTCATGACCCTCATAGTCTTATTTTCACTTATTCCCAATCATCCATAGCCTTTCATACTTGATCCCAACTAAGGTAAGACCCTATTTTCATGACCAATCCCTCCCCCTAGGTCTCATCTACCTAGGATAATAGTGCCACACAAGGATTATGGTGTCGATGCCACACCTATCCATTTTTGGCAATATTTTCCAAGCTCATTTTTAGCCCTAATGTTTAATTTATTTTGGTTTCCCATCCTTCTTCTTGTCATCCCAATGTGATCACATTAAACCCATGACCAATATATCCCTATAAAATCCCATTCAAATATTATTTGAAAGGGGGTTGGTAAATATCACAAAGAAAACAAAAATACAAGTAAGACTAATCAATCACATTTTCTTATTCTTTGCATACAACCATCCAATACTATTTCCAACTTATTTGAATCATTACACTAGTTCCTAGTCATCTCAAGCACACTTAGTTTAGAATTTCCTTACATTCTTATATCATAATTACATCAAGAACTTTCAAAAGGAGAACTACATATGGCTTGATCCCTCTTCAAAGTATTGGTATGCAGGTAGTATGCCCACACAAGGGGTGTGGATCCATGTTTAGTGAATCTTACACACACTAACCCACCCTCTTTTTCAGAATTAGTCAAAGTATAATGAAACATAGGGTTTGAAGAGAAAATATGCTCTAAAAGGAGCTCTATATACTTTCAACTACTAAAACTTTAGAGATAGAATCACACAAACCAACCAAATAAAACCCAAAAATCTCAAATCCTTAGAACAATAACATTAGCAAAAGACTAAAATTTTGATGCCACTCCTATCCACTTATATCACTCTTATCCAATCAAAAAATAAAATTTATAATCTTTTTTTGAATAGTGTCTTAGGCTTACATAGTGAATATTAGATCTTATCTCAGTCAGATCAACATAGTTTAATTTAAGACTTATTTTCACCTTCTTATTACTATTTTTAGAAAATCTCTAATTACCAATAAATTTCACAAATTAGTAACATATTTACCACATATTATTTAATAATTTATCAATCCAAACCATTTAAATAAATTAAGAATAAAACCCCAATTATTCCCAAAATTGTTAAATCAACCTTTATAGAGATCAGGTTCACATGCTTGTGTGGTAGCCCTATCAGTCTATTATGTCCTTGGGATTGATCCCAAAAATGATAGAGCATGAGTTAATGGTTAATTTGAATAAATATGAGTCATTTTCAAATCTTTAAAATAGAAATCTTATCAAGTAAAGATTTGTATCATATTGGGTCATGCAAATAATCCCCTAGAAATCACACTTTTTGACCCAATCTTTATATGTGTCTTCTTAGTCTATAATTTTCAAGATCAATGTGTACATGAGATTTTTGTATTGAATTTTAGGGTATTTTAATAAAAATAAAAATGATGTTTTGGAGTGGGAAGACATTTTTATAGTGTTTTTTATTGATAGAAACATGTTTAGAAGTTAAAAATATGCCTAGGTAGCCTTGGACTCAGGTGGGCTATCATTAAAATAATGGGGCACTCACAAGATATAAGTTGTAAATTAAAAAAAGAGGCATGAGGGTCCATTTTATAGAATATTAGTAGAGGGCATAGGCTATAGATAATTCTATACACATGTAGATGATCATCTCTATATCCAAGTAGTCATCAACATATGCAGGTAGCCATCTACATTATAGGTGGTTGTTTGCATATGTAGGAAATTGTATACATATAAAAATGGCCACTTGCACATGAAAATGGCCAAATATGTATGCAAGAAGCTACTTACATATGTAGTCACTCATTTATATATATAGATAGTCATCTATGTATGTAGGTGATCATCTATATATGTAGGTAGCCATATGCATTGCCCAATCAGTGTGCACTTGCAAGTCACCCATACATGGCATAGAAATTAGAACATGTACACTCACTTATGTATGTAAATAGTTGTATGCACATCTATTTAGATTATTTTCTACATATGTAGATGATAATCTACATATGTATATAATCATCTACATACATAGAGGATTGTCTACATAAATGTGCAGATGGCATCTTATAAGTGTATAGGCAAGTCCTATTCTATTCAGAGACATTATCCATTTAAACATCCTTGATTTTATTAAATATTTATTCACCTTTAAACTAATTCTCCACCATTTCAAAATTGATTCACCATAATTTTACACATTTATTTTTCCCAGGGTCCCTTAAAAAACCCTTAGATATTAGGTCAAGATTTCATACAAAATATCCATGTGAAGCTGAGAAGAACACAAAAGATCCAAAATGGAAATCTATGATGGCATATTATTCAATTGATCCACAAGATCACACTACTTCTTAATAAGATGGGTATACTTAGGTTTGTATTGATCTGTAATAGGATTAGAATAAGAATGTTTATCAGGATTAGTAGAGGAAGATATAGGCCTTTGAAGAGTGATTTTAGGACATCAAATTGTAAAAACACAATCTTGAGTAAGAATAAAAACATGGGAATTTAAAGTAGAATAAATAGGTCCTAGGATTATAACTCGAAGATGAAGATCATGGGAAGGGGAAACTCCCAAATTAGATGGCCATGTTCCTAAAATGGATGGATTTGCTTGTTAGGAACTATTGGAATGAGAATTAGGATTGATTGTGATCATGGTTATGTGATATTACATGATACATCCAACTATGTTATAATCATAGGGGATAGCATGGTAATCAACATCATTTACTTTAGAACCTTAATTTTGGTTATGATTATTATTATATTGATGCTTTTACTTCTCATTTTTATTGGGATTATGTTGAAGAAAAGGGTTTATATAGATCCCCATATTCTAATTAGAATTAAAGGATGATGAATTATTTAAATCAATTTCCCCTCTTTCTATCATGTCTTAGATGAGATGTTGAAGTCGTAAACATTTATTAATTTCATAACCTTTGACCCAATGATATTCATAATATTCATTATCCCTATACCATTATGGTTTAGGTTGACTTTCATCAAAGGGTTTGGTACTTGTCTAACCAATCATATTCATAGTAAATGATTTAACAATTTTGGGAATATTTGTGTATTATTCCTAATTTAATTAAAGAGTCTGAGTAGTAAAATTTGTAAATGAATATGAAATAATTAAGCTACTAATCTATGTAAACTATATTACAATTTTGACCTTTCTAAAAATAGTAATAAGAGATGGAAAAGAAGACTTAGTTGGAAACTTATTGATATAGGTGAGACAGGGTCTGGTATTTAGTGCATGACTAGGACAATATCCCAAATTGAGATCTAAACTTCATTTTATGATTGGATAGGAGCACCAAAATTGGATAGGTGTGGCATTAACACTATATTCCATCTCTTCCATTCTTGTCTTGAGGATCTAATATTTCTTAGTTTTGTTCACCATGTTTGTGTGACCCTATCTATGAAGTTTTAGCATCTAGAAGTCTGTATAGCTCTTGATAGAGAAGATTTTCTATTCAAAACCTATACTCCATTATGATTTGACCAATTCCTATAGGTGGACTTAGTATGTGTAAGATTCACTGAACGTGTATCTATATCCCTTATGTGGGCACACTACCTACATACCAATACTCTGAAGATAGATAAAGCCATATCTAGTTCTCCCACTTTATGTGCTTTATGAAATAGTGTGTATAAAGATTAAAAATACTAAACTAGATGTGTTTAAATTGGCTAGGGAATGGTGTAAGGATTTGGATAAGCTTGTAAGTGTATTGGTTGGCTATATGTAGAGAATAGGGAAGATTGCTTGAATAGTCTTGCTTGTATTCTTGTTTGCTTAGTGATAATTACCAACCCTTTCTAAATGATCTTTGAATGGGATTTTATAGGGATCTATTGGTCATGGTTTTAATTTACTCGCATTAGACTGACAAGAAAAAGAATGGGGAACTAGAAAATACTAAATATTGGGGCCAAAAATACACTTGGAAAGGATTACTAAAAGTGGACAAGAGTGGCATCAATGCTATAATCTAAGTGTGGTGTTATTATCCTAAGATGATGGGACTTGGGGGGATAGATTATTCATAAAAAAAAGGGGTCTAACTTAGATAGGATCAATTTTAGAAGGCTATGAATGACTGAGAATTAGTGAAAAGTTACCTATGAGGGTTAAGAGAGCAAGCAAGAGGGACCTATGGGTTGGGTGTCATAAGACACACTTAAGTTACCAATTTATGCATTTTATATGACTACATTTACCCCCTTTTATTCTAGTGATGTATCAAAGTAAAATACTATGATAAAGGAAAAATGGAAAGCATACCTAAACTTACCTGTAAGGGTGAAGCTCATGAAGTTGTGTGATGTTGGGTGTGCATAGAGAGAGAATGCTATAAAGTGAAAATATGCAAGAGAAAACAAAGAGTAGATCTGTTCTTACTAGATACACTATATCTAAAATAAGAATGTGTCAATATGGGTAAGAAAGAGAGGAAGAGAAAGGAAAAAATACACCTCACCAGGTATGCAAACTAATACAAAACTTGTCATCATGCTTGGTGATGTTGGATGATGTTATACCAAGAGTAATATAATGAATGGAGTTAAGTGATCAATTCCCTAGAAGTGTATCAAGAATTCAAATACTATCCCTTTGGCTCCATCATTGCCCACTAAGTGAAGCTAGGTGGTCATGCATGTGTTGATTGATATTTGGATTGTGTGTCCAATCCCTTTGAGTAGGTGGCTCAATAATACAAAGGATAGATAGTCCTTTAGCTCCATCATTTCCCCATGAAGTGAATATATAAATTGATATTATTATAAAATGTGTGTCTAATAAGATGGTTCCTAAAGCCCATAAATGCTTTATAATCTAACAATGTTGGCATGGATAGCTAAATTGTATGCTAGAAATTAGGCCAATCTTGGCCAATCTGAAAGATGGAGATTAGGATTGTATGAAATCCAATCTAAAACTAGTGTACTAGGTTTATATGAAAGCCACTCTAAAATATGGAAGTAAGGTTTATATGAAAGCCACTCCAAAATGATGCCAACCACTTGCAGATGGAATAAGGCATGTAACTATTGAGAATGCCTAGGTAATGCTAAACTCAAAAAGAAAAAAATGTGTTATGCACATTTCCACCAATCACTAGTGTCTAAAACATGGATTATGATATGGAATTTATAACAATTATTGTATCTAAAATTAGAAGTGGCAGCCATCATGTTGTGCATGATTCCCCCTATATTTGGATTATTTGAGTAAAAGTGTAGTAAAATTATTATTTTTGAATTGGTCTGACTATGAAAAATTATAGCTAAACTTAATTTTCTACCTACTTTTTGAAATTATGGTTTTTCTATTATTTAGATAAGAGTGCCAAAAATGGATAGTAGTGGCATCGATATTGTAGTCCAATCTTAGCACTATTGTCCTAGGCTAAATTTGATGACTATTCTAACATTTTCACTATCTACCTAGTCTTTTTTGACTATTTTGATGTTTGGCTACTATTTTGAGTGTTATTAAATCTATATTTTTGACCATTAGGATCTCTGATCTCTTTGACAAAACCCTTGTTTGTTTCCCCCTCTTCTGAGGGTATGAATGAATGCCCTATAATGACTGCCCTTAGAAGAAAGAGCCCTGCAAGTGTGTTATGTGGAAAATATACATGATCTAGCAATGATAATCAAAAATATATCTCAAGATATAGCATGGTTTGTAATGACATATTGTTACATAAATAGGGGTATGCCTAGATAGATATAATTATTGACTAATTTTGACTTTTAGGTCAAAATAGGGCACCCCTAGTAAAAAAATTCATTTTTAGGCATATAAGGAGGTATAATATCATGTTATAAGGTGTTTCATAGGTTAATTAATGTCAATTGAGGTTATAATAACTTTGGTCATTAGTCCTCGAGGTCCATTTATCATTTTAAGTCATTTTTAGGGGTCAAATAAGTGTATTTAATGTTTGGTACAAGTTTCTTAGGAAATGTGAAGGTCTCAAAGAGTTTTATCACACTCCATGTGTCTTAGGAGGTATGTAGTAACTGTCATTAACTAAAAATTGTTAGGTTACTCAAGAAAAGGTAGTTTTTTAAAGAAAAGAGTGACTTTGGCACTTGTATAACCTCCTTGGGAAGTGTACCATTTGGAAAATGTGTAAATTTGACTCTTCACATCCCCCATGATTAAATACATGTTTTATTTTATCTTAAACTAACATTTCTTGCTGAAAACCATTTTATCTCTTTTTCATCCATGTTGGCATAAAGAAGTGACTTGTAAGTTTCCACTTAGTACGACCAAGAAAAAGGGTTTCAGATAGAATGATCTTGAGAGGTTGTTTTACAATCAAATATATTCAAATACATATAATAATTTTATAAATTGGAAAATTTTCTTCATAAACCATCCATTTGAAGTGGATTGGATAAATTTGCTAGGTGTTTGGTG
This sequence comes from Torreya grandis, assembly GCA_037957365.1. Taxonomy (NCBI): domain Eukaryota; kingdom Viridiplantae; phylum Streptophyta; class Pinopsida; order Cupressales; family Taxaceae; genus Torreya; species Torreya grandis. Next base: position 405,308 of record JARHVA010002628.1, read on the forward strand.
CACCCTTTAGGTTTTGGTCTTGTTTGAGCAACTCTATACAAATGAGTTGGTGATATTATTTTAAAGTGATGTTGGATATGTATACTTATTATTACGATAATTTTTTTCAACTTTAAAGGTATGTTTATGGTCTAATAAGCTCACTTTAAAGGAGGATGCACCATTTGGTGTTATGGGTAGTTTTCACCTTTCTAGAAGTTTTCATGCTTTATCATCAATTTTAGAAGGTTGTTAGATTAATATACATTTTTTCAATGTCTCCTTCACCTCCATTCTCACCTTTCATGTAAATTATCCTTTTTTCTCATGGTTACAAGCCCATCCACCATGTTTGATCAGTCATTCAACATGTTCCCTGCCTTTTTCCAAGAGCTTGGAAGAGATATTTAGGTTGAGAAGGATGTTCCTCACTTTGAATTTAGAACTTATTGATAAAAATAATTAATTTGGAGGATTAATAATGGTTTTGAGTTGTTGAGGTCTTTTATAAACACATTATTGTTCTATTCCATACCCTGCCTTCATACAACCAATGCCCTACAACTTCCTTGATAATGTCATCAGAGCCTTAGTATGGGTTTCAAGTGTTGTAAGAGGTGAAAAGGTTATTTTAAGGTTTTAAGAGAGACCTTGGACCTATATAAGCTTATAAAAATGTATATGATCCGTTCCATGATCACTTTCCAAGTTAAATCTTCCTATATACTAGAACTCACAACCTACAAGTGGCCTGATCAGAGTGTTTAGAAGGCATATGGAGAGTTTGAATCATTTTTTGAAATTTATTCATTGGTTTGGTATAGTAAAGGGGTCTAATATATATTTTTGGAAGGAATATAAAGGAGTATGAGGAGTGTAAACAATCTCAAACACAAATTGATTATATATAAGAATCCCTTCCCTAAAATGATAAAATAGTGATCCTTAATGTTTTGTGGAGACTTTACAGTGAAGTTCCAAGGGCCTATAATTCATTGTGATGGTTTTAACTCATTTCCTCTAGCATGGAGAAGGCCTATACAAATAAGGAATGGCAAAGATACATTGAGAGTGGATTTTTAGAGGACCAAAGTTACTCAAGAACACACTGAATTCTCCCAATGTTGTTTGTAGGTCTGAAATGAAAAGTGGCCTTTCTCCACAAAAGTTGAAAATTAGGCCTATATTCCACATATAAATGGTCACAAATGGCTTAAGTTATATCCATGGACCAAGATAGCATAGGATGGTATGATACTTGGTGTTTTGACTTCTCAAGCTCACACCTTGTCCATGCAGGTGGCTTGAATGTACAATTACAATAAGGTTAAAATAGTGACCTTATTTTTTACAATAAGTTGGTGTCCTAAGGTTATAAATAAGTGAAAATCAAATCATATTTGTATATTTTAACCTTGATAATCTTATGATCATTCCATAAATATCATAAATGGGCTCAGTGGAGGCAAATAACACCTTAAGGTAGGGGTTTTTCAACAAAGAACATAGTTATCTATGAAAATGAGCATACAGTGGCAAGGGCATAATGATCATGGGATGTCTTAACCCCTTCATAGTGATAAAGTATAAATAAATTATAAGTGAGTTTTTGAGAGTCTCTAAAGCATCATGAACAACTTTCAAGTGAGAGTAAGCATCCATAGCGGTAAAGAGAGAGGTGTCTCAGTCAGCACCTATAAAAGCCTAGGTTTGAAGATCAAGATGCTTTGATAGGGTTATTGAGAAACCTAGACCTATTGAAGTAATTTTGACCATCCCATTGGAGGTTTTGATATTCTTAAGCATGTTTTCAATATCCAACTCAAATATGTTCACATACAACCAGCTATGACTAATTATGATGTAATAGTGAACTAAAGTAAAATTGCTTAGATAGTGTTTTAGACTACTCAATATGAAATAATAGGTCCAAAAAAAATTTGAATGACCTAATGGGATTAAAATTATACCCTTATTTTACATGATAAATTATAATAATCTAACACATGCACGTATAAGGTTTTCATCTACTTCAACATAATTGATGGTGTTGACCTAGAGGGGCAGTGAATAAGTTTGAAGTCTTAAAGAGATAGTCTGGCTCAAGTAGGAAATAAATGAGTTAAAGAAATTTATATATCATCATGGTGAGTCTCACACATTTTTATGATAGTCTAGTCAAGTAACATACACCTTTAGATTTCCCTCATATGAACAAGAACACGATCAAGATATGAAACCCAGTCTTGTGAGTTCAAATGTATAGTGGAATGTGGGAAAGGTTAGAAAGGAAAATGGATTTTTTAATCACATTAATAGTTGTCAATATCATTTCAATAAACTATAATTATAACAAACCAATCATGTAGGAAGGAACTTTCATGTGCATACATAGTTTATCCAAAGGGCCCTATACTTTTTTGTTCCTTTAGAAGTTTGTTTGGAATGTTGAAGGGTTAGAAGGTAATATGACCTACTTAAGACATAAATTTTGGTACAAGGAACCATGTACACTTAGATATACCTCTATAATATCTACATATAATGAGAAAATATGGGAAGTTCCCCCTATTTTGTCTCTGATAGTGGGTACTTTCCCTTGCACAAACCTACAAATCTTAGAAGGTAAGAAGGAGATATGGGGTCAGAAGGTGTATAAGCTTGGTAAAGAGGTTAGGTAAGTTTTAAAGTAATTATAAAAAAATGTATTATGAATTAGGAAGTGGTGGAACTCAAAAAGACACCCTGCATTAAAGAAGTTGTAGACAGATCTGTGAAAGCATGGTGAGGCCAAATGAGCAAAAATGAAGTCATTCACAATTCCATCATGAAAAATGATTTATATCATATTTATACATGTTTGTGTGACCATATTAAAGGTTTTTGGAAATTTTTAGCTCAAATAAACTCAAAAAATTTATCCATACACCAAGGGTTACAAGCAAACCTACTAGGCAAGGTTAGGCCTAAGGGTCCAAAAGAGAAGGTTTAGTCACTTTAAGCATGAAATAAGATTTATAACCTATTGAATTATGTACATGATATAGATATAGGTGTATTAAATCAATGTGGATGCAAATAAGTCAAAAAGGGGGGTCTCAAATTAAAATAGCTAGGTAGACTTATATACTAACAACAGGCCTAGTAATCAAATGAAGAGTTGCTTCTACTTTTCATAAGAGGTGTACATTATAACTTATTTGAGCATGATTTTTGGGTCCATAAAAAGTTTTTAAATCTTTTAGAGTGAAATGAAAACCATGAGAATGCCATTTTTTGGCTCAAAATCAACTCAGGTCTATTAAAACAAAGGAGACAAGATCGATAGGCCATCTTTAGAAGCTCACATCTCCCATGAGGATTTGCATGGAGACCAGATAATTTTAGAGAATATATGAGGGGTCTTAAAAAAAAATTGTGGATTTTTTTTCAACTCCAACATTAGGTTTTTATAAAACAAGCTTAAGGGTGAAAACAGGCCTAGAACCCTACTAAACCCTTACTAAGGACCAGTCTTAGAAACTGGAGTTGTAAATACCAAAAAATGGACTAATTTGATTAAGAAACATATTGGACCTTAAAGAGGACTCTCTCAGTCTACTCCACATGATTTTTAGTTATATGGACTTATATGGACAAGGGTAGAAATAAGCTTTTTCTCACTATTTTATGTGTCACATAGGATACAAGAAGAGTTAAGAGATGAAACATTAATGGAAATACTAAGAATTTTAATAACTCCTAATATTCATTCATGTCTTTAAAAAAATCCTAAGTGCCTCAAATAGGTCCTTCAACTTAGCTAATCAAAACTGGCCTATTACACAAGCTAGTGAGAGGGGTGAAAATCTTCACTTGAACTAATTTTAAAGCTTGTCTGATGCTTACAAGGCCATGGAAGGCCTTGAAACTTGTAATTAACTCCATTCAATGAATTTTCATGGAAAATTGATGGAATTTTGGAGGCAAAGTGTGAAGGATGCATGAAAGGTCAATTTTCTAGATAGCATATGATGATGGCTCACTTTTAAAGGTTTTTATAGGACCAATAATGAAACCAATGCATGTTGAGGCATGTATGATATCCTCCCATTCCATTCCAAACATTTTTACTATTCCCCATAATTTATAGGAAGTTTAAATAGGCCCAATCATGAAGGAAATTTTTTTATGCAAGTAAAAGGTGTTTTAGGCCACATTACATAATTTTGATGACTTATATGGACACTTAGACTTACAAAAATTGTATGGTTCATCCCATGTCATTATAAAATGCACAAGTAAATCCTTGGATCATCTCTATAACTGTATTTGTGACCCTTGGTCTTCTCTTTCTCTCTCTCTCTCTCTGAAACTCTCTAAGAGTTGGCCATTTTGGCATTGTAGGGGATGCTTCACCTAAGTATGGTGAAGTCATGATAAATTTTACACCTTTTTATCAATAAAATGACTAATTTTTACCTCTGACATGAATATACTTAGTTTGTTTACTTGAATTCGTGATCTTGCATAAGTGAAGACTAAAGATTCCTTAGCATGTTTCTCATTTTTTCACCTATTTGCATCTTCTTCTTATAGGGCATGTGATGTGTTCTAGGAGATTTCAAAGTTTAAGTGAGTTATTCTTTTCATTAGTTCCCTAATAGGCCTATTTTATATTCCTCATAGATTTTTACATTCATCTATAACTCCATAATGTAACATTGGTGCAAGAAGACATTGATTGGAGAGTGTATGTTTTAGTTCTCCTTTGATTTCAAGTGTCAGATACATATGGTTGGATGTCATCAACATATCTGGTGTATCAAATCCATTAGAGTTATTTTATTTTAGTTATCCTTCTCCCTATTCAACCCCTAAAGTTATTAGTAGGTTCAATCCAAAGTGGTACATCAAGGGAGCTAACCCTATCTAGAGATTCACCTCATTCCCTAGGTTGCCCACAAGCCTAGAGGTGATTCCATTATGCCACTTAGATGAGGAGAAGTTTTGCATTTTATCAAAGGGTGTAAATCTAAGTGACAACAATTTTTGACATGCTAGGTGGGACTCTTATTCTAAGAGTTAGATGATTTTTTGTGTTGTCCTTCAACACATCAGCCTTTGGAGCCATCTTTTCAAGCATCAATGGTGACTCTAAAGACAGATCAACTGGTCAAGCAGCCCAAGTTGTCCTTTGAATATTGAAAGTAACATATTTCTTTATGTTCTTGTTTTTAATGAAGATTCATGGCTGACCTTGGATTTGAGTTTTGTCCTCTATAAGTTGGTGAAACATATCCATCTTGTCTTATTACTTATCAATATGAACAAGTTCTTGGTCAAGCTTGTTATGATAATTATTAGTCACAATATGATCATATTCATCCCTATCATGAGTTTTATTAGTCCTCTAACTAGACTTTTCATTATTTTGTTCTTAATTAACCTAATCCTTTCTCTAATCAACACATTTCCACCTTAAAACAAGTACTTTTGGGATATAAAAGGTATATGTTAGAGCTTGATACTCAAAGGGGATGTGGTCAAAGTATTCCCAATCATTCCATCCATCAAGTGATAAATGCAATAGATTTAGTCAAGAATGAGTGGACACCTATTGAGAGATCTAAATGGATAAGTGTCACAAGGGAGATGCTTGATGTGATTGGTTTAGTCTTTTCCTTAGAGGATGGGCTAAAAGTTCATGAAAGCCATCCTCACCAAATATATCAACCTTTGTACCCACTTTCCCAAGTTCTATATCAGCAATATATGACCCCTACTCATGAGATAAACTAAGATTATCAATGCCATCTTCTTCCTAATAATTTGGAGGAGAGTATTGAAATAAAAGTATTGTGTTTGAGGCCAATCTTGATAGGCAGATTGAGTTAGATAACATGCATATATAGCAGTCTATGTTAGAAACAAAATAAGTGGAGTTCAATCCTACTTTTCCCTCTCACATAACATCCCCACCACATAAATAATAAAATAATAATCCCAATTTACTAAGTTGGAATGAAATAGTGGAATCATGGGGAAAGAAGGAGGAGAAAAGTCTAGACCAAGAGTGTGGACTTGAGAAGACATTTAATCTTAACAACCTAATTTAGATCAAGATAGTATAGTTATGGGGTAATAAATAATATGAGAGCATTGTCAAAGAGTTTGAAGTGGAAAATGAAGTTAATACTTTACAAGTCCCTCCCACCCTTCCTCAATAAAATTTTTATATTCCATGGAAGCCTTCATGTAATCCTTATTCCCATGATAATTCCTATCAACTTCAAGAGAATAATTTCTAAGAGAAAATATCCAAGAAAATAGGGGAATTATAAGTAAATATGGTATTGTTAATTAAAGGTGAGGTGGAAGGTTTAGACCCAAAAGAAGATCTTATTCCTAAACACACCCCATCTCCCCTTCCTCAAGAGCTTCCAAAAGAATCTCTTACCTTGTATTCTCAATATGACCTTGAGCTCTATATTCCACCTTGACCGACTACTTACTCTTGCCATCATCCTATTACCCTTTGCCTTGATGGACTTATGGTGTGGTAACTAAAGGAGGATCAACTATTTGATAAAGAAAGAGAACTCATGCTTGAATAAAACCTACCTCCTTGATAGCCTCATTAGGCTAGATCACTTGATTTCAAGATGCCTTGTATTGGCATCACCATGAATGAGGTTAAACATCTCAAATATTTTGAAAATAAAAATAAAATTTTAGTAGCTGAGACACAACTTGAGATCCCTCAAGTGGTCCTAATTGTTGAAGAAGAGGTGAGTCCTTGTGTTGAATCTCTTTGATTGGTTAATGACGATGAATGTTTTCTTTATGTTGAAGAACCTATCTTGAGAGAGAAAATGAAGAGAAACATGCTCAATTCATGACTGATAAAGAAGACATCATGAGTTTTTATAAGGAATAAATAACCATAGGGACTCCCTTTGGTGAACAAAAGGATAATTCACAAGCTTTTGCCTCCATGTTGGACGAGGAAGAAATGATCATTAACACTTTCATCACCTTACAATATACCATGGGTGGACTAAGACAAGTTCTTAATCAGCCTTTGGATGAATTGTTTTAAGTCATTGGAGTAATTTATACTCCTCTTCAAGGAGGTTATGAGCTGATCAAAGATGGAGAAGGCAACATTGGTACACAAGTAAGTATGCAAAGGAAAAGCATTCTATCAAATCTATCTTTTCAAGAGGCATATGCATTTGATGATGACATGTTTGAAGTCATCAATATTAGATATCATCCTCTCAATAATTTGGGAGAAATACATCAGATCTTGAGAGATGGAGAAAGTTCTTATTGGCCTCGATCTTCTAAAGAACATGAAACCAATCCTCTTGGAGACATGCCTACTAAAGAGATGCAAGTTGAGCATGAGATGAAGAGTGGGTAGAAGTATAAACTATGTGAACATGTTAGAGAGGAATATATATTAATTAGAGAAATATTTTAGGATGATATATTTAAGATTAGACCAAGTGAAATACCAAAGAAGAGGTCTGGTCCACAAAGCACTCAATCCAAAGACAAGCATGCTTGACACTTTGTTTCATTTCATCATGAAGATGATTCAAGAAGTTTTCATTTTGATCAAAGAAATGAGGTATGTTTAGCTATTAGTTATGCTTAATAGGTTATTTCCTTATTCCCCTAAGTGCTTATTTACATGTGTGTGTCTTGTGTGTTTGCTTTCTTGTTTGTGTGTGTCCTTTTCATTTGTGTGGTTGAGGTAGTCATTAATTGTCTTGCGTTAATCAAATCTGAGTCAATGTTCAATTTTTATTTATTTTTATCTCAATTCTTATATGACTCCATAATCCCAATGGACTAATAATGTTATTGGTCTAGTTAGTATAGCAGGCATACGACCCCTATGAGTCACCGATTTGTTGACCAATTTTGAATTTTAGGTCAAAATAGGGCACCCCTATTATTAAAAACTTAATTTTTAGGAATATAAGAGGGTATAATATCTTTTTATAATGTCTTTCATATGTAAATTAATGTCAATTGATGTTATAATAACTTTGGTCATTAGTTCTCTGGGTTTATTTATCATTTGAGTCATTTTAAGGGGTCAAATAGGTGTATTTAATGCTTTATACGATTTTATTGGTAAATGTAAAAGTTTCAAAGAGTTGTATCATGTGCCATGTGTCTTAGGAGGTCTGTATTAGGCTACTCAGGATAAAGGTAGTTTTTTTGAAGAAAAGAGTGAGTTTGACACTTGTATGGCCTCCTTGGGAAGTGTGCCACTTGGAAAACATGTAAATGTGACTCTTCACCTCCAAAATGTTCAAATACATGTTTTATTTATCTTAAACTAACATTTATTGCTCAAAAACATTCTATCTATTTCTCCTCCTTCTTGGCATAAAGAAGTGACTTGTAGGTTTCCACTTGGTATGGCCAACAAAAAGGGTTTTAGGTAGAATTATCTTGGGAGGTTATTTTAAAATTATATAACTTAAAATATATATAATAATTTTTGAGACATGGGAAAATTTGCTTCATAAACTATCTATTTGAAGTGGACTTGGCAAATTTACTATTTGTTTGTTACACACTTCAAGTTTTGATCTTCTTTGAGCAACTTCATACAAATTGGTTGTTGATATTATTTCCATAGAATTTTATATATGTCCCCTTGTGATTCCCATGATTTTTTTCAACTTTCAATTTTTTTGTCTGGTCTAATGAGCTCACTTTACAAGAGGATGCACCATTTGGTGTTATGGGTAGTTTTCACCTTTCCAAGTGTTTTCATGCTTTATCATCAGTTTTAGAGGGTTGTGTTATATTAATATACATGTTTTAAAGGTATCATTGACATAAGTTCTCACCTTTCATGAAAATTATCCTTGGTTCTCATGGTTGTAAGTCCATCCACTATGTTTGATTAGTCACTAAACATGCTGCCTACCTGGTTCTAGGAGATTAAAAGAGATATTCATGTTGAGAAGGATTTTCCTCACCTTGAATTTAGACATTATTGATAAAAATAATGAATTTATAAGATTAATAATTATTTTTGAGTTTTTGAGGTCTTTCATCAATTCATTATTGTTCCATTCCATAGCCTACCTTCATACAACCAATTCACCTACAAACTCCTTGATAATGTCACCAGAGCCTTAGTGTGTGTTTAAAGTGTTTTAAGAGTTGAAAAGGTTATTTGAATGTTTTTATAGAGACCTTGGACCTATATAATCTTATAACAATTCATATGGTCCATTCCATGATCACTTTCCAAGCTAAATTTGCCTATATAATGGAAATCACCACCTACAAGTGGCATGATCAAAGTGTTTAGAAGGCATATGGAGAGTTTTAAGAATATGTTGAACTTTATTCATTATATTTGTATATTAAATGGGTTTGGTATACTTTTCTTGAAGGAATGGATTGGCGTATGAGGTGTGGAAACCATCTCAAACACAAATTGACTGTATATAGGAATCCTTTCCCTAAAATGAAAAAGCAATGGTCCTTAAGGTTTTGTGGAGACTTTATAGTGAAGGTGAAAGGGCATATGATGCATTGTGATTATTTTGACTCATTTCCTCTAGCATGAAGAAGGCCTATACAAAGAATTAAGGGAAAAGTAAAAATGGAGAGTGGTCTTTTAGAGGTCTAGATTTTCTCAAGAATTATCGTAATGTTGTCTGTAGGTCTGAAATGAAAAGTGGTCTTTCTTTACCAAAGTTGAAAATTAAGCCTATATTCCACATATAAATGGTCCCAAATGGATTAAGTGATATCCATGGACCAATATAGCATAGGAGGAGATTATACTTTGTGTTTTGACATCTCAAGCTCACACCCTGTCCATACAAGTGGCCTGAATGTGCACTTACAACAAGGTTAAACCAATGACCTTATTTTTTATGACAAGTTGGTGTCTTAAAGTTCTAAATAAGTGAAAATAAGCTCATATTTATATATTTTTACTTTAATAATCTTCTTATAAGTCCACAACTATCATAAATGGGCTTAGTGGAGGAAAATAACACCTTAAGGTAGGGTTTTTTCAACAAAGAACATAGTCAGCTATGAAAATGAGCATACAATGGTATGGGCATAATGATCATGGGATGTTTTAACCCCTTCATAGTTAAAAAGTATAAAAAAAATCCAAGTGAGGTTTTGAGAGTCTCTAAATCATCATGAATAAGTTTCAAGTGAGAAAAGGCATCCATAGGGGTAAAGAGATAAGTGTCTCAGTCAACACCTACAAAAGCCTAGTTATGAAGATCAAGATGCATTAACAGGGTTATTAAGATACTCAGAGTTAGTAAATTAATGTTTACCATCCCAATGGATGTTTTGGGAGTCTTAATCATGTTTTCAATGTCCAATTCAAATATGTTCACCTACAACTAGCTATGAATAACTGTGATGTAATAGTGAACTAAAGTACAATTGCTTATATATTGGTTTAGACTACTCAAGATGAAATAATAGGTCTAAACCAATATTTAATGACCTAAGGGGATTAAAATGAGACCCTAATTTTCCATGATAAATTCTAAGAAGCTAACACAAACACCTACAAGGTTTTCATCTGCTTTAACATAATTGACTATGTTGACCTAGAGGGGTAGTGAATAAGCTTGAAGTCTTAAAGAGATAGTCTAGCTCAAGTAGGCAATAAATGAGTTAAATAAATTGATATATCATCATGGGGAGTATAACACATTATGATGATAGTTTAGTCAAGTAACATACACCTACATATTCCCCTCATATGAGTAGGAACATAATCAAGATATGAAACACAGTCCTGTGAGTTCAAATGTATAGAGGAATGTGGGAAAGGTTAGAAAATAAAATAGAGATTGTAATAAAATTAACCATGATCAATATAATTTCAATAAAATATCGCCAGTATATACTAATCATAGAGGAAGGCACTTTCTATAGACATCTGATTCCTAACACCATTTGTGTTGAAATTTGCAATCTTATTTGAATTGCACTCAAATGCACATTTAGGTCAAAATCTATAAAATATCCTAAATGGTTCAAACTTGTCACTTACAAGTGATAGTTTAGGTCAAATTATCCCTAAATAGGGAAATGTATTTTATGGGTTAGCTAACTTTGATCAAATTATTTCGAGTTAAAATGACAATTTTACAATTTAGTGCTCTGATTCACTCTTTTCTTCTAATTCATTGGTACACATCATGTACCTTTATTATTTGGTGTTGGAAACATCCTAAATGGGAATATAGATCCAACACATCTAATGTCACCTTTTAGTTCCTCTCTAGTTAAATTATGACCCAATAATATGACTTTCTAACCATTTTGATTGATTGAGGGCTAATTTTGAAATAAATTACATAAATGTTGATTAACCTTGTTTAAGGATAATTAATTCAAATCAAGAGCTTAAGTGGATTTTCCATGAGAGTTTTCAAATATTTATTTTTTTAAATTGATTCCTATTAACTGCATCATCAGGTGACATCATTTCTTGGAAAGACATCCCTAGGCCACAAATGCCACAAATATCAAGATTATGGGTCACCCATGCCTAGTTAATGCCTCCCATGCCTCTTAAATGCCCATTATTCAAAGGTCATGATGAAGATAATTATGGATTTAATTCCAAATATTAGGATTATCTATGGCCACACATCTCAATCTTGAGATAGATGGTTATGGTTGATCCTAACCAATCTCAAAAGTATATAAATAGAGAGGCTATGGATGTGAATTTTATGCTATTTTAGTGCAAGGTTATTATTCTCAAATATCTTCAAAGCTTGAATATTATAAAATTATAATGCTAGATTGTTTCCACAAGGTTTTGCATTTGATCATATATTTGGCTTGCAAGCTTCATTGATAGGCTAGTTTAGTTATTTGGAATAAAATGCCTAGGTTTTATGGAGTGTTCTTGAGGTATTGGAGGAGCTTACCACCATTATTGACACACAAAAGGATGCTTGATCAAGGGAGAACATGTTTTTGAGCCACACGGGTATGGTGGATCCATTTGGGAAGGTAATATAGTGTTGCTTTCTTTCATTTGTTTCTTGCTATCCTTTATAATTCCCATAGGAATAGATATGATTAATTAGTTAGTTCTTTATACATGTTTAATTATTTATGGACTAATTTTTGACTAACTTGCTTTGTAATCCTCTCTACATCTTAGCATGCCTAGTTGAAAAAGACGCATCTCACACCTAAAGAAGATCACTTTATAACTCTAAAATATCCATTTGGACCCTTAAAACACATGCAAATTGATATTTTGACTTTATTTTTCCATTTTTATTTTCCATAATTTTACATAGTAACCAACATCGGCAAGTGATACTGACATTGGTTACCTAGTTTAACTAATGTTGGTTAGCAAAATTGACATTGGTTAGGTCCTGATTATCTAAATTAAGTGTCATCGATTGTAATAACTAATGTTGGTCACTATGTTTTTTAAAAACACAAACCCGAGAGCTACTTTTTCAAAGATCATTATTTCAAGCTAAAAAGAGCTTCAAAGCTAAAGGGCATGCTGAAATTTTTTATGTAAGAGCAAGATTTTGCTTTGATAGAAATAGGTTTAAATCACATCTTGCATGCTTAAAAATAAACTACAAACTTTGTTTTGGGTGTTTAACAATGAATTTACATTTTTTGGTGAATGTTTTCAAAGTTTGAAAGTAAGACCAAGAGGTCAAATGAACACCACCAAATATTTCATTTCAGTTTAAAATTGAACACACTTGTCAATTCTTGTTTGAAATAGTTGTTTAATCATATTTTTCTTTGGAAAAAAGAGGAATGTTGCATGTATCTCTTCCCTTTGTCCCCTCTAGGGAACCCTTGGAATCAAAAGCACCATTCCTATTGAAAATGGCCTAGTCCAAGGCTTAGAAAGAATATCATCTAAAGCATTCCCAAAAAATTCATCAAAGTTTGGGTGATCTTGAAAATGACCCTAAAGTCTTTCTATTTTATGTTTTATTTATATTCATTCAAACTTGGCTTGTGAGTAGGATGTCATTACCTCCTGTGAGTTATTTAGGGAAGCTTTGACCTAGGGTTTCACCTCCTAACATTGATTTCCTTTGAATCCTTTGGAGTTTCACATGGGATGTATCTACATTTGGACATCACACTATGCTAAGAAAATAGTAGGATGTAGTGGTTATAAAAATGACTAGACCTTTTTACAACTATTCAATGCCATGGTCACCTAATTTTCATGATTGTATTTTGAATTATTTGATGTGAAATTCATTGTGCAATTGATTCCCCTAGAATGATCGAAACCTTGCTAGTTTAGTAGACCCCACTTTGCCATACCTTATTAGTTTAGACTTAAGACATTTGTTTTTTGTCATTATCTTACTTGGTCTTAATTAGCGTCTATAAATTCTTGTTAACTCAGTGAACTTATCCAAAACACATTATCCTCAATTTTCTTGAGCAAGGGAGGCGTTAAACTATCCAAATGGAAAATTCATATTTTCCTTATTCAATTTGTTATCAAAAGCTTTGTGTCATGTCATCCACTTTGGCATTGTCATGCTACCCAATTACGTCTAGATATTTTACCCAATTTGTTTAAATCCTTCATTTATAATCCACATTTAAAATTAAACCTTTTTTAGTTTTAAGTGTTGGTGCATCAAAGTGGGTTCACCATTTATGCACTAAGCTTATTTTAACTTGGGTTCAATTTTCTATTTGGATGGAATGTCATTTATTAAGATTCAAAATCACATTATCATCTTCGTGGACTCAAGTCATCTTACGTAGCACTCACACTTTGGGTCCTAGAGAATATTTTATCCTACTAGAATCATGTGGTGATATTGTGCTACCTATTTGGTCCTAGCTTTATAATTAGTGATTCATGTATGTTTTTATATCTTGAGTTGTTTAGTTTATTTTGTCTTCTTTGCAATCCAGAGAGCTTTCCTCTAAACTTATAGGGTCAACTTGTCAAAGTTCAAACTAGTTTTTGTTGTGTGGGTGTATCACAAAGATAAAGGATTTGGTGTACTAGTTTTCACCTTGGGTCTTTGAGTTCCCTTACTCTCTTCCAATCTATACGATTTCAACTTTACCAAAGGTTGAGTAAACTCGTGAACCAAATATTCAAAATTATGGATAGTTTCAAACCACCCTCCTTTATAGTCTCATTGGTACCTTGGTTATTTTTTTAAGAGAGAGCCAAAGCATACTTTTATTAGTTATTAAGCATTGGTATAAAGTTAGTCAATACACAAAACAACTCTTTTTAGACATGACTCAAAGTTTCACTCGTAGTGGGGCCTCTTATGGCCTTAGTTATGAGGATGAGAAATTTTATGATGGTCAAATAACCCCATTGTTTTTTATGATTTCCCCATAATAGTAGGATTTCAAGATGATTAAAATGAATACCAACCCCAAGAAGATCAAGATGAAGCCCTTCTTAGATTGATAGATTTAGGTGTTGGACTACCTTCTAACTTTCCTACAGAATAATTGCATACCTTAGTTAGAGAATGAGAATAAGCATGGAACGAGTATTTTGCAAAAATAGGCATAACTTCTTCCTCTAACAAAGGAAAGGAAATACAAACAGAGTCAAAACCCACAAATCTGGATCTTCTAGCTAAGATCAAGATAATAAGTTAATGATATGCAGATCAACTTGTCATAGACTTAATTGACTCCCTATTTACCAATTTAATTCATAATAATGTTTCAAAATAAAAAGGAAATGTGGTCAAAAGTATGTAACAAATATTGGATGAGGGCATTGCCATAGTAGATCAAGGTAATTAAATGAATAGTCAAAGTCAAAAGAGACCTTACATAATATTCCATTTGATATGGAACATACATTATTTAATCATCAAGAACCTCTTGTTACTTTACAAACTTATAAACCCAAACATTCAATTCAAATTGAGGAAATCCCTCAAGACAATTTGGCTAGTTCTTTTCAACCAACCCAAAGATTGGTAAATAAACATAGAAATTTCCAAAATAAACAAAGTGCAAAATAGCCATATTTAGGGAAGGTTTTACAATATAAGAATCAATAGCCTATGTTCTCAACTCAATTATCAAATCAAAACCAAATAATGGATCAAAAGGTATATGCTCCCTTTAGATCCACACAAAATTAGGGGCACATTCCACCCCAACAACAACAACAAAACTAGGGGCACATTCCACCCCAACAATAATAAAACTAGGGGCACATTCTAACCCAATAACAACAAAACTAGGGGCATTTTCCACCCCAAAAATAACAAAATTAGGGGCACATTCCACCCCAATAGTAACAAAACTTGGTGCACGTTCCACCCCAATAGCATCTTATCCAATCCACAAATGCACAAAACATGCAAGAATGGAATTTTATGAAAGAAATTGTCCAAAGATTGGAGATGAATAATAGAGTCAAAAAGTACAAATTTAATGAGATATTACCATATCCATTTGATTTATCTATTCTCTAAAACTCTTTTCTACCTCATTTTGAGGCATCCAAATTTGACAAGTACAAAGGGAAAGGAGATCCACATGAACACATACATACATTCTTTGTCCTATGTCAAGAGGTTGGTTATAGTAGCGAGTACTTACTAAGACTATTTTTTTGAAGTTTAGTAGGACAAGATCTTGATTGGCTACTTAAACTACATAAGGGATCAGTTACAAATTGGATTGACTTATTAGAAAAGTTTGTTAACCATTTCTCATATAACATAGAACATGAATTAACCATTGTTGACTTATACAAATCCAAACAACATGATGGTGAAAGTTTTTCTACATATCTACAAAGGTGGAGAGCATTGGTAGGTCACTTTCAACATAATTTTCCATAAAAATAGTTGGTTGACATATTTACAAAAAATTTACATCTTAAAGTTCTGCATAATCTATGATTAGCTTGTGTTAACTCATTTGAATAAATTATTGACAAAGGAGTGTAGATTGAGAAGGCTCTTACTGCTAGAGGCCTTGTTAAGATCTTTATGCAAGGTCAAGCATATAATTAGACTAAATCACTGGCTCCTAAAATAGTTATGTAGGATAAGCCTAAGGGTTTTAACAAAAATAAAAACATGGTCAGAAATGGGGTGACAAAAATAAGACATGTACAAATGGTACAGGCTATGCCTCCTCCAAATCTATAATTAACTCCCTCAAATCCACTACCTACTTTGCAAAGACAACCTCCATGAAGGATGTTTCATAACAATTATAGAGTCTTAAGTAAGTTAAGAGAATTGGTTGAAATAGTGTTATAAAAGCTCATTGTAGCTAATTTAATTATATGGCTAGTATCAAGGCCATTTCCTCAAGATCAACCACAACTAGACTGGTAAAAAGAGAATTAATGGTGTAACTTTCATCATGTTGTTGGTCACAGTACATATCATTGCATTCAATTGTGACATATTATTGAGTACTTCATTGAAAATGGTGAGCTAGAAATTAAGTTGGCCCCTAATCAAGACACAAATTAGGATATGGGAATCTACAAAGACCCCTTTCCTCGACATGGTCCACCACCACCATGAAATAATAAAAATGGTCATAATCAAGGACAAAGGTAGAATCAAAAACAACAACAAGGCCATAATCATAATGAGAATAATCAAGATCATAATGCCCACACTAATAATATGGCTTATAATAATGTACCTTATGATTATAATAATATTGTGGGATGTATTTTTGTAACCTATATTGCCACTATTATTGTAACATCATGTGGCTAATCTTGTGTTCCTTGCAACATAAGACCCATCATTATAGGTTTAGTACCCTCTCCCCCTAGTAATACCATGCCAAGTTCACATCATCATGTTGTTACTCTATTTACATGGGTTATTAATCATGAACAATAATACCTTTCTTATAAAGGCTCCTCACTGACCCAAAATTATCATAATACCATTAGTCACCCATGAATCACCATCTAAGGCCCTTTTCCCCCCTCTTATAATTATAATAACTCCTTTCCACCTCTAGGTTGTGCAGTCACAACTAGATGTCCATGAATTACCATTCAGGGCCCTTTACCCACTTCTATCCATAAATCCAATGAGAACACTATGCCAATGGTTCCAAAGCTGAATACTATCCCAACAAAGACTAAACTAGTTTAATCTACAATTCAAAGGCCTTATAGTATAATAGATCAATTAGATAAAACCCTTACACAAATTTCCATATTAGAACTCTTGTGGACATCTAATGTCTATAGAATCATCTTTAATAAAATTTTACAAGAGTCTATTGTGCCTAATGATATAAATATTGATTAGTTTCATAACCTAGTTGGACATTTGTCTTCATTTTGGCAAATCACATTTGATCAAAAAGACATGTCCACCCTTGACCTAAACCACAATAACTGACTATACATTGAGATAATCATTATGGATCACAAGATCAAGAGGGTCCTTATAGACAATGGTTTAGGGTTAAACATCATATCTCTTAAATTGGTGTGATGATTGGGCTACATATATAAAGATATTTATCCAAAAACTATTACAATCAAGGCTTACAATAACACCAAGAGGGAGTCATCCAGTATAATTTGGTTACCAGTCATGGTTGGGTCTATTTCTCATCACACAATTTTTCATATTGTGGATATTGAGATTCCTTATAACATACTTATTGATCATCCTTGGATCCATGAAGTATAGGAATTTCCATCTCCTCTTCACTAATGCCTTAAGTTTCCACATGATGGGATCAAGGTTACTATTCCCATTGACCAGTAACCATACCAATATTGCAAACATCTTGAAGTAGAGTTTCATAATTATAACTATTACCCAATTTTTGAATTCATTGTAAATAAGAATAGATCCATCATTTCTCATCCATCTCCATATAATTATATAGATCTTGGTGATCTAGCCTGCACTTCAACTGATCCATTTTCTACAACTCTAGTCAAACAGTTTATTACTAAAGATGTAGGAATTTCCACATACCATCTAAAGGACATCCTCTATATTACAAAATTAGCAAAATCCCCTAAAACATTTGGTAAACCTAAAACCTCTTAGACTCCTAATATACCTAATCAAATTTGGAAACCAAAGAAGAAGAAACCAAAACCTTGCGTGGTTTTTGTACCTACAATTGGACCAAAGAAAGATCAAGAGGCTTTTACCTATGGATATTGGTTATATTTTGAGCACCTTGTGGATTTTTTTTAAAATCCAAAGTATCCTATCCCTAACAGGATAATGGATCATCTTGACTATACAGGAAAAGGCCTTGGCCCACATGCACAAGTAATTTTAGAACACTTATCAACTAGAATCATGGTCTCAGATTTAAACCACTAGAAGATGACCTCATAACATTTGGTAGTGACTCTTTTAAAGTGACTAGTAATGAGACTCCTATCAGTGATACAATGTCCCATTATAGCCTTTTTGATGAGTTTATTGATTTAGATTTATTTGATTCAAATGCCATATTGACGATAAGACTTATTAGAGATCCCCATCCTAAAGCAAAAAACTATCCTATTGGAGTTTCCTATCTTAAAGCAAAAACCCATCCTAATGGTGATTCCCTTCCTGAAGCAAGACATTATATCTTTACTAGTGGTGCTTCATATCCTGAAGCAAACTCTCATTGTAACCTATGCTTTTTCCATCTTGAACTCATAGATTAGGATAAATAAAATTTATTCATATGCTTTGATGAGTTTCAAATGAATAATTGATTGAAAAATACATGGGCCTATGAGATGTATTCCTCATTAGTGATCATAAACAGGGTTTTGATTTTTCATTGAATTTTTATACCTACTTTGGAGATCAAAACATTGAGATCTTTAGGTGAAAACCTCTTTGAGGTACTTATTGATTAGGTAAAAAGTAAAGAAAAAGATAAGCCTTTAAGTGAAAACCTATTTTAGGCACTCCTAGGTAGGAAAGTTTGCTCATCCCCTCAGGACGTAGAAAGTACATCTAGCCCAAGTTCCATAGTTAGAATAAGAATCTCTTCAAAACATCAACTATTCGAGTGTCTTACTCTTGAGGTTCTAGAGGTCTTTGCCAATTGGCTTTTACTTGAGAAGGCAGATTTTGATTCTTCATATTATCTAGATCTTTGGGAGGAACAACAAGAA
Source organism: Torreya grandis (assembly GCA_037957365.1). Lineage (NCBI taxonomy): Eukaryota > Viridiplantae > Streptophyta > Pinopsida > Cupressales > Taxaceae > Torreya > Torreya grandis. Next base: position 424,440 of record JARHVA010002628.1, read on the forward strand.
GATATAGCAGAGGATCATAACCATACATTACTTACAATTCTAGAACACACTCCTTATGGAGAGCATAATAAAAGTGAATTTGGGAACCCATGAGGATCCTAAAAATATTTATCTTGGAGCTTCCCTTACTAAAGCAAAATGTGAACATATTATATCCATTCTTAAGGATTATATAGACATCTTTGCATGGGCATATTCTGACATACCAGGCCTAGATCTAGATTTAGTTGTGCATCATCTTGTTGTTTATCCTAATGTTAAACCAACCAAGAAAAAGTTGAGAAATATGCATCCATACATCACCCTTTTGGTTAAGGTCGATTTATAAAAGTTGTTAGGAGCTAATTTTATCAAACCACTAGACTACTCTGAATGGATTTCTAACATACTCCTAGTAAGTAAAAATACCCCAAGCATACATGTTTGTACTAATTTTTGTGATATCAATAAAGCATGCCCCAAAGATGATTTTCCTCTACCCAACATTGACATGATTGTCAACTCAACTGTTGGGTACGAGATGCTATACTTAATGGATGGATTTTTTAGTTACAATTAGATCAAGATAGCCCCTAAAGATCAATATAAGACCACATTCACCACTTAGTGGGGAACATTTTATTACCAAGTCATGCCATTTGGTTTGAATAATAATGGAGCTACATATCAATGTGTAATGACTATCATCCTTCATGATATGATGCATGACATTGTCGAGGACTATGTTAATGATATACTTGCAAAATCAAGAAAAAGAGATGCACACCTTGAAATTCTATGAAGATTATTTGAGAGGCTTCAAGCATATAAAGTTCACTTGAATCCTAAGAAATATTTCTTTGGAGTCACATCCAAATAAATTATAGGGTTCATTGTATCACAATGAGGGATTGAATTTGACCCTACAAAGGTCACCGCTATTATGGAAATGCCTCTACCAAACATCTTAAATAGTTTCAAGGTCTACAAGGCAAGATCCAGTCTATATGTAGGTTCATTTCTCAATTGGTAGATAAGTGCCACCCATTTACCCATCTCTTAAAGAAAGGGGTAACCTTTTAGTGGGATGAATATTATCAAATAGCATTTATGAAGCTTAAAACATACTTGGCCAATCCACCAATCTTACGACCTCCGATTCAAGGAAAGCCACTGCTTCTTTATATATCAGCCATGAAATATGCATTGGGGGAACTTTTGGCTTATAATGATGATCATGTTAAAGAACACATGGTTTATTATTTAATCCATACATTAGTGTCTTATGAACATAATTATATGCCTATTGAGAAGACATGTTTAGATATGGTGTTTGCCACTTAGAAATTATGACATTATATGTTAAATAAAAAAACTATTATTATCACCAAGGTACATCCTCTCAAGTTCCTCTTATCTTAAGTATCTCTTCAAGGACATATGGCTAAATGGATTAGAAGTTATAGTAAAATATTTTGCACTCTTATGCTTGTACGAAGAACTTTATTCAAATAATTGACATGAAATATTGGGTGAACTTAGGAAGAAGGTTGGAGATCCAACTTATAAGTAACCAACACAATATTATAGAGAACCTTATATGGTCCATAACACTTGAGAGCTAGCTTATGATACCTTTTTAATTTTAGGTATGATTGCTTGTATGGCTATAAGTGAAGAAAACCCATACCACCTACTTGAAAAGTGCACTTTGAACAGTGTTAATCATCCTATTATTTCATTCTATTTTATTCCATATGAAGATTATCATGTAGGATGTTGAGTATCTAATCTCAAGTTCAGAGATTCATGTTGACCTCTAGAACTAGTGAACTACTGGGCATATATGGAAGGAACACTAGTGGTGTTTGACCATAGACTACTTCATATGGAGTCATTTTAGTTGAATTATGGTAGGAGGTATTATACCACCATTCAATGAGAGGGAGCCACTTTTCCCATTTATGTTGTTATTCTAAGGTGAAGTAATGAAGGAAAGTTTCCAAGGATTTATTAACAATCTTAGTCGAGCCATACATTTGTGGATGATACCCAAAACTTATCTTCAGTTGGGTGCTAGTGCGTTGAAATAGTTATATCTAAAAATGGTTTGTGAAGGTTGTATCATTATCTGAGACAATAAAAAAAGGAATACCATGAAGACATAAAATTTGGTCCAATAAAAGTTGTGTAACTATGAAGGTGGTATATGGATGGTTAAGGGCACAAAAATGAATATATTTGGAGAGGCTATCAACCAAAAACAAGATCATTCCTTCTAGATTTAGGGATTCCCTCAATGAAATCCACAAAAATGTCTATCCAAATCTTGGAAGAGATGGGTAAGGGTTTGAGTAACCTAGGAATGAGGGTTGTTTCACCCTTGTTACATTGGTAGGTATCATATTTAGCCACCATCAATTAAATTGCCTTTTTCATTCCCTTTCAAAATAAAATACATTATGCCCACTCATAAGTTTTGAGAAACCCTAGGTTCCCTATGGATGGAGAATCATGGAGTTCATATAATATAGTTTACTTTGATATAATATAGTTTGCTAAAGATATATGCTCTAGGGAAGTACTAGATGGCCCTTGTATCTTTTAGAGAAGCACCATACCAAGAATAATGTGGTACTATAGAGGGGTTAGTGGCTAAATGTTGAATGATTTGAGATAATTAGGATTCACTAACATAACCTTACTTTACAGCATCCAACCAATTTAGAATAGGCATGAAAATACCTAAAATGGAAGATTGGTCCATAAATGTGCAAGATAGAGCATTAACCATAATATTTTCCTTACCCTTCTTATAAGTGATCTCATAGTCATAACTCATTAGTTTATTAACCCATTTATATTTTGATGGGGTGGAGACCCATAGTTATAGAAAATATCTCAGACTCTAATGATCGGTTTGGATGCATAAATGATTACCTAGTAGTTATGGATGCCATTTCTATACTTCATACAAAATAACCATCATTTCCTTTTCATAATTAGAGAATGCTAAATTATCACCAAAAAGGGATTTTTTTGTGAACAAAATGGTGCATCCTTCTTGTAAGAGAATATCACCAATTCCATTTCCATAAGCATCATTATTGATAGTGAAGGTCTTGGTAAAATTTGACATAGCTAGAATAGGTGATTACACATAGTTCTTTTCAATTATTCAATTGCACACTCAATAGCTTATGTTCATGTAAAATAATCCTTTTTCAAAATATATATCATTAGATTTGAAATATTCTCATAATACTTGAAATAACTATGATAGTATATCGTTAGCCTAAAAAAACCATGGAGGCTCTTGAATGTCTAAGGATGAGGCCAATTTGTCATAGTATCTATTTTTTTGGGATCCACTTAATCCCCTTGGGATGTAAAAATATTTTTCAGATACTCCACTTCATCCTAGCTAAAATCACATTTGGACTATTTTTCACAGTGATGATGATCCAAGAGAAGTTGTAGTGTAAGATCCAAATGTTGGGGATGCTCAGAACATGTTTTACTATAGATGAGGATATCATCAAAGAAGACTAGAATTAATTTTTGTAGCTAAATAATTTATTAATAAATTATTAAAATTCTAAAGGAGAATTATGAGGCCAAAAGGCATGAACAAACACACATAGTGGCCATCATGCATGTATAAAGTTGTCTTAAGGATATCATCCTCATAAAGCTAGATCTACTAATATCTAGAGTGGAGATTTAACTTGGAGAAAAAATGAGCACCATGAAGCTCATAAATAATATAGATCAAGATATTATCCTTGATTGTGATGTGATTAAGTGATTTAAAGTTAATTTAGAAGCACCGTGACCCATATTTTTTCTAGACAAGAAGAACTGGGGAAGAATATGGGATGGTACTAGGGCAAATAATGCCTTGCTTCAGTCAGTCTTGCATAAGCATATTAGCCTCAGCACTTTTGATGAAATGCATAGTATTATGGCTTAATGTTGAGAAGAATTATTCCAATAATAATATGAATATGGTGGCCCTCTAGCTATAAAGGTGGTAATCCCACTGGTTTAGTAAAGACACATGCATACTTATGCAAAATAGTTTGTAGACTAAAAGGAGTAATGGAAATCATTAATGGTTGAATTTGAATGGAATAGATCTAGGAAATGAGGCTATGTGAATTATTATTAAGAATATTTTCCATGTGATGGTAAATTATGATGCTAAGAGAGCATATTTATAAATGTGTGTAACCATTGGGTTCCAAAAATAACATCACATCCACCTAAGGGCAAGGCAAAAAAGTCAGAGCACAACTTATAATATCCAATAGAGATATGCACATTGTGAAACTTTTATTTTTAATGTGACCCCATTGGCAATCATGACTTCAAATTTGGAGCAAATTTGGCTAAAATAATCAACTTGTTTGGAAATTTGAGGTTTAATGAAGTTATGAGTTCTACCGGAATCAATGGGTATTATAAGAGGGATCTTCTTGAAGTAACCCTTGACCTGCATGATTTTTGGGGTGGTGACTCCTATTAAGGCATGGAGAGATATCTCTAGTTTCTCTTCTTAAGAAGTAGGTTCCACAATCGGCTAAGCTTATTCTAGATCATCTATTATATCATAAGCATCTTCCAAAACTTTTATTTTATGTGGAAAGTCCACATCCAATAGGTATAGATTTTTCTCAACACATCAATGTCCTTGATTGAATTTATCATCACAATTATAACATAGTAATTTTTATTTATATGTTCATATCTTGATTCAGTCAAATGATTGATATGAGTGGTTTTAGGGGATGGTGTGATGTGAGATTATTGTCGAGGTGTATTTTTGAATGGATGAAAATTAGATTTGGATCATTGGTGAGTTGTGATCTTATCCTCTTCTATCTTAGCCAACCCTATGGATTCCATCATCATTATGGGATATATTATTTTGACCTAAAATCAAATTGCATCCTTTAGACCACTGATAAAGCAACTCCTCAAGAATTCATCAGATAATCCCTCTATGTGATTAGCCAATTTTTAAAATTATGTATTATATTCTCTCACATTTCTTGTTTGGTGAAATTTAGTGAGTGCTCCAATGAAGTTGTCAAAAGCACTAGGGCCAAACCATTACAAAATTATGATGCCAAAATCATTCTATATTGGCTCATCATGAGACTTGATATACCAATGATACCATTAAAGAGCTTCATGTTCCAAGTGAAATGATACAAGCAAGAATTTGTTAGCATCAAAATTATAATACAAAATAAAATATTATTCTACATGATAGATCTATCTAGTTAGATCTACATCATATAATTGAGGAAAATCAAGGTTTAACCCACATAAATTGCTAGAAGAAGAAAACCCAGTGTTTGAAGAGGACTCTGGATGCTATCTATTTTTCAAGGTGGTATGTTGAAGATTGAGTCCAAGAATATTTTCATCAAGATCTTTAATCTTGGTGTTTAAGGTGTCAATTTTATCTTCCACATTTTTTGCCCCTGTTTAGGTTACTACCATTACCAGAATAAGAGATTTTTCTATTTATTTTTATAGTCTTTTGGAAATATTCTAAAATTGGTATGACAGTCTTCTAATAATATGTTGGTAATATGTATAAATCTAATATGGAATGTTTTTTGATATGATATTGGAAATGTTCTAAAAATAATATGGAAAGTCTTCTGATACTTTTTTAGTAATATGTGAATATCTGATATGGCAAGTTTTTTGATACTCCACTAGTAATATTATGAAACTAATAGAAATGGGTCCCAAGTTTCAATGGATTCTTAAGGGATTAAATATATCTCTCTAGACAAAAATTATATCTTAAAGAGTATCAATCTCCAAAAACTTTATGGCCATGAATTTACCACTAAATAATATCTCTTGGTTTTTCTCATGAGTGGGAACTAGTCAATCAAGATGGGACTATTACCCTTTTTGTTGGAAGTTCCTCTAAATGGGACAACTACTTTGGGGTTCATTTGGTATCCTCATAATGAGATTTAGGGCTTATATCCAATCACTTCCCATGGTTATGAAGATAGGTATTTACCCTAATTCAAAATAGATTATAGTATTTAGAGTATAAAAAACACAATACAATGGAACAAAAAAACACCTTCTAAGAAAAAATTGGCCCTAGAAAGTGCTTTCATACTAGGTGGGATACAATAAAATGCTCATAAGATGACTTAAAAAGCATATGCATCCATAACAACTAATATAATAACAAAGTAAAGAGAAGGGGTATCATGGGTTCCTAACAATAATCCATTAGATCATCAATTATAGGAAAAAGAAATATATACATGATTGTTATCTTGTTTATGGATATTGAATTAGTACACATTGTCCAAAATCCATCTTTATTAAGATTTAATACTATTGGAATAACACAAGGACTTAAACTCTCCCTAATTATGCCTTTATTAAATAATTTTTGCACTTGTTTCATGATCTCCTCATTCTATTTTGGTGTCATCCTGTATGTTTTATTATTTGGTAGATTGGATCTTATAATGATATATATATATATATATATATGATGGATAATGCTTCTCATTAGAGGTAATTCATTAGGAAAATAATCCACAATAATATTAACAAACCCATTCAATAAATTATGTATTTATAGAGGTAGATTAGTAAATTTTGTGGTTATAACAACTATTTTAGGATTTATAACCAATGCATAACTATTTTATGTTTCCTTATATCTTTCTCAAAGGTGTAGGTATTCCTTCTCCCATCATGTATGGATTTCCTATCAAATTTCCAAGGCCTACCCAATAGGACAAGATAGACATCCATAGGCATGGCATCACATAACACCTCATCCTTATAGCTACCTATTTTAAATTCCACTTTTAATTATTCATTTACTAAGACTTGGTGTCCTTTTTTCAACCATGACACCTTATAAGGAGTATGGTGTTTTGTTATTTTCAAGACTAATTTATCATCCATCTTTGATGAAACTAGATTATCAGTACTTCTACTATTTATAATTACCTTGTGGCACTTACCTGTTGAATTACAAGTATGTATAAATAATATCTTCCTTTTTGCAAGTTCCTTGATCTCCTTTTTAGGCTTGAGAAACACTCTCTTCATGAGCAAGGATTCTCCAAATTAAGGTGCATCTTCATGAGAAGGTGATCCCACATCTCCTCATCATCTTGGACAATTTGAGCACTACTTTGACTTATATAAGGATTCTCTAGGAACTCATAAGATCTATGGCCCTACTTGTTGCATTCTAAACACCTACTTATAAAGCCGCTTGTTTTGCCTCTTATGAATGGTATCCTACCTCTGAATGATTAACCACCTCTTGTAGTTTAACCTTGAATTTTTGAACTAATAGCTTATTCATTATGTATTTTTACCTAAATCCTTCCACCATGTTGTCTTATACCTCTAAATTTTTATGTCTACCTCTTAAACATTGAGTTTGTTTCATATACAATTTCTCCTATGCCTTAAGACAAAATTGGTATGCCTCCTCAACTGATCTTGATGGTAGAAGACTAATCTCTTCTTAAATATTTAACATTAATCCATTTATGTAACTATCCACCTTTTTAACATATTCTTATATGTGTCTTATTCTAATTTATATCTTGTAAAACTCCTTTGTAGTCCTTAATTATCATCTCTTTTTGACTTAAGTTTTGAAGTTTCTTAAATAGATTAGTTTGGTACTATTTTGGAATGAATTTTCCCTTCAAATTTTCCACCATTATATCTCAAATCTTGGTCTTTGGTTTACCTTTCCTTCTTATCTCATCTTGAAATCCCTCCCACCATAGGCATGCATGACCTTTCAATCTAATAATAGAAAACTTTAACTTTTTGTCATCATTTATTCCTTTATACTCAAAATATTTGTCCATGGAATTTATCCTATCAACTAGCTCCTAAAAATTCAATCTACCTTCATACATAGGTAATTATATTTTGGGCTTGGATATGACTCCCTTAATTTCTCTGAATAATCTCTCTTCTACTCTTTCTTCTCCTTCTCCTTCTTATTCGACCCTTTCTTCTTAATTCATCTCTTCTTCTTCTTTATCACTGACATATCCCATGTAAATTCCTATTATCTATTTAATCTCCAATTCCTACAAATTATCTTGAATATTTCTCATTTCTTCAAGTAACATTGCTTGAATAGGTTGATTCCTCTAACCTCTTCTAGATCTTACTCTAGTTGCAATCTCTAAGAAATTATTTTGAAACATATCAATCAAATGTTGATATAATTTAAAATTGATAAAATTTAAACCATGCTTTGATACCACTAAGGTGTAATTTGATCCTAAATATCTTGGTTTTCCATCAAGCTAATTGTACATATAGGTTTACAATATTTTCTCTAGGTTTGATTGTTCTTGATTTTGCACTAAATTTTAAAACATAATATTTTAGGATAATTAAGGAGACTTTATCCATTCATTTTCATGTTATTCATGATAATAAGCAAGGTCTATGCCCTTTTACCAACTGGTTTCTCATGAAAATTTATAAAACTACCTTTCTAGATTTGTTATAGGCCTATTAGGGTCTATACAATACACAATCCTTTATATATTTTATTTTGGTTAATATCAAGATATAAAAAGACTTTAATCCTTTAAAATAAATTATAATTAACCTATCTACAAATTTTTAGTAACTTATGAGGGTTCATTTGTGAGATAATCCACTATTTGTAAATTAAACCCTAATTTAGGGTTTTGCATGTTGTAGATGACCCAAATGCTAAATTTGATGAAATATTTTGTTTTAAGGACACTAAAGGAGTAATATCAATTAGATTAGCGTTTTTATATGATTTATCAACTTGATAAGTTTAATTTAAGCTTTAACAATCATGAAACCCTATAGATCATACCTTCTTACCTAGGTGGTATCATCAAAAACCATATTTCAAAAGTATGTAACCTTGAAAAACATAAAGAACTATAAATCATTAATAAGGAATAGTTAAGATTCAAGCTTATGAATGTAATGAAATTTGAGTTAAAACCAAAATATAAATAAAATTCTCCTTTATTCAAATATACTCATAAATTAATATAAATCTTTTGCAGACTGTCTTCACACCAATAACAACCATAATTATGAGCTTTGTCCTCATTTTAATATGTTATTAGGTTCTTTTTAAGTTTTTAGGTATATCTATTTCTAACTAATGTTTAAACTTCTTTTATTTCATTCCTTAGAATAAATTTTCTCAACTATCTATAGTTTATCTTAGAGCATGCTTAATTTATCAAACTTCATATATTGCATATATTTTGTCTAGAGATTTAGGATAGATTATAATAAATAAAAAACTAAAATAAATTTATGACACATGTTCAAACCTATAAGACCCTTTACACAAGGATCTAATTCTTTTCATATGTCAAAAGATGATAAACTCATCAAAACCTTATAAATAAATTCAAAAAATTTAATTTCTTATTTTTAGTAGGAAAACTAAAAACACTTCTAAAAGACCTAAAATTGCCAATTCAACCCTAGATAAGGATCCTAATTGACTTCACACAACCTATCAAACCTCTTAATACCAATTTTTTTTGGCTATTTATAAGCATGTACCTATAGCATTAATCATCTTAAATTTTATCACTTATGGGTCCTTTAGTTGGTGTGAACCCAAATACATTTTACTATGTTGCAAATACTTGACACTAAATTCATTTAGGGAACTTGATAGTTTTGATGGCTAAATAGGGTTTCAATCTTGAATTCATGTTTTTCCTTATTAGGTGCATAGCTAGTGTGTCCCTTTATTCATCAATTTCTTGCCATGTGTCTACCTTACACACTTCCACTACTTACCATGAGGCTTTTTTATATGGTAATTGTTCTTCACCATGGTAAGGCAAGATCTTGCCATGTAGCATCATTTCACTCACTCAACACTTTACCATTTTAATATGCTACAAATACCATCTCAAGGTAATAGATTTATAGGATGATGACACATAGAAGCATGCTACTAAACTACTGGACTAGATCTATGTTGACATCACTACTTTATATAGACCCTTCCAAGATAGTTGATCACATGGATGATGTCATGTTATAGCATCCCATAAAATACTGACTCAGAGATCTGATAACATTACTAATTTTTATAGATCTTTTTAGGATAGGGAATCATTAGGATGATTCCATGTGATATCATCCTACCAACCTACTTACCCAAAGGCTTTGTCTTGTACGTCATCAACTAAGATGAGAAGGTTGTTGGCATCTTGACACTTAGAAACATCTTATTGATCCACTTTCCTATAGCCTTGTTAATGTCATGAATGAAAATTTCCACATGGATATGGGTAGAACTCAAAAATCAACTAAGATTGAAAAGGATTTTAAATGGGTTGGAGTCACTGGTAGTCATAAAATAACACCACATGATACTAGGTCCAAGATAGGTACATGTGGGTATAGCATGAAATGACATAGTCATGAACATTTCAAATTGAAAGCAATGGTTGAAAAAATTCAAATTCAAATGGCTAAGTTTTATTTGAATTAAAATGGTTATGTAATTTAAATTGAAAAAATTATTATTGAGACTTAGCAATAAGAAACTATTATGAATGAAAATGAAAGCATTTTTAAACAATTTTAATGAGCTCAACTAAGAGAAAAAGGATGAACAAAGAAACTTTCACTCAATTTATATCAGATTTAAATTTTAAATGGATTGAAAAGTTTGCATATTTAGAAGAATAAAAAAGCCTAGTATTAGTAAACCCTAGCAAGAATAAGCCATTTTTATTAAAATGACTAAGTTAACTTTTAAATTGGTGTAAAGACTTAGTCGATTCTTTCCAAATTTAAAGTGTAAATGAGTTGGATTACCAAGATAAAAACTGCAAAAAAAATATTAATAGGAGCCAGATAATTCCTATAAGTTCTTGTCATATTTACCTCTTAAGGGGGTTTCCAATCATATTCAAGATGTGATTTCATATGATTGAGGCCTTTTACCATAGAGAATATGAAAGAAAAATTTACTAACAAACTCTAGATTTTAAACTTGGACTCAACATTTTAATGTGAAAGATCAAAGAATATAAGACACACTCGGTCACTTAAAACATAACATCTAATAATAAATCCACAAGTGATTTATAAAAAATGTGAGAAATGAGTAACAAATTTTACAATTTATTCACATTATTTGGATATGGATTCAAATGTAGGATTTTCCTCAAATATGTAGAATAAATAGATTAACCATCAATTCAAACTAATCATATTTTAAAATTAAATAATTCCTTTATAGTTTTTATAATTAATATGGTTGTCAAAATTATGTTCATTAAATGCAATGCACCATTCTCTTTTTATTTTGAGGGTGTTTCTCTTATTTTTTTATCATTTCTTAGTTTTGGAAGAAGATTAAAAAAATAGAAATAAGGGTATGGTAGAAATACCTATTTGTTGATGTGCACATGATCTAGGCAAATGTAGAGAGCTCATTTTTGTCTTGGAAGGAATACTTGTAGATAAGAAAACACTAAAAAAAAGGGGTTATTATCAAGATAGTTAGGTGGACTACCGAACATGAGCTAGATCTAAGAAGCATGAGATTTCTAGGAGGTTATCATTCCACTATTTGATAACATTTAAGTTGAAAGAGATAATAGTAAGATACATTAAATAAAATAAAGTACTAAAATGAATTACAAAAAGTAGATGAATAATTCATAGATAAAATGACTAAATATAGTAAAAAGAGGTCAATATTAATGCTAAAATAGATCATATTAGGTAAATAAAATTAGGTAGGGTTATGTGAATAGACAAGGACATAAAAAGTCAAATTTGCTTGGTGGTAATAGATTGGAAATAACTTATTATTTCATGTCATAGTGATCGTCGATGGTTGAGTTGATTGTTGGTAGTTAATCTTGTCATTGATGGTTGGTAACTATTGATGGTTGGGGTGACTATCGATGGTTGTACTAACCATCAATGGTTGCTTATGAATTTTTTAAGGTACTCAAAACATAGTTTCAAAATGGGATATTAACTAGATAGAGGTTTGGTTAAGGGTGTGGTTAGAAAAATGAGGCTGGAAAATAAGTGTAGAAAGGTCTAATTCAAGTCAGGAAGTTAGAAACCAAAATGATAAGGCTAAAATATAAATATACTTGTTGCTTGTTAAATTGGTGATGGTTGATGGCTAGATTTTTAGAGTAATGGTACTTTGCCTCAAGAGCAATTTTAGTAGAGGTTTAGATCTCTGTTGATGTTTCTAAATTATGGGAAGAATACTAGGTGGCTAGTGATCTTGAATACTTGTGTACAAGAATTCTTGTGATGATTTATTTCACCTCCTACTCCCCTCCTTTTTTAGGCAAAGAGAGATGGATGATAGAAGGTTCCTTATTAAGTTAGATTGTTGATTTTTATGCTTGGGAGTTTGTTATCACTACATAAGGTGAACATATTTAATTTTGCCTTGTTAGCTAACACATAGCTGGTGATGTGTTATAAGGGTGAGGACCTAACTATCGATGGTCAGGCTAACCATCAATAGTGAAGTTGACTATCGATGGTTGAGTTTATATAAGTAAAGGGTTAAGGTGAATTAAAAGGGGTGGCTTAAGGTTAGTTAGTAGGTTATTGAATTTAGTTAGCTAAGTAACTAACTAGACCCAAGTTCTGATAAGTTGGTCAGTAGATCAAATAGGGTTAGGTGTTCCCCAAGGTATCCTGATGCATTTTAACATCTAGAACCATCATGTATTATTTTATAATGTCTATATTTTTCCATTTTTTGTTATGCATCTTTGAATCAAAAATTTAAAAAACAAAAATGGATTGTTGTTTGAATGTCTAATTACCTTGAGTATGGGAGGAGGTGTTCCCCCTCAAACTGGGAGTCAATGAGGTGAAATTAAAATCAAGTTAGGGTTTGATAAGTAGTTATGATGAGTCATGAGTTAGGTGACAAAAATGGTGGTTAGGCATTTGATATGCAAACAAATGCACAAAATATGATAAAGTACAATATAAAATATCATACACAAATTAAGGTTTCTAATGTT